>VDFB02075321.1:446266161-446760663 GCA_007258455.2 Sequoia sempervirens
CTTTTAAGGAAATGTCTAGGAAATAACAGAGGAAACTTGGAGGCGGCGAAGGGACAGCGGGGGGACGTTCCTTAGGGTTCCTTGTGCTCGAAGACGTCCCTGCCTTAGAGACGCCTGGTTTTTTAGGGGGGACATGTCCTCGTGGAATACTGTGTATAACTGCTAGGTCTCCACTCTGTTAGAGGTAAGCTTGTTCCTATTATAATGGATGAAGATATAAGTGGACCAGCTCCTCTTTGTGGGAAAGAAAGTAGCCATTTTAATAGGAGGCAGGTGGCAAGTATGAGCTATTAGAAGTAGCTTCTTGTAGCAACTCATTATGCTGCCTTGTAGTCTCCACCATCCAATAGGTCCATCTGGCAAGTGAATAGCTATCCTTTCTTGCTGATCATGAGATAGCTATAGCCTATTACTATTAAGATCAGCAAACTTGACCCACTCTTCTCTCAATCTCTGTGCCTTCTCATCAATATACAATATTTTCAAGGCCTTGATCAACACCTTCTTCAACAATTCATCATCAAAAGAAGCAACTCTTCCAAGCCTATGGATTATAAACTTAGGGTTCATTGTGTATGCTGCCAGATGTATGGGAGAGTTTATCTTTTCCTATTCTTGTTGAAGAATGAAAAAAAGATAGCCATTAAGAATGCTGCTGTGGGGTGCTTAGCACAAATTGTTGCTCTATGTTGGCCCCATGGTTGCTGTTGCACCAAAAGGTTTACTTGTTAATGCCCGATACAACTGCCAGAGTTAACAGATCCATGGGGGGCGGTTAGTCCATGCTACGAATCTCGAGGGGAGCCCTGCTCATTTGCCAACAATCTCCCCCTCAGCATTACCCAAGGGGATTCGAACTTGGCACCTTTGGCTCTGATACCAATTGTTGGCCCCATGGTTGCTGTTGCACCAAATGGTCGACTTGTTAATGGCCGATACAACTGCCAGAGTTAACGGATCCACGGGAGGCAGTTAGCCCATGTCACGAATCCTGAGGGGAGCGCTCACCATCTGCCAACACTCTAATCTGTTAAAATGCTGTCAAAGGTCTCATAAATCTCTCCAATGTTAGGATAGTCTATATTTGTATAACGAATAATTCTAATTGTAGGGGCAACAAAAATGAAATGATATACATGACTTGTTCCTAGAAGTCATAAGCAGTCACCAAAGCCTTTGTTTTCCTCCCCATATCTGTCTTTGATGTTTTCTATGTGCCTTCTCTCTCTCTACACATAATCATCAACTGGAATGCTTCTTGAATCTCAATCATCCTCTTTGATAGGATGAAGTAGCTAGCAAAGCTTGTCAGTACAAGGAGGAATTATTTTCTCAAAAAAGCCCTAAAACAGTGCCAGGGATATGTAGTGGTTGCAGATATCTGCACATCCCTAGTGTCAAGACACTATATGTTTGATCCAATCTACCTTGTCAATGTCTTTCAGTGCATTGTTGAAGCCTTCAATGCATGAACACAGCGAGGGGTCCAAAAGCCTGAAAGTAGTCTGGACCAACATGTCTACTGGCCTAGAAACTGGAGCTGCATCCTTGACCACCTGGTTAAAAAAATATAGAATATATTATATAACCAGTTAAGTTTTTTTTTATTAATATACAAGTAATTTCAAAACTATAATGAGAACTTAGAAAATAAAAATGTGCAAGCATATATAATATATTAGCAGATTTTCAAGAACAGAGAAATTTTAAAAAGATAGTAAATGTACAACATTATTCTACCCAAATATATATTTTTCCCTGGGCGTTCGTAGGATGGTAGAGATTTCCAAAAACACCAAGAAACTGGGGGAATGTTTCCAAAATGCTTCCCAAGCTTTTGCCATACTGGCTATGGTATCCTTGACAAAAATTTGGTCAAGGAAGCCTAGGGATGTTTCTAGCTATCCCCGCTTGGCAGAAACAGGGAAACACATGAAGGCGGGGTTTTGGGGCAAGAAACACATTTTTGAGGTACACAGTTTCAAATGCAAGACTACCATCAGACCTTTAGTTTTGCTAGAAATTAAGTTGTCTTGCATGCTAAATATTTTGTGTTGTATTATTATATTGCAAATTTACTGAGAAGAGCATTAGGGATATTTCCTAGTTATTATTTTTCTGAACTTTTTTCTTTTGTATTATTTGCAGGTGACATTCATGGCCAATACTCTGATCTGTTAAGACTCTTTGAGTATGGTGGTTTACCACCTCAAGCCAATTATCTATTCTTAGGGGACTACGTGGACCGTGGAAAGCAAAGTCTAGAGACAATATGCCTTCTGCTTGCTTACAAAATAAAATACCCGGAGAACTTCTTCCTTTTGAGAGGCAATCATGAATGTGCCTCGATCAATCGTATCTATGGATTCTATGATGAGTGTAAACGCAGATTTAATGTCAGATTATGGAAAGTTTTTACTGACTGTTTCAACTGTTTGCCAGTGGCTGCTCTCATAGATGAGAAGATTCTATGCATGCACGGAGGCCTTTCACCAGATCTGAACAGCCTGGATCAAATAAGAGAGATACCTCGTCCCACAGATGTTCCAGACACAGGATTGTTATGTGATCTTCTTTGGTCTGATCCTAGTAAAGATGTTCAGGGATGGGGTATGAATGATAGAGGGGTGTCCTACACCTTTGGCCCAGACAGAGTGTCTGAATTTCTCCAAAAGCAGGACCTAGATCTTATTTGTCGTGCACATCAGGTCATTTGCTTTTTAATTTTTGCATAGATACTACAGCGGTGTTTAGTGCTCACATGAAATATGATAAGACCAAATTTTTGATATTGCAGGTTGTTGAGGATGGTTACGAATTCTTTGCTGACAGACAGCTTGTGACAGTATTTTCAGCCCCAAATTACTGTGGTGAATTTGATAATGCTGGTGCAATGATGAGCGTGGATGAATCATTAATGTGCTCATTTCAGATACTAAAACCAGCAGAGAAGAAAATCAAGTTAGGTGGTTATGGAAACTCAAATGCAGCCACGGCTAAACCAGGAACACCCCCACGTGGAATGCGGGTAGGTTTACTTTGACTCTTGTTAGGTTTTGATTTTGTTGTGTATAAGAGATGTTTATTTTATGCAGTGAATGCTAACATGAAGACCACATATGTGCACATAAATAAATGCTCATGTAATTCATGGAATATGAAACAAAATTATAATTAATTCATAATGATGCATTTCTTATTCTCTTGACACAATATTGTTATGATTTAGAGGAGTATTTTATAGTATAAGTTACAGTGCAAGTAATTTTTAATTGATTTGTATTTAAGATGAATTTTCAAATTTTGATTGTCATAGGCCTTTGAGAGCTCTGTGCATAAACTCAAATATTTTACCAGAGTAAATGACCTTCTATATTGTAATCATGGCAGGCTTTTGTTTACTTGCTATTTTTGTCCTGTCATGGTTGTTTTCTTCATCTGTATGTTTGCTGTTCAACATTGTGTTTACAAATTGCTTGTCTTTACTGCAAGCTGTAGATTGCTTCACACTGAGATTTTTGATTCTAGGAACAAATTTATTTTTGGTTGATTTGTGCAATTGAAATTTTAGTTTTATGACTGCATGTCTATGGCATTATTGTTGCAGTTGAATATCAGAATATTATATTGCTATTGTTTACACTTTCAGTTCCAATGGGTGTCACCCACACGCTGCCCGCCTGTTTTTGTTTATACTTGTACTGATAGTGAATCAATTCCTATCACGCATTTTAACTATTAAGATCTCTGGTTCCCACGGCATAATCAGTTTCAGGAGGTTGGTGCAGGCTAAATTTTGATTTCTTTTACTTTGTTTTGAGAACATAATATCATTGAGTATTAATAGGTCACTAATAATAGTGTGAAGTAGCAAATCTCTTCATTTAATTTTTGGCTATATGAACATGCTTATTTTATATTTTTTGTGACCTATACTGTTTGATCGGTGAACTTTGATGACTAATCTTGACACTTGTTTTGTCATCATTTTATGCTTACTCAACTTCTTGCATGGTATCTGCTCGACTTGAAGCAATAAAGTTTTCTTACTATTAGAAAAATGCATTTGTTGTATAGTGTCATTTTGCCCCTTCCGTCTAACAGTGATCATGTATCTTAAAAAAACACATGCTATGTGGTCTAACATGATGATTTCAAGTTAAAATTTGAGGAGCATGCAATTTGTTTTTTATTACACCAACAAAATGTAATGACATACAGTATATAGAAAATATTAATACATTTGGACTAATAAACTCTCTGTTAAAAGTTATTATCATTCATCAAAAGTTTATACCTCTTCATCTAGAGCAGAGCTGAAGGAGGAGGCAAGGGTAGAGTGTAGTGGCGATGCTGTTGCTGTTACCATTGCTGTTGTTAGGGGGAGTGTTACTTTTTGAATTCTAATCATCCCCATGAAAGGTGCTCACTAATGGTTCAGTCGGATATAAGAATTCTGCAAACAAAATTGGTGCTAAATTCTGACATTTCGCAGCAAAAATTCAGTAGATGTTTTCCCAAGTTTTTATCAAACAAGCTAGGTTTTTTGAGTATTCAAGAGGAGGGATTTTCAAGTTTGCAACTAACAGGTAGGCTTTTTAACTTCTGAATATAAATGTTTCTTCAACTTACATACAACAGATGCTTTTTTTTTTAACATATTTTGTCAGAGAATATAATAACTATTTTTGAATGATTTTTTTCAGTCTAATTAAAGTTTGGCAATTTGTCAATTGTAGGAAGAGTTTATGATTTTCAATTTTGCATCTAACAAGTAGGGTTTGACATCTGAGTATAAATGTTTCTTCAACTTACATATACCAGGCAGGATTTTTCTCAGATATTTTTTCAAAAAATGTAATAACTATTTTCAAATGATTCTTTTTGCCTTTATGGCAAATTATCAATTATATGAAAAGTTTCTTTCTATTTTAACTCTTTGGATTGGTAGGTCTATCTTCTAGGTAGAGAGTTGAATATACTGCTTTGAATTTTCATGTTCTGTACTTCCTTATGTTGTGCATGTTGAGCGTCATTTTTCTTGCATTTTCATCAAATGCATTAACTAAAATTCATATCTTTTTATGCTGGGGGCGTTTTTCACAAATAGCTTTTTGATGCAGAACTTTGCATCGTGTTACAGACTGACTGGGTACATACACAGTAAATATTTAAGGTATTAAGGATAGGGGTGGTAGGATGCATAAACAACTCAAGGGGCACAAACCATGTCAGTGCAGTGTAGCAGCAAGTTACTATAGTTTGGGCACCTGGGGTTCTGTGTTCAAATCCCTTCCAGCTTGTGGCATTCCAGCTTTGATCAATACTAAAAAACACAAGGAGCAGATGCAATAAGTTGTGTCCATATGAGGTGATAGGTTGTATATCTTGACTATGACCTTTGATAGCTAAGGATGATTAATTAGGTAGATAATATGGCCTTGAATTGGATGTGTAATAAGCTAGTCAAAATAGGGGTAAATTTCATGCTCTGCCATCTGAAAAATATGGTGACCTTGACATTTTATAGAATGTATCTCAAATTATCACTCTGACTTAAGCTTTTTACTGCATTTTTGGTGTTTGAATCTTGTATTTGGATCTCAATATGGTATTCATGTGTGTTGGTTGCAATGTAGACAAGTGAAGAGGACCCTTTAAATAGAGTCAAGTATGACAAATATATATATTGCAAGCAGATATTCAACTATCTTGGATGATTGTATTTTGAAATGACAATGATCTATTCCAACCAGTCGATGGATTGCTGGTTTTTGGAATCAAATTGTCAGAAATACTGGGATTTATAGATTGGTGAACTTGAAGTAGACTTATAGCCAGTTGAGCAAATCAAGGGGTCAAATTTGTTTTCACTGCTATGAAGGAAATTGTGACCACATTATTTTACCAGAAAGGGACTTTTACTGAGTACTTAAAATTATCTTTACTTGTGGTTTTTATAAATCAATGATGGAGTGGTACGGTTTTAAACACACAGGACAAAATTGTTAGAAATGTTGGGTTTTATGGAATTGGTGACCTTGAAGTAAACTTATGTTGAGTGAATAAGAGGTTGAAATTGCTTTCCTTGCTATGAAGAAAATAGCAAGGAAAGCAAATTCATGTATATTGGCTGCACTAAAAACAAGTGCAATGGATCTTTGAAGTTGAATCAGCAAATGGAAAAATAATACAAGATCTTCAACATTAGTTTATTTTGCATAACTTAGTGGCAACGGCCCATTTCAACCAGTCATCAGACTGCCATATTTTTCTGGTATTGTGATGGCTTTTTTAGTGTCCACTCAATTTATTTTTCCTGCACTTCTTTTGTGGTGGTTGGTTCTTAGAATTGTAAGTTTATGGAAATGATGAGGAATTGCACTGCAGAGATTGCCCAAGATATCCATTTATCACATGCACACTAAGCTTGAGTGGAATTCATAAACAGGATGCATCAATTAAATGGATTAATGATCAAAAAAGATTTTAAGGCACTCCTTAGTGCTTCAAATCTGTGTGATGGCACTATTTGATGAAAAGTTCACGAGCTTGATTTTCAAAGCAGTGTTATTCAACATCTCTAATTGGCACCAGAGCTGCATTGTAAATTGATGCCCTTGTATTTTGACACGTACGTTGGCCCTAGAGAGCAGTGTGGTATTTTCAATTTTGACACTTACGTTGGCCCTAGAGAGCAGTGTGGTATTTTCAATTTTGACACTTATAATGTCTCTCTACCCTTCTGAAGTTGGCTATGGTTGTTTTCCTTGCAGTGAATAGGGTACTAACTTTTAATCACATGCCAAGATTGAGAGACAAATGCATATGTATTGTTCTGTCAAGCACCGTCTTTGGACTGATTATTCACCATCAACAGGGTGGAAAGCTTAATAAGCATTTCTGTTTTCCATGTCAAGAGAAATGACAGTAAGAATTTCTCTTTTCAATATGTATCACCAATGGCATATACAGTTACCTCGGGGGCAGTGTTTGATGTCTTATTCATGGTTGGTTATTCAGATTTACTGTGTATTGTATTTATCTGACTGACAGCCGGCTTCAGTTGATGTTGCAGAGAAATTGTTACTGCCACTATCTGTCCTGACTCCTAACCCCTGTTGAGACACAAAATGCCTTCAAAATGCGAAAATAATGATGCAAAATGCTTCCCATGGGATAATAAATGATATTGGAAGCCCTATTGCAAAGGAAAATTGTAGAATGGATTAAAAAATTGTTGGAAATTGCTGAAAATCTCAGAATGCAATTTAAACACATGTAAATGTGATTTGATTGGTCAACAAATGTTGACCACATTTTAAAAAAATCCATGATTCCATCAGAGAAAAAAATGCCAGCAGTGGTGCTCTGCGATTTTTGGGGGGTTCTGCTTCTATGGCAAAAAGTAATAACAACATTTTTAGTATGGATATAACACAGTCCACCAAAATGACTTATGTGATAGGTTATTCTCTTATGAATTGTATAATTCTTATCTTCAATTTTTATGTTACGTCCATAAGAATACAATCTATAATCTTATATTTTATTTTGACTAAATACTAGGTTATATTTGTGTTATTTGTTAATGTTGTATTTATTTATTAGGTACAACTATATAATAAAAATATATTAGTATTTTAACAATCTATTAGGTACTATTTATTTGTTTGCTACATTGCCAGTGTGAGAAACTAACAATTCTTTTGTCTTGTATGCATTACTTACAAATTGTGAATGCTAGTACAAGAGGTTATGTTAGTTTTTGGGTGGACATTGGAGATTTAAAACTCTTCAATGAGATTAACATATGCATTTCATGCTTTTCAGCATTTTCTACCTCTCGAGGGTGTAGACAGATTGGCTAGTTTGTCCTTGGGTACAAATTTAAATCAATAAGGTAAATTGAAAAAATTTCTTTGTATCCACAAGTAATGTCTCACATGCCAAATAAGCACGCTGACTTCGCCAGGACCTAAAACATAACAGATGACCTTTGCAGTTTACCCTGATAACTTGTAGATTGCTTTTTAGCTATCAACATTTGTGCATAGAATGCGCGGCATTAATTGTGATTTTTTTCTCTCTATGTGGCTTAAACTTATCGAATTGAAAATAAATATGGTGGTAGTTATATGATGTGTATATATATATTGATACGGTTTTTTTCATTTTTGGGATTTGAACATCAATTTCAAATGTTTGTTTTATGACATAAGTGCAGCAAATGACAAACAGATTAGAAGCTAACATGTTAAAAGTTTTCTTTTGTGATGACAGTCTTTGTTGGGGGCTAAAGTATAGCTTGTACAGGTTGCAATGGATCAATTGGAAATATATAATGGCAAAGCATGATTGGGTGCCAGTGTCTCTTTCAGCTCTCCAACAAAGCATTATTAAATTACACCCATACGATGGGTTTAGAGCCTTAGCTCACAGAAGTTGATATTTTTGGAAATTTTTTTGAGCCAAATTTATGAGAAGATTCTATAACTCTTGAGAAAAACACTTTAGTTTTTGACATATGTTGTAATTAGAGGTCTGGAGTTGTTTGCATGTGCGAAGATAAGCGTGTTGGAGATGTTTTTATATGTACATTAGTGACAAAAGTAAAGTGTGTTGTATCTCTGTGTTATCACTATGATCTTTATTGTAGTGCTCTGCTACCTCAATGTAAGGTACTCATACGAGTACTGTGGAAGAGACTCGTAAACTGACTGTTGCTGATTCCATCTACATATACGGATATGGTACTGGAGAACGCTTATTCACAAGGGGATCGGTTAAGCATTTGTGTAATTAGTAATTGTGACAGGTAATTTAATGCTGTCTGAATCACTGGGACCAGTCATACAAGAAACTTTTATTTTATGTTGTAACAATGTTGCTTTGAGAGTTGGAAAGTGGTGGTAGTTGATGGCCTCTTCCATTCCACCTGCCAAATATGAGTAATATTTTCTATTATTTTTCTTTCGATCATTCCATTTATAATGCTAATTTCTCGATTTCTAGGAAAGTTAAAGCATATATTGAGATGTCAATATTCTTAGGAAGCGTTTCTTGGAGCAATGACCTCTATCAAAAAATTTCAGATATAACCAGATTTTATTCTTTTTATAATTATAATAATTATCTCTCGGTATATTAGTGTAAAACTAGTTTTAAATTAGTGTTAAAGATTTCTGGATTGAAACTGTGTGCAGTCTTTTTTACATCAATGTTTGGGATCATACTCCACGATCCATCATCAGGATGGGTGTTCTGAAAAATTGTAACTGCACTCTTGCTGCATTGCTTGGCCTTATCCTATGAGTCTTTCTGAGGCTCTAACATGGTCACAGTTTAAAAAAATAAAGTGATACACCACGATTCTAGTGATGTAGTCATTTGCTCTTAACATATTCAAAATAAATAAATAAATATGGAATAATTCGACTGGAGCTTTATCCAGTTTTTATAAGATTATAAACCATGAAGGTAATCGAATAAAGTAGATTGAAGGTGCAAAACAAAGCCAGGAAACAAGCAAAGCGAGTAAATAGGGTGTTTTGTGCGTACTTTATTGCAAATTTAATTAACAGTAAATGTAATACATTATGTTAATGAAAACAGTTTTTGTTTGTAAACTTACGTGAAGTTAATGATTAACAAATCTTGGATTTAGTTATCCTGCGTAATTGGATACATACGTGGAAATGATTCTCAGACGGTGTTAATACGCATTGGTAAATATGTTTTCTAGAGGATTCTGTTATAGCTTCCTGACCGTGGGCTGCCTAACATGGTTAATATGGAGCACGATACAATGAGACACATAATTTGCACTGTCAGTTGTATTTCAGTCGTATTGTTCAATGCAATGGATCAAGGAAACAGCGATCAAGAGCTTCATTTGTACAATCATTAGATAAAACACCAAGTTACCTGGCTGTGGCTTTCTTTTCATGGAAATGTTTTTTAAGATTCTAATACCAAAAATTGGGAGGAGACTAGGAAATGCACTAGGTCATCAGTAATACTAAAAATTGAGAGAAAATTTGAGGTTACAATACTAGTTTTTTTGAGGATTACGAATCAGGTGAGTTTAAGGCTATAAGAAACTAAACATTATGAAAATATGAAATGTGTGAATTCAAATCTGTACGGAAACCAGAGTTTGTGAGGAAATAACAGTCATCTCTTGTATCGTTCCCTGTAGCTCAGTAGCTGGCTTGGAAGTGACGTTCTCATCCGTTGCTCGAATGAACTTAAAATTTGTTATGGGCCTTAACATCCAATTTGGGCAAAGCAATGCTTTACGGATCACTGGTCCTAATTATTAGTCACCATAGCATGTTTAGTGGGACGAGCTTAGGGGCCGTTATAAATCAATGTGTTCCACTGGGAGTTTAGAGGACCATAAGTTTTACAATTGTAATAGTCGAATGGTGATAAATGGGTAATGTTCTTTTCGGTAATTCAACATAATATAAACCATTTATACGGTTTATCCTTGTATGTTTTTGCAGGGTTCTCTTGCTTTTGTTGCGGGTCAGAGATTTTTAATACGGTTCTTCATCTTGGGTTTTAGGTTCTTTAGAACACAAATAGTTTGATGCCAAACCATCTCTTCACTACATCGAATACTTAAGGAAGTGTAATAGGTTAGATCCATCCTCCAGATTTAGATATAATAATTTCCGATTTGGCTTGAGTTACACCTCAAGCTATGCAAGATGTAGAACATTCGTTTCTTCTAGAAGCTTTTACCTATAATTTGAGGAAAATTGATTGAATGAGAATTGGGTTTGCTATAAACTACCTTTCACAGCCAAAATGTTGACCTCAAGGTGAGTCCCTTGAATTTACGTATGGAGAATGGTGTTCTATTCAGTGTTGTTGGTGACGTAACTTGGTACTTGGGTAGAATTTGGTGACGTGTCGTTTTCGAATATATTTTTGGATTGTTATTCCAAGTTTCAGACTTGATTTGAGTATTCTTAGATACTGTTTGAAGCAGATATAGTAGGATTCCTATGATTGATCTTTTAACTTGTTTACTAGCTTCATGGGGCAAATATGATCGTCAAAATGTGATTATAGCAATTAGGTAAAATACATCACACAATACTAAATATAGTTTTCCCATTTCTATAATGACACACCAACTTAAATATAGTTTCCCTCTTTCTATAAAGACGCACGAACTTATAGAAAAAAAACTTAATAAAACTTACATTGTTTATTGTTTATAAACAAAGGTTATAATTTTTTTTTTATATATATATATTTTTGACGAATAGTGATTGTATTATCATTTATAAAATAGTGCACATAAAAAAATTAAGTGGAAATAGTCACATTTCGTAAGTTCAAATAAGATTGAATATTAAGAAATTATGTTAAAGTTTTTAGTTGTAATGTATTAAAAGACATTTTTTTACAAGAGAATGTTTCCCTTTTCATTTTTAAAAATGGATAAAGTCGTGTATGAAGCATTGGAGCATTTATTAACATTTAAGCTCCACTGTGAAAATATTCATCCTTGTGTTACCACAATCCTTGTCGTGTTCTCAAAACCACATCCACTCAAAGATTTGTCCAAGTTAAAATTGTCGCCCCTTTGTTTTGTTTTTGAAATTATGGCCAGTGTCATTATAGTTGTCATATCTTCTTTTTTGCCCGACTTTCTAACGTTAAAAACCTAAGATTTGTTTGTGAATCAGACTTTTGTTTTGGGAACTGAAGCCGTTTCCACAACCTTGAGATGCACTGACCAAAGAAAAAAAAGATAAGTAAAGATCA
Organism: Sequoia sempervirens; assembly: GCA_007258455.2. Classification (NCBI taxonomy): domain Eukaryota; kingdom Viridiplantae; phylum Streptophyta; class Pinopsida; order Cupressales; family Cupressaceae; genus Sequoia; species Sequoia sempervirens. The sequence goes on from VDFB02075321.1 coordinate 446,277,949, forward strand.
ACTCTACGTTGGGGTTTTTGTGAGGTTTTAGAACTTTTGTTGATTATCGATAGGGTTTCAAAAACCTATTCAATCTTTGATGACAAGTTTTCTTCCAAAGGACTAAGTGTTTCACAATTATCTATTCTTTTCAGAAAAGCCCCAAAGCACTTCAGACCATGCCTTAAGAGTACAAAGCAGATAATGGAGGGGGTTTTCAAAACTTTGTCAAACTTTGAGAAGATTCCAAAAACTCCACCTAGGCCTGACATTGATTCATTTGTACCGCTTTTAAGATAATCACCCTGTGTTTGAAAGATGGTAGCATCAAAAGCAAAATGCATTATAGAGAGAATATTTGGCTGAATCAAAATCCGTTGTAATCTATTACGATTGTGGAAATGAAGGCAAAGCATCACAACAAAAGAGAAATGTATGAAACTAAAAACTCCAAGTTCATCACATTGCATGAAACAGGTTGAACACAAAAGTTCAATATATATGTTCATATATTGTATTGTATTACATCAAAAGAAGGGGGAATTTCCCATACATTTTCAAACACAAAGAGTAAACATTAAAATACAGATGCCCTCTACCACCTCCTGGAGCCTTTCAATATGTGCTGAGGAGAAGAGGTTCTCGTTGAACTCGACTAAGTGAGTGAAGGTTTCCATCATATTCCTCTCTAATCCAGCATGAAGGAGAGCAATGGCCTGCTTAGCTTGTTCGTTCCTAAGAGTAGTGACAATACAAATCTCTCCCACCAAGCCCACACATGAGTACTCATTGAGATTCCCCAAAGCAACTTCAACTTGGGCTAGATAAGCCGGCCTTACCGAGCATTCTATGGCTCTAGCTCCCCATTCTAATTTGTCGGAGGTTCAGATAACATTGTACAAGAAGTGCAGAGTTGTGCACATGAACCTGAGCAAGGAAGTTTTCTCTGATTATCTTCCTTATTACACCTTCCACGTCAATGCATATTAGGAAGACCTCAAGTTGGTTTGCCACTAGCCTCCTTACCAAACTACATTCCATGCTTTCAATTGCTAGAAAATCACTCTTAGAAGTGGTGTCGCTCGAGGTGCTCGACATCTTGAGGTGAAAGTTGATATGCAGAGAATGATGGTGTTTTTGCCTAATTCATAGAGGTAAGAACATACATCCCACTTATAAGATAAGTCATAAGGGGTTTACTCGGGAGTAACTAATGAAGCAAGGACATCGTCAATTGTCTTAAATTTAATGAGCATGGCAGATGATGAGATGTTATCCCGACCATATGAACTTCAACGTCAGATGGAATCTCTTCATTTAAACAATTCACACGAATATGATTGTTGGTGGGTATGTCATTAAATGTTGAGTTGAGGAGTTGTAGGTCATTCACATGAACAAAAGCCACGATGCTTACATATGAGGAGCAACGATGCACTAGCTTGCCACAATCAAATCGATATATAAAATACAATCATGACATTTCTTATAATAGTCATAAATGGTCAACTTATGCTTAATTGAATCGAATGACCATTTATGATTGTTTTAAGAAATGCCATGATTGTATTGCATATATTGATTTGATTGTAGCGAGCTAGTGCATCGTTGCTCCTCATATGTAAGCATCGTGGCTTTTGTTCGTGTGAATGGCCTACAACTCCTCAACTCAAAATTTAATGACATACCCACCAACAATCATATTTGTGTGAATTGTTTAAATAAAGAGATTTCATCTGACGTTAAATTAACCCTTCGACAAATTGGCGGTTATAATTCTCCTAAAGATTCAGTTTTTCAAGAACTTGGTGACAGTTATGATATAAAAACTATAAATATGCTATTCACGGATATTTGAGTGGTATGATTTTTTAATCCCCATTGCACTTTGATGCAAGAGTAAGAATCGATTGAAAAGAAGGATCAATTTTTGCAATTTTACTTGTTTCTTGAAGTTCTTTGCCTTTGAGTATATAAATTTGAATGTAATACTTAGTATTTATGAATGAGTTTGAGCTCAAATAAGTGCTGGAATATTACTTCTCTTTGTGGATGTTATGTTCTTTGGTATTACATTCATTTTTCTTCAGTCAAAGGTAGAATTGTATTATGTCGAGTCAATCATTTGTTACTAGTAATCCAATCTTTGAGTTGTGATATTGGTGATATATACATCTTTTGTTTCAATTAATGCTCTAGAAGTTGATTTCAATCACATTTGCATCATGGCTATTGCTAGAATAGTATTATGTATGTTAATGGTCAATTATGAATGTATTTAAGTAGATTAGATATTTTCCTATTGTCTTCTGTTTCTGGCAGGTAGACATTTAATGTCTACAGTTGTAGGTGGTTGGTCTCTTAAATGTTTGTAGGTAGAGGTAGTTGGTTTCATTAATTTCTATAGTGCTTTGTAATTTATATATATTGTAATCCTTCTTTTTGTTAATACAAGCAGGTAAGAATTACTAGTTCATTTCCTGAACATGGTATTAGAGCTAGACAATTAATTTGTAAAAAAATTCTATGAATTTTTCTTAAATAAAAAGAAATCAATTTTGTGAGTTTGGAAATCGAGGGTTTTGTATTCTGCAAATTCGTGGCTGTTCTTTTTGAAGAAATTGAAGGAGACTTTTTGTGCCTCCTCTGGTTGCGATTACTACTAGGGCTTGTTTTTCTGAAGGCACTGGAAAAAAACCTAATGACTCTACAGTTAGACGCGTTTTTCATGTTCGTGCCTCTCTATTCCTGCTGCCTGCGCGACCCACATGTTTTTCTTCATCTCTGTGTAGATTATTGGCCATGATTTGGGTTGCGTCTAGGCGGATTTCTGAGTGCGATCTCAACCCTTCAAGCTTGTGTTTCTAACTTTATTTGGTGCACGAAAGTTTGCATTTCTGGGCGCGATTTTTATCTCAAATTGGACGCATTTTTCTGCATTTTTTCTATCTTTCCCTAGCCACAATTTCTACCCTGTCATAGCCGCGTTTTTTTTACAGTCTGGTCATCGTTTCCTTGTTTTTTTTAGACGCGATTTGTAGTTACTCTCAAAATCATGGTTTTTTGAAAACTGGGTAGGGTTTTGCAGATTTTTCTTGTGTTTGAAGTTGAAAAAAAAATGATTTCAAATTCCTTGTGGGTTTTTCAAGATCTCAATTGGGTTGTCTTTAGTTTTTTTTGGGTGTCTCAAAGTTCGTGCCTCAAAATTTGTGAAAGTGGGTGCTACTGAAATTTTCTGGGTATTCTTCAAATTTTATGGATTGTCTTAAAAACTACACTGGTTTTATACCTCAAAATTCGTGCTAGGGTTTCAATTTCTACTTTGAAATTTATCTTGCAGAACTTGTTTTTATTTTCAGTGTAGTGGTTTTTTTGTCTTCACCAATTTGACTTTAGGGTATGTGATGGCATCTCTGACAAATATAATGCTCAAAAGCAACTAGAAGTGCAATGGGAAGAACTACAACACCTGGAAGCAACACATGATTATGATCTTTGAATATCGTTGCCTCAATTAGGTCATTTTGGGGAACTCAACTCGTCCCACTGTAGCCGGAAAGGACTAGGACAAATGGGATGAATGCAATCGAGAAGCCGTCATGCTCATCAAACTCTCAGTTATAGATGAGCAGCTACCTCAGGTACCATCTGGAAAAACTGCTACAAAAATCTGGGATCATTTGAAGGCCCTTCATGAAACCTCCAACAAGAGTAGAGCGTTCTTTCTCAAGAACATGCTTTTTTCCATCATGATGGATGAGGAAATGTCCTTACAGGAACATCTAACAAAGATTAAGGACATTTGTGATTAGTTGGAGGTGATTGGTCGCACAATGGAGGAAGAGGACATGGTCGTCATTACTTTCAAAATTTTGCCAGAATCTTATGAGCATTTCATTGAAATGCTCAATATTACTTCAACCAATGTTGATTTAAAGTTTTCAGACTTGTGTAACAAGCTTCTACAATAGGATCATTGGAGACAACAGTTTGGGAGCAGTACCAGTTCCACCTCCATAAAGCAAGCGTTCTCTGCCAAATCTTCTGCTAAGAACAAAGGGAAGGCTCAGTCTTCTTAGCTGAAAGGCTTTGGTTCTTCTCAGGACAAGAAGAAGAAGAAGAATGTTTAATGCAATTATTGCCATAAAAATGGTCACATTAAGGCTAATTGTTGCATTCAATTGGCTTTTGAACAAAAGAAGCAGGGCAGGTCTCAACCTAAAGCTAGTATTGTGGATCACTTTGAGCAGAAAGAATCCGCATTCTATGCTTTTATGGCCAAGAAAACAATAGATCCAATACAATCTTCTGCCTAGTATATTGATTCTAGGGATTCACGACATTTTACTTATCGTCGAGATTGGTTCACAAAATTCACACCATTCTTTAATTTTTGGAGGTGAAGAGTACACAATTGCTGGTAAGGGCATTATCCAGATTCACTCAGGAGGAAGAAATTTACTCGTTCTTGATGTTTACTATGTTCTAGGCATGGAACATAACCTTCTCTCCGTCAGCCAGATCACAAGGCATTCTCCCCAGTTGGATGTTGTTTTCAGTTTGTCTACCTGCAACATTGTTGATAGGGAGACTTGTACTACAATTGCTATGGGACTTGAGGATCATGGTCTGTATAGAATTGCTGATTCCGGCAATTCTTAGGAGCACGCTCTGGCAGCAAGTAGTACTTCCATCAACAAACTTTGGAATTAGTGTTATGGGCACTTGAATGCCCACTATCTCTCTCAACTGTCTTGGAAGGGTTTGGTTGCTGGACTACCTGAGATCCAAACTCAAAATCATGGAGTTTGTGGAGCTTGTCTAGCTAGGAAGTAGCACTAGACACCATTCTCAGATGGTTATTCTTGGTGAGCTTCCAAGGTACTTCAATTGGCTCATGTTGATGTATGTGGACCAATGAACACTCCATCTGTTACTGGGTCCAGGTATTTTTTATTATTTGTTGATGATTTCAGTAGAAAAATGTGGGTGTATTTTTTGAAACATAAATCATATGTGTTTAGTACATTTCAGCAGTATAAGGCCTTGAGAAAGAATTAGGTTCTTAGATTGTCACTCTAAGGTTAGATAATGGGGGGGAGTTTTTGTTGGAATCTGTGCCTCAATTCTTACTGACAAGAAACTCCTTGAAGGAAAAGTCAGTGTGACATCACGGATGTCTGGTCAACCAACTATTCTGAAGTTCTAAAAATGTTCATATCGGTGTGACAAAATTGATGTCTTGCCAACAAGACTGTCGCTGTGACTTTCGGCATTCGACATGACCTTTTGGCGAATGGATTTCTTCGGGTGACAGTGTGATCTTATCGGGCTAACTCGGGTGTCGGGGAGATGTCTCAACGATGCAGCTTGGTCACGCCGACGGGAGTTCTTTGCGGTGACAAAATACTTCACTGGGAAGTCCTGGCGACTTGGTTAGGTCATGTCGATGGGAGATGTCTCATGGTCTTCGTGGTGACAAAAGACTTCACTAAGAAGTCTTGGCGAATGTCATGAGTCTTGGCGATATTAAGTCTTCGGTAAGACTCAGGTAGCTCAAAGAAAGGTCACGACGATAGACACAAGTCTTGGCGACAATGTGACGTTCAGTGGAAGCTTTGTTTCGGTATGACGTCTCACCGAAACCTTGGGGGTCTTGCCGATAGGTGAAAGGCTTCAGAGTAACATAAGGTTGTTGGCAAAAAGTCTTGGCGAGATCGGTATGTCTTGCCGAAAGGAATAGCTCATCGCTATGATTGAAGACTTCGATATGAGTCTCTCCGAAAAGCGAATGTCTCGCCGAATGGAAACCTCATCGGTGTGACTTGTGAACTCGACATGAGGTCCAGGCGAGAACGAAGTGTCTTGCTGATGGAATGTATGATCGCTGTGACTTATGCATTCGATATGAGTCTTGCCGATAAGGGAAACTTTTGCCGATAGGAACAAAATGGACATCGATGGTTTTGGTATAACTTCTTTGTTGTCTTGCTGACTGCTGGAGACTTAAAGCCGATATCGATAGAGAAACTTTGTGGCATTGGGGAGAAACTGTGAGTGTCTCACCCATATGCCAACAAAGTTGAATGCCCTTGACCAGTCTGACCATCCTATGTGGAGCATCGTGGACCAATCACATGAAGTAGTTTTCAAACAAGATGACTGTTGATTTTATGCATCAGTTGCAGCGCTGGAAAAACTGCATGCAAGGGAAAATCATCTGCTTGAAAGGAAACTTTCTATGATTAGCGATGGCGGATGAGGATGCTCAGAAGACAAAATCAGAATGTGAATGAAATAAAAGAAGCTCGATTCTGATTTGAAATAATGATGAGAAAAATTGAATGGTTGAGAGATTTTTCTAGAACTGTATGAACAGTGAATGTAGCTACTGAGAACTGATAACCTGAGAGTTACATCTCTGAATTGTATGTAATATTTTAGTTACTGTAATACAAAGAGATTCAGCTTGGTGTGTTGGGTTTTTTCCCGAAAGGGTTTTCCCACGTAAATCTATTATTCTTTGTCTTTGAGTGTCTTATCTGTTTCTGTAAATCTTGGATGTGTGTCTTAATTGGACTATAGTTAGAAAAGTTAGAAAATTAAAAGTACTGTTTGCTTACTCCCTTGTGGTTTTGACATTAGGAAAGTTGCTTCCGCACCTCTGCTTTCCTTACAAGTGGTATTAGAGCCTGGCTAGTTGTGTTGTCCTTGTGAGTGGGTTGGGTTTTTTGTATCAATCCTTTTCAGTGGGAGTTTTGTAGAGTTCTTTTAATTTAATTACAGATTAAGATGACGAGCACATCTAGTAGGATGGAAATAGAAAAATTCAATGGTAGCAATTTTGAGTTGTGGAAACTCAAAATGGAAGATATGCTAGTTGATCGAGATCTTTGGACTGCTGTGTCTGGAACAATGCCTCAAGGCATGAAGCAAGAGGATTGGGACCTAGCAGATAGAAATTCTAAGAGGCTGATAAGGCTTTGTTTGGTAGACTTTGTTCTTCTGAACATGCATGAAGAAAAGATTGCCTCTTCCTTGTGGAAAAGATTGGCATCAATTTATCAAGGCAAGTCCTTGGTGAACAAATTGTTCTTGAGGAAGAAACTGTATTCTTTGAGAATGTAGGAAGGAGGGTCTATTGCTGATCACTTAAATTCTTTCAACATTTTGATTGCTTAGTTAACATCTATTGGTGTGAAGATAGAAGATGAAGATCGTTGCATGCTGCTGCTATGTTCTTTGCCAGATTCTTGGGATCATCTGGTGATGGCTATAGGGAGTACAACATCCACATTCAAGATGGAAGATGTTGTTGCTTCTCTGTTATTAGAAGAAATGAGAAGAAAATCTTCTGAGATGGCAAAGGAGGCTCTGGCTGTCAGAGGTAGACCAAAAGAGAAAGGCAAGAAGAAGGACAAGAAGTCCAGATCGAAGTCATAAGTGAGATCAAAGTCTCCTGGCAAGAAGTCAAAGGTGAAGTGCTGGAACTGTGGGCAACCTGTTCATGTCCGAAAGGACTACAAGGAGGAGAAAAAGAAGAAGAATTCTTCTGGATATGATTCTTCTCAGAGTGATGCAGATGCCTTCATTGCAGCTTTGGCTACACGGGCATCTGATGATGTCTGGCTGATTGATTTTGGAGCATCTTTCCACATGAAATCTCATAGAGAATAGTTCATGAAGTATGAAGAATACAATGGTGGAAAGGTGTACTTGGAAAGTGATTCATCTTTGGAAATTGTTGGTCTTGGAAGAGTCAAAATTCAATTCCTGATGGAAGAGTGAAGGGAATCAATGATGTGATGCATATACCAGGTCTGGCTCGAAATCTACTTTCTATAAGTAAGCTGAATGATATTGGAGTGCAGGTCACGTTCTGGAAATGGCTGCAAGATGACTAGAGGCCTATGGTGCTAGCTAGGGGTGCTTTCGAATTGGTACGTTGTACAAGTTGGATGCACAAGCTATTCAATGCAACAGTGTCTCTGCAAAGTCACTTGAGGCTGCTCACGGAGAAAAGAAGGAAAACGTTCCTGATGGTGTAAACTCCATGGAGATTAAACTTCCAGCAGAGAAGACTATGCTCTGGAATCATAGGCTTGGCTACATTGGTGAAAAAGGTTTAAAAACCTTGAAAAATAAAAAACTGGTAGAAGAGCTTGAAGATTGTAACCTTGAGTTCGAATTTTGTGAACATTGCATATATGGAAAACAACATTGTGTTTCATTTTATTCCAGTCCTTACAAATCTTTTGGTTTGCTTGATTATATACATTCTGATGTGTTTGGTCCAGTGAATGTTCCTTCTCTATCTAAATCAAGATACTATGTGTTGTTTATTGATGATTATACTATAAGGACATTTGTATATTTTTTGAAAAGTAAATTAGAAGTGTTCAGTCAGTTTAAGGAATTTAAAAACCTTGTTGAAAATCAGACTGGTAAGAAAATAAAGTGCTTAAGGACTGACAATGGCGGTGAGTTTTGTTCAGATGAATTCGAAAGGTACTGTACAGATCATGGAATTAAAAGACATAAGACTACACCTTACACTCCACATCAAAATGGAGTTGCTGAAAGGTTCAACATGACAGTAATGGAAAGAGCACGAAGTATGCTGAGCAGTGCTGGCTTGGATGAGAAGTTCTGGGCTGAAGCGGTCTCTACAACATGCTACTTGGTAAATCGTTCTCCTAACTCTGCTCTTGTTGAGAAGATTCTTTTGGAAGCATGCTCTGGAAGGAAGCCCTCTTTGAGAAATATTCATGTCTTTGGTTGTGAGGCATATGCATATGTGCCATTTGAAAAAATATCCAAGTTGGAAAACAAAGCTGTAAAGTATATTTTTATTGGCTATAGTGCTGGCATAAAAGGATACAAGTTTTGGAACCCTGAGACTGAGAAGGTTTTATACAATAGAAGTGTTATCTTTTGTGAGCTGAAACCTTCTACGTTGGATCTGCAGTCAGAGAAGAAATCAGAAAATGAAAAGGATGTAGCAACAATTCCTCAGACACCGATAAAGAGGAATTGAAAAATCAAAATATATCTAATACTGAGGAGAGCTCAAGCAGTTCTAAAAGTTCTGAAGATGATGAAAAACCACCTCAGCCTCAGCCTGTGAAGAGGTCAACTTGTGAAAGAAAGCAACCTGAAAGGTATGGGTTTTTTTTAATAGAGTCTACTTGTACCTATGCTTTAATTTCTAGCACTGATGAACCTAGGACTGTGAAAGAGGCATTTAAAATGTATGATTCAAACTCTTGGTTGAAAGCCATGAATGAAGAAATGACATCATTAGAAAAGAATGACACCTGGAGTTTGGTTCCATTGCCTAAAGGCAGAAAGTCTGTAGGCTGCAATTGGATATTCAAAAAGAAAATTGGTCTGGATGGCAGTGTAGAAAAATATAAAGCAAGGCTAGTTGCAAAAGGTTATTCCTAGGTAGAGGGAATTGACTATGGAGAAATCTTTTCTCCTGTAGCTAAGCTGACATCTATTAGATTTCTTTTATCACTTGCATCAACATATGATTTAGAGATTGAACAAATGGATGTGAAAACAACGTTTCTTCTTGGTGATCTTGAAGAATAAATTTATATGTCCCAGTCGGAGCACTTTGTGGTAAAAGGTAAGGAAAGACTGGTTTGCAAGTTGAAGAAATATTTGTATGGTTTAAAACAATCTCCTAGAATGTGGTACCAAAAGTTTGACACGTTTGTTTTGTCATTGGGATTTGTAAGATTAAAATGTGATCACTGTGTGTATTACAAAGCTGAAAGTGATCAAATACTTATTATTGCTCTCTATGTTCATGATATGCTGTTCATAGGCAATAGTAAGCTAATGATTTCTGATCTTAAGTCTCAGTTGTCTGCAAAGTTCAAGATGAAAGATCTTGGTGTAGCAGGGTACATTCTAGGAATGGAAATAACCAGGGATAGAAAGAACAGAAAGCTTTGGCTCAGTCAGAGTAAGTATGTCATGATTGTTCTAGAGAGATTTTGTATGACTGAATGTAAGCAACTAGTTGTTCCAGTTACACAAGGAACGAAGCTATCTATTGAGGATTGTCCAAAATCTTCTTTTGAGATGGAGGACATGACCAGTGTGCCTTATGCAAGTGCAGTTGGCAGTCTCATCTATGCTATGGTCTGTACAAGGCCAGACATTGCCCAAGCAGTGGAAGTTCTTAGTCGTTTTATGTCAAATCCTGGAAGAACACATTAGGATGCTGTGAAGAGAGTGTTTAGATATCTGAAGGGAACCTCAAACTATGCTTTGTGTTACCATGGTAACTTGGTTGAATCACAGAAGACTCTCAGCATTCAAGGTTATTTGGATTCTGATTGGGCAGGGGACATTGACAGTAGAAGATCCACCAGTGGATATATTTTCATGATGAATGGTGATGCAGTGAGTTGGATGAGCAAGCAACAGGCTATAGTCGTTTTGTCTACTATAGAGGCAGAATACATGGCAGCCACACATGCTTGTAAAGAAGCAATCTGGTTAAGACGTTTTTGTTCTAACATTGGATTTGATGCAGAAAAGATTACTATCTACTGTGACAGCCAAAGTGCTATATGGTTGGCAAAGAATCCTACTTTCCATGCCAGGACGAAGCATATAGATGTACAATATCATTTTGTACGAGATATGGTGGAGGATGGGAAGGTCTCTTTGGAGAAAGTGGATACTCTAGAGAATGTTGCAAATGCATTGACGAAGCCTGTAAGCACAAACAAGTTTAGTTGGTGTGCTAGTTCAATGGGCCTCTTGGCCCGTGAATCTCAGTAGTTTTATGATGCTCTGGAGGTGTTAGTAAGATTTTCGTCAAGTGGGAGCTTGTTGGAATATGTGCCTCAATTCTTACTGACAAGAAACTTCTTGAAGGAAAAGTCGATGTGACATCACGGATGTCTAGCCGACCAACTATTTTGAAGTTATAAAAATGTTCATATCGGCATGATAGAATTGATGTCTTGCCAACAAGATTGTCGCTATGACTTTTAGCATTCGGCATGACCTTTTGGTGAATGGATTTCTTTGGGCGACAGTGTGATCTTATCAGGCTAACTCAGGTGTCGGGGAGATGTCTCAACGATGCAGCTTGGTCACATTGACGAGAGTTCTTCATGGTGACAAAAGACTTCACTGGGAAGTCCTGACGACTTGGTTAGGTCATGCCAACGGGAGATGTCTCATGGTCTTCGCGGTGACAAAAGACTTCGTTGAGAAGTCTTGGCGAATGTCATGAGTCTTGGCGATAGTAAGTCTTCAGTAAGACTCAGGGAGCTCGGAGAAAGGTCATGGTGATAGACACGAGTCTTGGCAACAGTGTGACATTCAGTGGAAGCTTTGTTTTGGTATGACGTCTCACCGAAACTGTGGGGGTCTTGCCGATAGGTGAAAGGCTTCAGAGTAACATAAGGTTGTCGACATAAAGTCTTGGTGAGATCGGTATGTCTTGCCGAAAAGAATAGCTCATCACTGTGACTGAAGACTTCGATATGAGTCTCTCCGAAAAGCAAATGTCTCACCAAATGGAAACCTCATCGGTGTGACTTGTGAACTTGACATGAGGTCCTGGCGAGAACGAAGTGTCTTGCCGATGGAATGTATGATCACTGTGACTTATGCATTCAATATGAGTCTCGCCGATAAGGGAAAATTTTGCCGATAGGAACAAAATGGACATCGATGATTTTGGTATAACTTCTTTGTTGTCTTGCCGACTACTGGAGACTTAAAGCCAATATCGATAGAGAAAATTTGTGGCATTGGGGAGACACTATGAGTGTCTCACCGATATGCCAACAAAGTTGAATGCCCTTGACCAGTCTGACCATCCTATGTGGAGCATCGTGGACCAATCACAGGAAGTAGTTTTCAAACAAGTTGACGGTTGATTTTATGCATCAGTTGCAACACTGAAAAAATTGCATGCAAGGGAAAATCATCTGCTCAAAAGGAAACTGTCTATGATTAGCGATGGCGGATGAGGATGCTCAGAATAAAAAATCAGAATGTGAATGAAATAAAAGAAGCTCGATTCTAATTTGAAATAACGATGAGAAAAATTGAATGGTTGAGAGATTTTTCTGGAACTGTACGAACAGTGAATGTAGCTACTAAAAACTGATAACCTGAGAGTTGCATCTCTAAATTTTATGTAATATTTTAGTTACTGTAATACAAAGAGATTCAGCTTGGTGTGGTGGGTTTTTTCCCGAAAGGGTTTTCCCACATAAATCTGTTGTTCTTTGTCTTTGAGTGTCTTCTCTATTTCTGTAAATCTTGCATGTGTGTCTTAATTGGACTGTAGTTAGAAAAGTTAGAAAATTAAATGTACTGCCTGCTTACTCCCCTGTGGTTTTGACGTTAGGAAAGTTGCTTCCGCACCTCTGCTTTCCTTACAGTTTTGTTCAACTGACTTCTCTAATTTTTTTGCTACACACGAAATTAAATGATAACTCACCACACCATACACCCCTTAGCAGAATGGTGTCGTTGAACGTAGGAATCGTACCATTACTAAAATGGCTCGTTCTTTGATGGAGTATAGAAATGTCCCTAAGAAATATTGGGCTGAATAGTCTACACTACAGTCTACCTCCTGAATTAGTCACCTACATAGGTCGTTAAGAAGATGACTCTTGAAGAAGTCTGGTCAGAATGTAAGCCTAAGGTGGGTCATTTGAAAATATTTGGTTCTACAGCTCATGTATGGATTCCAGAAGCCAAGCGTGCCAAGTTGGAGTCCAAGAGCCAACAACTTATGTTTATTGGTTATAGCGACAATCACACGACATACAGGTTGATTGATGTGGAGACAAATCGTCTCATATTTAGTCGCGATGTTGTGATTGATGAGACTACTGGTCCATTTCTTTCTACTACCAGTCCTGTGGATCAACCTATGAAGGTTTATGATGAGGGTGTTCGTCTTCCTCTTGGTTCTCCTGATGGGAGGGTTTCAAAGCATTCTGACTCTGAAGATGAGGAGTCTACCAGTCATGATTTAGCACCACCTAATTTTCCTCAAGACTCATATCCAAATGAATTTGTTCCATAAATCCCAAGAGATGTTGTTTCTCCTATTTCAGATGTTGGTACTTCTACTCATCGGCCTAAGTGGTGGCTCAAGACTATCGAAGATCTTCATGATGATGAACTCATTGAAGGAAAATCAGCTTGTCAAAAGAGCAAGCAACAAAACATAATCAATTTTTCTCTTATGGCCAACATCCACAAAATTTATGAGCCTCAAACATATTTAGAGGCTCAAGGAGGAATTCTAGAGCGGGAAAAGGCTATGGAGACAAAATACCATAGTCTTTTGAAGAATCACACTTGCGTTCTTTCTGATCTTCCTCCTAGGAAAAAACCTATTAGCTGCAAATGGGTTTATAAGGTCAAGTATCATGTAGATGGTACTTTGGATAAATACAAGGATAGATTAGTTGCTCGGGGATTCATAGAATGAGAGGGAATTGACTATGAGGAGACTTTTGCTCCTACTGCCAAGATGAGCACAATTCGTCTTCTCGCTATTGCAGCCCAATTTGGATGGACTGTTCATCAGACGGATATCAAGAGTGTCTTTCTCAAAAGTGAGTTGAAGGAAGAAGTCTACATGACACAAGCTCCTAGTTTTAGGGTTGTCGGCAAAGAACATTAGGTATGTAGGCTCGTGAAAGCACTCTATTGACTGAAACAGGCTCCTCGTGCATGGTACATCAAGATTGATCAATACTTAGTTGATCATGATTTTCAGTGCAACTCTTCTAACAGTAATTTGTATGTCAAACACTCTGGTGATGATGTTCTCTTTCTTGTTGTCTATGTTGATGACTTGATCATCATCGACAGTTTAGCACATTTAATTGCAGCAATCAAACAAGATTTGTGTTAGGATTTTGACATGACAGATTTGGGGCTTCTCCATTATTGCTTGGGTATTGAGGTTTGGCAGACAACTGATAGTATTTATATCTCTCATTCTAAATATGCTCAAAGTCTACTTGAAATTTTTTGGATGAATGATTGCAAACCTGCTTCCACCTATGAAGAAGGGGTTGGAGTTGTCAGCCAACTTTGATTCACCTCCGGTCGATGAAACGACATTCAAGCAACTAGTGGGCAGTCTCATCTACCTCACTGCCAGTAGACCTGACATCAATTTTGTTCCAAGCTACATTTATAGCTTCATGACAACTCCAAAAGTTGATCATTAGATTGCAGCAAAGCGAGTGCTGAGATATGTTAAGGGCACTTTAGATTATGGAATTTTGTATGGCAGATGCAAGGATCCATAGTTGATTGGTTATACAGACTTAGATTGGGAAGGTTTAGTGGATGACAAAAATCTACTTCTAGGTATGTATTCAGTTTGGGTATCGATGTTGTAACATGGACCAACAAGAAGCAATAGGCAGCGGCTCTTTCCTCGATTGAAGTTGAATATCGAGGAATAGTTAAGGCAGCATGTGATACAGTTTGGCTCCGTAGGATGCTTTCTGATATGCACATGTCACAAGTAGGACCTTCTCCCTTGTACACTAATAATCAAGGGGTGCTCAAACTGGCCAAAAATATAGTCTTCCATGAACATACCAAGCATGTCGAGCTCCATTGTCACTACATCCGCAAGCTGGTATAAGACGGATTAGTTCAACTGCAGTATGTTCTGACAGTGGATCAGATTGTAGATATTCTCACCAATTCCTTGAGCCCGGATAAGTTTGTTAAATTCAGAGGGCAACTTGGTGTTGTTGACCGATTGACCATTAAGGGAGGCTCTTAGAATAGTATTCTATATGTTAACATGGTCAATTATGAAAGCATTTAAGTAGATTAGATATTTTCTTAGTGTCTTATGTTTCTGGTAGGTAAAAATTTAATGTCTACAATTATAGGTTGTTGGTTTCTTAAATGTCTGTAGGTAGAGGTAGTTGATTTCATTAATTTCTACAGTGCTTTGTAATTTCTATATATTGTAATCCTTCTTTTTGTTAATACAAGCAAGTAAGAATTACCAGTTCATTTCTTGAACAACTATGAGAAAATGTCAGTTTGCTTTTACTGCTTTCTAGTCAAAAGTATACCCATTTTCTTTAAAGTAAAAAAACCAAAATTATATCTTATGAGGGAGTTGTACCTCAATCAAAATTCAAAGGAAGATCACCAATGAAATGGTGATCTCTCCAATTGTTGTTGTTGATTAGTCTTTATTTTGGGCATTATGGAATCAAATTAAATCAATTTTTAAAAAGACCAATTTTTCAACCAATAGATTTTGGTGACTCCATTGGGGACATCAAAAGAGAAATAAAAAGTTTCCTTGTCATTGAGTTTGGAAGTAAGAAGAACAAAATTATTTCCTATTTCTTTAGTAGGTAGAATATCGACGTACAAGATGGCTTTAGCCACATCGCGACCATGGGGGACTCATTTTGGGCCTCTGGCTTTATCTCAATACTCAACCTTACCTACAAGATCCATAAAGCATTTCCCAAAATTTACTAGAGAAGATGCACAAAATCCAGAAAACCGCATGGTTGCAATCTTAGGTGTTACAAAGGAGGATGTATTTGTGTGGTTTTTTGTTGAATCTCTGGTAGGGAAAGTGGTTGGTTGGTTTCAATATTTGGAAGAGGGGTTCATCACAAATTGTAACATATTGAAGGACAAGTTCATTACAAGATTCAAACGAGTCATTGATGTAGGTGCTTTGTTATCTTACTTTTTTAGAATTCGAAAGGAAGAGCGTGAAGATATGAGAGATTTCATTGATAGATTCACTTGATTTTTGAAATGGATTCCTCATGCCAACAAGCCCAACCAATCAAGTTTATTAACCTCCTTCATTGTCACCCTTCATCTAGAAGTCCAATTTTGCTTGAAGTGGAAAAAGGCATGACTTCGAAATTGTGAAACATGAAGCCATAAAAATAGGAGATGATTTATTATTGTTTGGATATTTTGGCCAACACCAAGTTGGAATGTTATCAAGTCAAAAATTCACTCCAAAATCTTGTCATGATTCATTAGAAGTAATATTTTCACCTTGTACAGATGTATGTCCTAATGTCGTCCTATTATGCCAAGAAGACTATTCAACCAAGTCTAGTGTTGATGGAGGGAGTGAAGAGCATGTCAGATAGTATGAAGACATAAAAGAATATTTTTATAGTTTAGATGATGAAGAAGATTATTCTCTTCCCACAACGCCTTGTTTCACATTAGAATCCTCCACTCTAGCAAGCAAAATCGCTGAGCAATTATTTGATTCTTTAACCTGGGTTCCTTCTGTGATCCCAAAGTTTAAGGTATTCATTTTTGAAGACACCGTTGTATCAATCAGCAGGGTCATAACAATGATCGAGGTCTGTGAACAATTAGAGAAGCCTAGAAATGACAGTCATGAAAAGTTATCAGGTAGTTTCAATGCTTTATACTTGCCAGGCAATTCCAATGAAGATTTTGAAGTCAAAGATAATCCTTTATTTGAATTTCATGAGTTTGAGTTAGACGACCTGGAGATATTTGTTCCTGTTACCTGTGATAATATGATGATTGGAAATAATGGTGAGTGGAGTGATGATGAGCCCGAGAAGGAGATTGGATGATGGAAATAAAAAGGAACATATTGATTTAAAGGAAGTGCATTTATTACATAATCCTCTTTTTATTCTCCAAATCGAGCTTCAAAAATCTCTAATGGTGAAACTTCACAAAAGGACATTTCATCTACCTTTTGGACAATAGAAAGATTGACAACTCAGGGCTTGTGTCAATAAAGAATGATAAAATTAATGAAGAAATACCTGGATTCTTACAGAAATGGTATCAAGATACAATGTGCCCATACCAGATGTGTTAGGAAATATGAGTTAGTGCTCCATGTATGTGGGTAAATAATAATTACATGAGTAATTATTATGTAAATGTTGGTAGTTAGTAATAATATTCTTATATTAACAATTGTAACTGGACGCACTATCGCTTGTACACAACGTCCATCTTGAGGGGGGGCGTTCTAAAAATTGAGCCTCAAAGAAAAATTTGCTAATTAAGAGCAAACCTAATGGAGGACAGAGGCATCAAAGGTTGGAGGTCAATCAACGACCTCTTGTTAGTCATCAAAAATGGGGCCACATGCATGATATGGTGACAAGTGTACAATATGCAGTGTGTTGCTTTTTTTTTAAAAATCAGATTTTTAGTGTGATGTGTGGATGCTGGAAAAATGATTGTATTGGAGAGCATATGACTACAGAGGTCCTTTGACTGTGGTGATCCTATAACTGTCTTACTTTGTTGGAAGATGATCGGTCAGTGAATATGTTCATTGGCAATGGTGATCATGTACAACAAGATCCGAACAATAGTATGTAGCATCATATGATTCGCTTTTCAGTGTTCCTGGTTATGTGAATAAGTGGAAATTTCACATTGTGGGGGGGTGGGGGAATAATAAGCAATGTTCCATTCCCATTTCACGCCAAAATTACTAAAGTCAAGGGCAACTTCTAGTGGCAGTGGCAATTGTCTATGTTGTTTGAGATTAAGTGGTAGTGATCAATAATAGTGACTACAATTATGAACATTGTGTTCTTATTTTCCTTGATGTATAAGCATAGTGGAGAACAAAAGCGTGAAAGTAAGTTAGTTCATGGATCTTGAAAGGGATTGTGGGAGGATCTAGAAAACCACATGAGGTGGACAGTTGATGGGTTCTCGTTCACATCAAGGTTTGTGGTAAGCTTGTTTAAAACCATGGAAGGAGAGAGGCTTTCTCTTGTATCAAGGTCATGATCCATGAGAATGGGCATGCTACAAGGGTGAGCATATTACAGAGGAGTGTGAATGTTTTTCTACCATGTTCGTACTAAGAGGGGGAATGTTAAGAAATGTGAGTTAGTGCTCCATGTATGTGGGTAAATAATAATTACGTGAGTAATTATTATCATGTAAATGTTAGTAGTTAGTAATACTATTGTTATATTAACAATAATATATTACGGTTTGGAGTTATTTTAACAACTCATATGATTTGAGTTGTGTATTTTTATGTGAGTAACAATCACAACTAAATAGGGATTTTTGGAGATAATCTCTCCTTGAATATAGGAGTAGACTCTCTTATAAATGTGTAAATTATATTGAGTTGAAGAGATGAGAAACATGTTCTAATGAAATGAAATAATATTATTGTGTGCATTCTGAATTCCAATAAGAGGTGTATCAATCGCACTCAACCTTCAATTCATAAGGTGAAAGAATGGTTCTAGATGTGGGTTTGTTTGAAGTAATAAATGAAGATATAGCTAGAAATCTACAAATTCATGTTCAAGGAATGGCAAAGATATATGATGAAAAGTGGATTTTTGGTGGTGAAAATACACATTAGAGTATATTCGTCATGCAAATATGATCTGGAATAACTTATTGTTCCTAAGTTTGCAAGTGTTGTACGAAAATACATCTCTTTTTCATAGTGGGCCATATTTCTCTCAACTCATCAATGGCTTCATGTGAGTAACCTTAAGCACCTTCAAAGGTAGGTCTCCCCTACCTTGTACATATTTCATTTTTTTCTTTTCTGTTAGTTTAGGTGTTTCTTACCCTTGCTCACCCCATTTTTGGCTTGTTTTGGATCCTTCCTTTTGATGTTGAATCTATTTCCCAATGGATAAAACACTGGTCTGTTGTTGAGATCCTAGGTTCTTGGCTTCATCCTTTGCAATCCTTGTCTCTAGTCAATGCCAATTGTTATCGTGGTCCTTATCATGTTCCCAAGACTATGTCCACTCATAAAGCTTTTTCCAAGTTAAAATTGTCGCCCCTTTGTTTGGTTTTTCAAAACTATGGAAAACACTGATGTAGTTGTCATAACTTCTTTTGTACCCAACTTTCTAAAGTTAAAAACCTAATATTTGTCTATGAATCGACTTTTTGTGGAGTTCTGAGAAAGGCATCAAGAACCGAAGTTGTTTCCACAACCTTGAGATGCATAGACCAAAGAAAAAAGGATAAGTAAAGATCGACTCTACTTTGGGGTTTTTGTGAGGTTTCAAAACCTTTGTCGATTCCCAATAGGGTTTGTAAAACTTATTCAATCTCTGACGACAATTTTCTTCTGAAGGACTAAGTGTTTCACTATTTTCTACCCTTTTTAGAAAAGACCCAAAGGACTTCAAACCATGCCTTAAGTAAAGAGTGTAAAGTGGATAATGGGGAGGTCTTCAGAACTTTCTCAGACTCCAACAAGATTCTAAAAACCCCAAATGGGCTCCACATAGATTCATTTGTACTACTTTTAAGATAGTCACCCCATGTTCGAAAGATTTATTTAATGAAAGATGGTAGCACCAAAAGAAAAATGCATTACAGAGAGAATATTTAGTTGAATCAAAATCCCTTGGTATCTATTACAATTGTGGAAATAAAGGCAATGCATTAGAGTAGAAGAGAAATGCATGAAACTGAAACAAAGAACTCTAGGATCATCACATTGCATGAAACATGTTGAATGTAAATATTGTATTGTATTACATCAAAAGAAGGGGGAATTTCTAGTACATTTTCAAACACAAAGAGTAAAAATTAAAATATAGATTCCCTTCACCACCTCTTGGAGCCTTTCAATCTGTGTTGGGGAGAAGAGGTTCTTGTTGAACTCGACAAAGTGAGCAAGGTTTCCATCATGTCCTGCTCTAATCTAACATGAAGGAGAGCGAAAACCTACTTAGCTTGTTCGTTCCTAAGAGCAGTGGCAATACAAACATCATCTCCCACAAGTCCCACATGCGGGTACTTGTTGAGATTCCCCAAAGCAGCTTCAACCTGGGCTAGATAATCCAACCTTACCAAGTGTTCTGCAACTCTATCTCCCCATTCTAATTTGTCGAAGGTTCAAATAACATTATACAGGAAGTGCTCTAGAAATGCAGAGTTGTGTTGAACCTAAGCAAGTAAGTTTTCTTTGATTATCTTCCTTATTACCCCTTCCTCCACATCACTACATATCAAGAAAACCTCCTTGAGTTGGTCCGCCACTAGCCTCCTTACTGAATGACATTCCATGCCTTCAATTGCAATAAAATCACTCTTGGAAGTGGCATCGCTCAAGGTGCTCAACATCTTGAGGTGAAAGTTGACATGTAGAGAATGAGGGTGTTTCTACCCAATTCATAGAAGGAAGAAACATGCATCCCACTTATAAGATAAGTCATGATGGGTTTTCTTGGGAGTAACTAATGAAGCAAGGACATCACCAATTACTTATTATATAAGCATGGTAGATGATGTGATGTTGTCCCAATCATATGAACTTCAACGTCAGATGAAATCTCTTTATTTAAATAATTCACATGAATATGATTGTTGGTGGGTATGTCATTAAATGTAGAGTTGAGGAGTTGCAAGTCATTTGCACAAATAAAAGCCATGAGGCTTACATATGAGCAACTATGCACTAGCTCACTACAATCAAATCAATATATGCAATACAATCATGGAATTTCTTAAAATAGTCATAAATAGTCATTTGATTCAGTTAAGTAGAAATTGAATAATGATTCACTAAACATTCATTCAACAAATTGAAAATTATAATTCTCCTAAATATTCAATTTTTCAAGAACTTGGTGATAGTTATGATGTAAAAACTATAAATATGTTATTCGCGAACATTCGAGGGGTTCAAATTTTTGATCCCTATTGCACTTTGATGAAAGAGTGAGAATTGATTGAAAAGAAGGATTAGTTTTTGTAATTTTACTTGTTTCCTGAAGAAGTTCTTTGTCTTTGAGCAGATGAATTTGAATGCAATACTTAGTATTTATGATTGAGCCTTTGAGCTTTGATAAGTGCTAGAATATTACTTTTCTTTATGGTTGTTGTGTTCTTTGGTATTACATTCATTTTTCTTCACTAAAAGGTGGAATTGTATTTTTGTCGAGTCAATCATTTGTTATTGGTAATCCAATCTTTGAGTTGTGATATTGGTGACATATACATCTTTTAAGTTTTAGTTAATGTTTTGGAAGTTGGTTTCAATCGCATTTGCATCATGGCTATGAGTAAGTGTTAGTCTGCCTTACTACTTTTTGGTCAAAAGTATACCTATTTTCTTTAAAGTAAAAAAACCAAAATTATATGTTACAATGGAGCCGTACCTCAATGAAAATTCAAAGGAGGGAGATTTTAATTTTTTAAGTTTTTGGTAGGAAATTTATATAAACAATTAAAATATCAGTTTTTAGATATTTGAAGTAAGAATAATTAATGGGTTGTTTTCTAGAGTTATTTTATGTAATTTGGTTAACTTTCATGCAAAATAATCCTCTAGTCAAGAGATAAAATTTTCAATTTCCTACCAAAATCAAGGTTATTACTAGGTCAAAGTAAAAAAAGTTTCAAGATTTTATTGGTTAGAGCTTTAAAAATTTGCAAAACTCTTAAAAATATACATATCTTATCTCAAAAATCAAATAGATTTTGGAAATTTTGCGAGGTTAGAAAATTGTGTCAAGCTTGGCAAGATTATCACAACCTTGTTGGAGCCCAATGTTGTCATGACAACCACCAAAATTCTTGACGAATTTTTAAAAGAAAAATTTAAAAGGCATTGGCACCCAAAATTGTTGTGATAACCACTAAAAATATTGGCACGCATTTCATACAATGAGAAAAAGGATTTCAAAGGTGTGATTTTTTGGGGCTCAATGTAAGTTTCAAAATTTGATATGCACACCGAAATGGAAATTTTAAAGCAGCATAGGTGTGTCCCTCAAGTAACCCATTGAAGCTTAATGAAAGGATGTTTCATTACATACTAATTTTCATCATTGCAATATGTGAAAACATAAAAATTCTTGAACTATTTAGAAACATATTATTTATATGCACAAAGTTAATAATATGAGGGGGATACACACTTTGGTGTGACCATGGAGAGGGAATATGAAATGTTTGATAAAATGCCAAAATGGATTTCTATCTCATGAAATATTGTGATTGTAGGGTTCCAATAATCTAACCCCTTATTACTTCTAGCATTAGTTGTATTACTCCTAAATGCTTGATATCAATCTATCTATACATAATTGCCTCTAAAATGTTAAGAAGTGGGCTTCAAAATGAAAGAGTAAATTGGACCATGGGAAGAGTGACCTAATCATTTGGTGATGCTTGGAACTATTAGATGGATGATCCCCCTCAACTTTCCAAGGATTTAAATGCACTACCAACATGGGTATTCAACAATGATCTATTAGACACATGAATCAAACATGTATTATTTTCATATATACATCAATAAGAACCATTTTTTTACGATCCATCAATTTGATCATACAAACCAGGACCAAAGGCATTATGAGTAAATATGTTGTGATAGAAAGAGATACTAGAAAAGATAGTTTACTAATAATACTAATGACATATTAAACCCTGTTGGTGTAAATAAGTGTTTTACCTATCTAGTTGTCTAATAGGTCCTATTTACATGTTAAGTCCACTTAGGTCCTAAGAATTTTTCTAGAACTCTTAGTTGTATAGATAAGATCTTATCTCACTAGTAGAAAAATAGCAATAAATGACTACAAAAATTACTAAAAATTGCATATAAATGACTAAGCTTGGTCACGTGACCATTAGTAGTTTATTGCCGGTCATTTATAATGCGACCAAATTTATGGTAACCATTTTGAGTCATTTATTGGTTGTTTTGATTGATCAATTTGGTAGTATATTTAGTTGTTAATTTAGTTATTGATTGTTGTTAACTGGTCATTTATTTAGTCATGGTAGTCATTTATTTAGTCATTACAATCATTAATTGCCATCAATTGGTAGTATATTTAGTCATTTTTATTCATTGATTTATGTCCATTGATAGTATATTTAGTCATTTGTATTAACTTATTTTCGTCCATTGGTAGTATATTTAGTCATTTTAATCATTATTTTGTCGCCAACTAGTCATATTTAGTCATATTTATTCACTATTGATGTCAACTGGTAGTATATTTAGTCAATTTAGTTATTAATTGACATCAATTAGTAGTATATTTAGTCATTTTAATTGATTGATTTCCATTAATTGGTAGTAAATTTAGTCACTTTAATTTTTAATTGTTGTCATTTGGTAGTTTATTTAATTGCTGTTGTTCACTGATTTCTATCAACTGGTAGTATATTGATACATTATTTATTAATTGCATAATCATTATATTTACTACTAGTTTAGTAGTAAATTTTCATTTATATAATATGAATAATTTATTAAATAGCATAAATTGTATAATGTAGAAATAAACATATTATTAAACTTGAATTAAAACATAAAATAAAATAAAAATATGACATATACGAACAAGCTACAACATGCTAGAAGTTAAAAGATTGATTCAACATCATGATAAAAAAAGCTAATTTGCTAAGGGTGGGAGTAATGAAGCCGTTTGAGCCGCGCGCTAGGGCTGCAACGATTCTGTTCACAGAGAGCCATAGAAATGTTATTGGGGGCCTAGCCTAGTTAGAAAATCACTGCCCAGGGGTAAGAGATGGTGGAGGGGGCTGCGGAGTGGAGGTGTTTTCCAGGGAGGAGGCAGGGAAACGATGGGGCGAGAGTGGGAAAGAATCTGGGATGCCTAAGCACCAAGTGATAGGGAATACCAATGCAGAGGCAAAGGCGAATGGGGTGACTCAGCATCAAGCAACAGGGGAGATTTTTGTAGAGGTAAAGTCACAGAAACCCATGATTTCTCTGCAAGAAGAGATATAAAAGGAAGTTTTTCATAGTGTTCAAGTTTTTTTGAATTTAGGAGTGATTGGAAGGTTCAGGGGTTTTTGGCCCAGCTTATGTGATTTACATCATTGGATAGCTGAACACTGGGAACCTATAGTAGATGGTTGTATCCAAATCTATCCTGCTACCAGAGGTTTTTTCACAGTAGTGTTTGAATCTGTGGCTAATAGAAACAAAATTTTGTGTGATTTCTTCTGGAGCTGCGAGGAGAAATATGCTCTTTCCTTGAAGCCATGGTATCAGGCTTTTAACCCTGCAACAAAGACTTTTGATAAAATCCCTTTGTGGGTAAGACTCCCAAACTTGCCTCTCCATTTTTGGTTTGAGTCTTGTTTGGAGGCCATTGGAAACTCTTTAGGAGAACTTTTGATGATTGATGAGGGTACTTCAAATCTTTTGCACTCCACGTATGCCCAGATTTTGGTGGAGATGGAAGTATCAAAGTCACTTCCTAAAGAGATCTCAATTGAAACTTCCAAATGATGTTGGGTACAACCATTGGACTATGAAGGGGTACCATTCCATTGCAGGAGGTGTTTCCAAATTGGCCATATAGCTACGAACTGTGCAAAACCCAGATGGGCCAAACCAGCTACTTGGTGGAAGGATGCCTCAAGGAAGCATTATGCTATTGAAAAGCAGGACAGTAGTGTGAAACAACAAGATAAGGTGACTCTGGAGGCTGTGGGAAAATCTATTCTACCACAGTCAAATAGAGGAACAGATCTGGAGGGGGGATCAGGTTTGGTTGAGATGCCTAGCTTGAAAGATGTTGTTGAAGGAAAAACGCGTGAAGGAAAAGTAGCGGTAAATCATCATGGAGCTAAAACCTCAGAATGTAGGGAGAAATCAGGCTCTTTGAAGAGGAAAGAAAAAGGGGTTAGTAGTGGAGAGGAGGAAGGGAAAAATGTGCAACCGGTGGATGATGATGCATGGAAGTGACATGAAGTTTCAGAAGATAGGCAGATCGAGGAGGCTGAAATGATGAATGATGAGTTTGCAACGAAGGGAAGGGGCTGGCAGAAGGTGGCTGCAAGGGTGGAGGATGGTTGGAAAACTGTCAAGGGGAGAAAAGTCAGCAAAAGGAAAAGCTTTGCTATGGTCCTTCGGTCTCAAAGAAAGGCCAAGTGGTGGAGCAAAGTTAAAAGTTTGTGATTTAGAAGCTGGCTTTAAATGTAAATGGTGTCTGTTGTTTTGGGGTGGAGCTCTTCTTATGTTTCTTATTCTGGTGAGAACTAGGAGAATCTGTTGTAATCTTCTTTTATTTTCAATAAAATAAACCTTTTTCACCGATCAAAAAAAAAAAAAAGCTAATCTGCAATAAAAAATATAATGCAATTTTGATGAACTGTAAGATGTTTATATATATATAATAAAAATGTCAAAGTCTAAGAGTTCCCAACTCTTGCAAATACACCATGATAAAGATCCTTGAACAACACATTCAAACTATTGCATAAAGCAGTGGACCAAGTTGTCTAACATCTAGTACATGATAAACATCAACTATGTCATTTTTTGTAAATATTTTAGTGGTCACTATGTGAAGGTTCCTTCTTTCTCTTTTAGACAGATAAATCCATCTATTTTGTCTTCATAAGAAAGGGGTATGTTACTTGTGACCTTTAAAATATTTACATTTGCATCTCTTGTTCCTTTCAATTTGACTCCATGTACAATAGATAGTGAGTGAATCCGCCCAATGCCCACAACAACACCATCAAATGGATCCAACACCCCAACTTTATCCCCTTCTTGGATTTTATCAATACATTTTTCCAAAAACAAAAAAAATACACATTATATTGAGATATAAAACATTCGATAACACATAAATAAACATTCAATAAATATTTATAAGAAACTAGAAAACAATTATAGGAAACCTAAAACCATGCACCTGACATATTAAACAAAAATAAAATTCTCGCTATTTGATACAGAATGGATGTTAGATACAAAAGGTGTCAATATTTTAGCAGTCATGTGTCATGAAGATGTGGATGCTACAAGGACAACAAGTAATCACTTGATTGAGGTTATTGAAGTTCTTGAAATAGAGGCTCTGAGAAAAACTCTTTTGGATGAGCTTCAAGTTGTAATATCTTTTGATGGGTCATATGTGAACTATAGGCATTTAGCTATTCTATGTGACACAATGGCATATCGAGGTAATTTGATGGCTATTACTCGAGATGGTATGAATCATAATGATACAAGGCCAATGATGAGATGCTCATTTGAGGAGGTTGTGGATATCCTTTTGGATGTTGTTGTTTTTGCAGAAGGAGAGCCTCTCAGGGGTGTTACAGAAAACATCATGCTTGGTTAGTTATATCAATCTAACAATAGGATTGCAAGGAAATTCCATTCCTAAAAATGCTAGAAACACCAACATATGAGTTTGTGCCTCAACGGGTAAGGATTCAACTTCTTTACGGAAAAAAAAACTATTTTTTTTTCACAAGCAAAGCCAAGCAAATTCAGGAATGTGTAAAAAACCTTAACTTATCTAAGCTAATAGGGGATGTTTTCTCGTGAGAAGTAGCCTCACAACTTGTTTGATCTTTGTATTAGCTATATCTATCCCATCATTTTAAATCTATAAACAAGGTCTAATATTTTGGTTATGGTAATTAATTCCACCTATGATTTGCTTTTGACTGGAGTCCTTTACTCAAAAATATGTTTTCTAATACATTCTTAATTTGTGCAGGAACAACCAAAGTAGTTGGAGATACAATCCCTTGATAAACTAAAAATGAAGCTGCGTCATGTGATAGTAATGGTACTTTTGGTCGAAATGTTTGAAAAGAGTAATTTTTTTTTGATTAACTCTAGTCTAGACATGTTATGCTTCTCAGGGTCAGTGTTATTGTCATCTAGTTGTCTTTTCCTTCTCTCAAAGTGTTGTCTCTTGGAAAAATTAGTTTTTGTTTGATAGTTGTATGTAATGTCTTGTGTCTTGGAACAAATTAGTTTTTGTATGTGCTTTTCTTCATTCTGTTGAATAAAAAAGAAGCAAATTTTTACTTTGCAAAAAACTAACCCATTGCAAGGTACAAACAAATGGAGCGAAAGACTACAATAGTGCTAGAATGTACGAGTACTCTAGAAAGAGACATGGGTTGGAAATGAAGTCCCCCCAACTGAGGACCATGACATCCCCAAACACAATGCACTAATGCATTGTCAAAATCTGTGTATGCAAATCTATGTATGCACTCTATTACACCTAAGCTCTAAGCTTCCATATGTAAATTATATTTTCTCCCTTATTTCCATAATCTATGTATACTAGCTAATTACACTTCACTACTATTCTAACTAGCTTCTATTACATAGGTAATGATTACCCTTAATTGCATAATAAAACAACCATTACTTACTTGAATAGTACTTATTTGCATGCAGCTTCATAGCACTCACCTCAAGTTCAACACCACTACTACTATGAATATCATGCACATGCTCATCGAATTCAACATAATTACTATCAACTTTGACATGAAGTTGTGCAACTTTGCAGAGAGCTCTATTGAAAGGGCCTTTTTCTTTTCATTCTTCTTTCATATAACTGTTCTGCATGTGGTTTAATGATGATCATGCAAAAATTAATATAAGTCAAATAAAGAATGCAAAAGCTATAATTTTTTTTCCAAAAGAATATTTTAAGCATGAAGAATGACAAAACATTGGGACAGATTAACTTACAACTTAAAGAATGCAAAAGCTATAATTTTTTGTCCAAAATAAGAATGACAAAACATTGGGATAGATGAACTTACAACTTAAAGAATGCAAAAGCTATAAATTTTTGTCCAAAAGAACATTTTAAGCATGAAGAATGAAAAAACATTGGGGCAAATAGTTGACAATATCTATTACATTAGCTCAACTTCAACACAACTATGACTGTGTTGCACATTCTTGTCCAGTTCATCATGATCACTATCAATATCGACAACTTTGTTGACATAAAGGCATTTTTTTTTTCATGTTGTTTTGATAAAATTGCTCTACATGTGGTTTAACCATCATGCAAAAAATATACAAAGCATTCAATAGTCAATTTAAGAATGCAAGCTATAAATTTTTCTAAAAGAACATTTTCTGGATCACTCCAACAATAAAGAAATTGGGTTCGATTATCTTATGCTCATATTTCAATCCACATATTAAGAGGAATTTGTATATAGAATTGACAAACAAGAAGAAATGAGATCAATAGAGCCTCTTACCTCATTTGAATATGTGGAATTATGCTCATCCCATGCAGAAACGATAGGCTTAACAGAGGCAACCGACTACGAAACTTTCTTAGTGAGGCCATATATGCAACTCATTATATGTTGGTACCCTTCATTTGAGTTGACATGCTATAGAGAGGCTCTTACTAGGCATCTAACAAATGGTTGTGAAATCTTTGTTGATGAAGTAGATTTCCACTTCACCCTACTCTTAGATTTACTAAGATCTAATGTTGCCATATAATTGACAATACCTTCTACACCTACTTCTCTATTACTATTTTCCACCTAAAATACAATGTCAATTTCAACATATAGTCAGTTCAATAAAAAATGGAAATAAATAACACAACATAAATTGAACCAAAAATCCATACACTTACTCCAAATTTTTCCATTTTGGCCTACAACCTACCTCAACCAAATGTATATCCATCCTTGACATTATCTCTTGCTCTCTTGCCTTTGTTACTCATTGTCAACTATTTTTCGGAACACATAATTTCTTTCAATGCCTCCCATTGTTTGGGAGATAGATTGGAGTCAAACCTCTCTTTTCCCTCCATGATTATTTTTTCTGCAATTGTATCTAAAATTTTTCATTAAAATCTCATCTTTTGCTTGTAATATTTTCTAGAGATTTGTCCATCAATAGTCTCAAAAGCATTTTCCATTTTTTGTATAATATTTTCCACACTTCATGGATCTTGCTCTGCAAAATTTGATTTGCAAATATCCAAATGGGCCCTACATCTTACACCCAACTCGGAGGCCCACCTTGTACCATTTGGCCCAATGGGCTCACCATCTCTTGATACCTCAACCAAGAATGGATTATTGCCTTCTATTTTTCTTTCTTTTGCATTCCTCTTTGTAGATCTATACAAATCTTGACTCAATCTTTGTCTTTTGACAAAAGTAGACACATTGTCTATTAAACCACTACTACTATTTCTGGTTGATCCACTGTTTCCATCAAAAGTTGTAGATGCAACAGGTGCACTTTGAGGTACACTAGATGCAAATGGTCTCTCTTCATGACTTCCATTAACCATAACTTCATGCTCCTTGGACACATTAGGTGTGGCATAAGTAGGTAGATCAATACCGTTCTCTGAAAATTTCACTTCAAACACATTCTTCAATCTTGAATAAGTCATCTGTAGACTTACTGTTCCTTTTCTCTCATGTTTTTCAATAATCTCTCTTAGACTTTGTGCTAAGAGATCATCGCAATGTTACACATCACCATGTGCTATATTAGGCTGCACATCACCATGTACTATATCAGGGTGCACATCACCATGTGCTATATTAGGGTACACATCATCGCAACTAATCTTTTCACGAACTACATTTGTTGAATCACAAATGTGTTGGCTTCTACAAGTTGGCAGCATTGTATCTTTTCTTTCCTTTTTTTTTCATCTACATTTTCTTTGCACTTTTTTCTTGCCTATAAAACAAAAAAAAATCATATTATGTCTTATATACATAAAGCTCTTGCCTATAAAATTTCATTAAACACTATTAAACAAATAATATACTACTTTGTGGATT
The DNA here is from genome assembly GCA_007258455.2 of Sequoia sempervirens. Taxonomy (NCBI): domain Eukaryota; kingdom Viridiplantae; phylum Streptophyta; class Pinopsida; order Cupressales; family Cupressaceae; genus Sequoia; species Sequoia sempervirens. The sequence continues at coordinate 446,307,565 of VDFB02075321.1, forward strand.
TACAACTTACCTATTTGTCAAACCAAGACGCGATTAATATTCATTATTCTTGGCCACATTTTCTCTATGAAAGCGCTCATAATCTGTCACTAAAATTTTAACATTATAATCACTATCATCTAATTTGTGCCTTAAAGTCTTTTTCCTCATTTTTTGAAGTCCAAATAAACAATAATGTATAAACCAACAACTTGAATCAATAGAACAGTAGTGGAATATGAGTTTGAATCTCATATTTTGGACATCGAATGGGCTTTTTCTTTTAGAACAAACTCATTAAAATATATAAATTGGATTTTGTGAAATATTGTTTTAATTGAAATTGATCAGTGCCTTATCTTATTGGGCAATGGAATCAATATGTAAATGATATGTGTCTTCCCTTTTGGTTATAACTCTAATTGTTTGGAACTATAAATGTTTATACCTTGTATAAACATTCAATGAAGTGATTATGTGACTCTTATTGATCCAAATGACTTCCCAGGGTTACTATGACTTATTTAAAAGGACTTTTAATTCTTACTTGAAGAAACAAGTCAAATTAATCACACAGAAACAACAAATGTTCCCTGATAAACCAAACATATACTTAATACACTTGATTTGAATAACAAAGAAAAATCAAACTAGAGACAACCACACAATCGTATTCAATAACATCAATAAACAACCGAAACCAAAATTTTAGCCACCAAGTTATAACTTCTTCTCCATTGATTTGCTTCAAAATGATTTTACAATACGTATTAGAAGTATTTTCTCTTCAAAAAATTATCCTACTACTAATGATTTTTTTATTCAATCTTGGTTTCCCTTTTATAGATAGATAAGGGAAGCGACAAGCTTCAAACCGTTTCATTTCAAAAAATGTCTTTTCAGTTACCTAAATCAAAAGGTCTTAATTATAGTTATTTACATGTGGTTACATAAAAGTAATGAAAGATAAGAAATGAAGAGAAATCATCAGATGTTGAAGTCCAAAGCACTCGCAAGAAACCAAATTTTGTTAGTCATCGTAAGGTACCCATGATCATTTCGATTTGGTAAGTTCCTCTCCATGATAGCATCTTCAATGCTTGGTACTTCACAATTTCTGACACCAGGCCTATTCTTCTGGGGGAGGCAGATATGTCTACTCCCATTTGAACATCGTATAGTCATTAGGCCATTTATATTCCTAGATCTCTAATATGTTGGCAAGGTGATTTCTCTATCTGTTTTCTAACAATCCTCTAGTCTCTGCAATGAACTTTGAGTATCCAGAATCCAGTGCAATAATCCCATCCAACATCAAATAAAAACTATGGACATTTATATCATGATCTTGTTGTAAACGAGCAATGCAATTTGGGACTAATTGTTTGAACTCACTTTTCCAACTAGTGAAATATTTTAACTTATCATCTTCTCCAAGCATCCTAGGCACAAACAACTATTTGATTGTATGGAAAGATTTTATTCTTGTAGTGATCTTCTAGCTCTCCCCTAACACATATTGGGACTCATCAATAACCAATTTCACCATCCTCTATGTGGGCTTTAAAGTTGTAGGTGCTTCCACACTTCTCTGTAACACTTTGCACAATGTGCTTAGTGTATGATGGACGGGTTTCCATTTCTTAAACAAAGGATCCAAAATGAGAGCATGGGCTTTCATCTGTTCTATTGATTGGGACATGCAAGTATAACATTCATGCACATTTTTTTCCTTGTCTATCACCATCTTGATTATGTGCTCCAAGAACTTTTCTAATGCACCATAGATTTGTTTCCTTCCTTTTTGGTCTCCTCATTGCACTTCTTTAATCTTTCTATTTCTTGCTTCAAGGCCTCTATTTGATCAGTGGAAATAACATCAGTCTTTTGGGTTGAGGGTTGGTACACTACCATTTTAGTACTTTGAGAAGGGACCACCCCTTTTAGTTGTTGCTTTAGCTTCACATTCTCTATAAACAACCTGTTCACTTCATCATTCATATATGTTTGTGCTTTTTCATATTCTGCAAGTTTATTCTCCAAACTCTTGACAGTTGCTCGGGTGAACATAGTAGAATGCATAGTCATGGTAGTTGCTTCTAAGGCTGCGGTATCTTTTAGGGTCTTGACCATTTTACTCCCTCTCATTTCTTGCACAATTTCCAAGAATTTTTCCTTCTTTGTATTTTTCTACTTAGCCCAAAAGGCTAAGGTCTCAATTCTTGGATTATATCCTATCCTACTCATGCCTTCCTCTAAATCAAGCTTAGCCATTAACATGGGGTCTTCTTGATTTCTTACCTGATCAAGCAGGAACATCCTTTTTAAATCCATCCCAAGTATAAGCAAGATATTGCTTTTCAACACCATTTTACTACCTTCTTGTGGACTAATGTAAACATTATTTATCATTAGTTCATTGGAAATTTGGGCAACAATTTGATCATGCTGAGATTCCTCAACACCCATCTTGTTTATCTCAACTCTGTCCTCAAACTCTTTCATTTTCATTTTAATCCAGAAGTCTTTAAATTCTGGGGTGTTCATAAATTCATCATCCTCCATGAATATGATGGTTGCAATCATTCTTTCATCATCATGCATCTCCTTCTCACCCTGTGCATACATATCCACACTCGCCTATGGATTTTGTGCTTCAGTTTCATTCTTTTGGAGTGGCTGATCGACTTCAACATCACCATTTAATTTCCTTAGCACAATGGCCACCTCCTTTGTATCTCCAACCTCTTCTCTTATCTCGTATGATACAAGGGTATTTGGCTCTTGTACCCTTTGTCTCTTAGGCCCTGATTGCTCTAGAGGTGATTCTAGAGAAGCATATTGCATTTAAGTAGTGTCTAGAGGGGGCTCAGAGATTACAACTCCACTTGGTGTTTTGGTAGGCAATTTGGTGGGCTTCTCCAACTCTATTGTTTATTTACCATATAAATTCTCAAAATTATCAATCAATAGGTTGATCCTCTTGAAGGGATTTGTTTCATCTATATGAAATCCCAAGAAATCAATCTTTGTCTTCCTCTTTTCTTCCTCTAATTTTGCTAATATTTCCCATTTTCTTTTCCTCTGAAATATTTCTTAGGGAGTCAAGCAGTTTCTTGATCACTAGTAAAAAACAATATATGACTAAATAAACTACTAAAAATTGCATATAAATGACTAATTTTGGTCAAGTGACCATTAGTAGTTTATTGCCGGTCATTTATAACGACCAAATTTATGCTAAACTATTTTAGTCATTTATCTAGTCATTGATTTGGTCATTGATTTGGTCATTTATTTAGTCATTAATTTAGTCATTGATCATTGGTAATTGGTCATTTATTTAGTCATGGTAGTGATTTATTTAGTCATATATTTAGTCATTAATTTATTCATATATTTAGTCATTAATTTAGTCATTGATTATTGTTAACTGGTCATTTATTTAGTCATGGTAGTCATTATAGTCATTTATTTAGTCATGGTTTAGTCATGTTAATCATTTATTTAGTCATTTATGAACTAATGCTTTCAGATGTGTATGCAAACTCTTATGTTTGGAGAATGCTATTACAATAACTAGTCTATGAAATTGCAAACCAAGAGAAAATTTTGTTGTGATTGAATAATATAAAACTTTAAAGCTCTTATGTTATTAAAACTTCAACAAATTTGGGATTGAAACAACATTGGAAAATAATTCTCTATATATTCAAACTGTATATAAAATATGTTACAAAGAACTCTATATATAGAGTTTTGAATACAAAATCTTTTGCAGTATGCAAACTACTGATTTATTATACTTTTAAAATTGAAAAAAAACTAAAACTAAATGGTGTGAATGTATGTCTTCAGTGATGCCACTATTGCACATGAGATGGGCAGTAAATGCATCCAGTAAGGCACTGGTTTTGCATTTTCTCCTTGCTTTGTACCTATCCACAATAAAAAAATAAACATATTACTAGGTAGCATAAACAATGAATATCTTAAAAGTAGATACCCATAAGCATTAGAGTAAGTCTAATAAATAAAAATGCATAGAATTAATGATATTACAAAAGAAATACATTTGCAAAAGAATTAATATCAGAGTAATATCTTAAATATTACTAGCTTATCAGAGCAATATCTCCTTGCTATGTACTGTCCATAAACATATTACTAAATAGCTATAAACAATGAATATCTTAAATGTAGATACCCATAAGCATTAGAGTAAGTCTAATAAATAAAAATGCATAGAATTAATGATATTGCAAAAGAAATGCATTTGCAAAAGAATAAATATCAAAGTAATATCTTAAATATATTACTAGATTATCAAAGTAAGTCTAATAAATAAAAAATGCATAGAATTAGTGATATTGCAAAAGAAATGTATTTGCAAAAGAAATAATCTCTACTTTTTCTATTTTGTATTCAATTATTGTATTATTCTTTAAATCAAATCACCACAATATCTTGAAAACTTAAATTTCATTCTAAATTTAAATTAAATTCTAATTTCTAATTTAACAATTACTAATTTAGATATAAAAGCAACCTTTCTTTTTTAGTTTTTCTTTTCTAATGAAAAAGAAAAACTAAAAAAGAAAGATTGCTTCAAAAAAGCTAAGCTAGTAATAAAATTATTTAAGAAAAACTAAAAAAATTATTAGAATGTCTCTTTATAACTAAAATTCTATTGTAATAAAATTATTTAAGAAAAACTAAAAACTTAAATTTCATTCTAAATTTAAATTAAATTCTAATTTTTAATTTAACAATTACTAATTTAGATATAAAAGCAACCTTTCTTTTTTAGTTTTTCTTTTCTAATGAAAAAGAAAAACTAAAAAAAATATTAGAATGTCTCTTGATAACTAAAATTCTATTGTAATAAAATTATTTAAGAAAAACTAAAAACATAAATTTCATTCTAAATTTAAATTAAATTCTAATTTCTAATTTAACAATTACTAATTTAGATATAAAAGCAACCTTTCTTTTTTAATTTTTCTTTTCTAATGAAAAAGAAAAACTAAAAAAAAAAGATTGCTTCAAAAAAACTAAGCTAGTAATAAAATTATTTAAGAAAAACTAAAACCTTCAAAAAAACTTAAATGTATATTATCAGCAGTGACTGCAACCATGAATGGAAGATACACTATGAAGCTGTGAATGTGCTCGAAATAAATTATTGAAAGCATTGTGAGAATAAAATGGGTTCAAGAATACAAGCCTAGATTATTTACAAAATCTACTTCAAGAACAAAATCTGAAAATGAATGAAAATAGGCCAGAGATTTCAGGAAATGCCAAAAGTTGTGATATTAAGTGGAAAGAAGCTGAAACAAAGCCCTCTATTAAAATCAAGATTTCCAATAAATATAATAATTCTCTCAGTTATGAAGGTGCTCTCTGGGAATTCAGACACACTTTGGCTGCTCCTATCCAATTTGTCATTCATCCCATTCACAATCAGACACTTTACTTGGATGAAAAGCATAAAAGAAAATTAAAGAAAGAATTTTAGGGCATGCCATTTATATAATTTTTGGAGTTTCCTTTGTGGAAATGTCAAGTATACAAAAGTTTGTTTTATTGAGTATTGGGTCTCTACCACACACCCATGAGGAAGAGAAAATGAACAGAAAGAAAAATACCCAGAATGCTATGAAGGTCACGACCATTAGAACACAAAAAGCCCTCAAAATAATGAAAATAGTAAGTTGAGAGTGCAAAGTTTTACATTTTCTACAGAAAGAAAGTAACCCATCAAGATTTGTGCAGGGAGATACAAGGGTTTTTATCATATTGCCTCTATTGAGCTCGAATCGAGCCTATTCTCATAGAAATTTAAGAGATAAGAATAATGAAACTTACACAAGATTGTTGTAAAGGAGACGCCCTCCAAAGTCTTTAGAAATGAGCCTCAAAGATACTCCAATGGCGGTCAAACAAAGAGGAGAGATATCAACAAATGGTAAGAAAAGGAAATACAACAGAAAATACTCAGTCGCGACCAAGTGAGCTCGATAAAATGCTTCAAAATGGAGAATACTTTTCAGTTTCAAAACCAAAGACTTACCTCTGCAAGATTTTTTTTTTCAGGAAAATCATCAGAAACAACAGAATGAGTCACCATTCCACTCTCAAACCCTACCCAGGCATGGCGGTGTTGAGTTTTCTCCAAAAATACAAGTGAAAAATGGAATGAGTTTCTTCTCCAAAAATACAAGTGAAAAATGAAATGAGATTAGGGCTCGGTTTCTTTTTGATTTAGGGTTTTTTCATTACCCTAGGCCGAATGGTTGATTTTTCACATTGTATTAAAGAAAATAGGTACCTTTTTATGATTTTTATTAGAAAAATCAAATACCATCGCCCACTTTCCCGCTTTTTTACTTCATTTCTTTACTTCATTTGATTTTGATTTCAAAATTAAATCTATCGCTTTTAAATATATTATAATATTACATTTATATTATAATATAAATATTATATTATATATAATATATTATATTATATTATTATATAATATTATATATTTAATATAATATTATATAATAATATATATTATATAATATCATATTATATTATAATACAATACACTCCCTCAATTCAATTTTTTTTAATTAACCACTTTAATGTCATATTGTCTAATTTTTATGTGTGACTAATTATTTAGTCATTTTTATTTGTTGGACTAATTATTTAGTCATCTTTATTTGTGTTTTGAAATGAAAGATAGCCCTCAAAATGCAATTGGATTGTTTAAATCATATTTTATTAGTGAAATTGACCACAATTGCTCTTTGATACATTTGACATGCTAACACAACAGGAAAATCAAATTGGCTTCAAATCATAGTTAAAAAATTAATGATTCATTAACATAATGAGTAATAAAAGTTAAAGAATGTAAATGTTAATTTTTTTTATAAAATATGTGAAGGCCTTAAGACTGCACCGAGAGCCAATGCCTTCCACACAATAGGTATTTTTGGTGCATCAAGCAACCTAGGCAAATGGCCTGCTTAGGTAGGGGTCCCATGAGGGGGGCTTAAGCTCTATGGATTATGATCAAATTCGAAAGAAAAAAGAATAGAGTAATAGTCATTTATTTATTTAGTCATTTTTATTTTTGATATTAGTCATTTAGTTGTGATTTTCCTAATGACCAAATTAGTCATTTATTTGCCAAATTCTACTAGTGTGAGTCATGTGACTAAAATTTTAGCCACTTGACTAAAAGTTTTAGTCATTTATTTTCTAAATTCTACTAGTGTCACATCCTCCTCATAATCAACCTCATGCGTGATCCCAGCCTTAGTGAGGATTTTTTTCCTCACAAAATTCATGTGGCCTTCAGGGTCAAAGACCCTTTCTCCCTAGACTCCAAATAATATCTTGTTTTCAAAGAATGTTGCAACTCCTCAAGAGTATCAGATCCAATGAACAACTCTTCACATATGGTCAAGTTAGGAAAGAATGTGTCTTTCTTCTATTTATTCATGACCTCCTTCTCCATCCATTTCATTTGCCACATAAAATCTAAGAAATCCACCCAAAGAGGAACAAATTTGGGAAAAATATGTGGGGCTTGGGGACATCCATATACTCTTATTACTATAACATCTAGCAAAAAGAACCAATCACCAATGTTGTGGGTATGCCCTTGCTCTGGCCTCAATGCAAAGGGTCTTAATAGTTGTAGTATTGGTGTATATAAACTTGGTGATATATGACCAAGCACAAACATAATTCTTACTACAAAATCATCATGAAAAATCACATAGTTTCTCCTTTTGCATCTATTGTCCCATCTATAATACCAATTTTGAACATACAGTTGATCAACCATTCCCAAACACATTCTCCTAGTCCATTTATCATTGTTTTGATGTAGAATTAGGTGACACAACAAAGAGTAACATTTGAATGTGATGGGGGATTGATCTTCTCTTACAAAAATCCTTCATTCAATGCTCTCTCAATGAATGAAGAAAAATCATACTCAATATTTGTCTCAGGGTTTTGGATCCTCATGACCATCATCATTAGACCAATTGGAATCTTCTCTTGAGCATCCATTCTAAGAATTTGACACAAGGAAAAATAGGTTCTCTTAAAATATATTTGAAAATATTCTACAAGAAATGGCTTAATACAGGAAGAGGAGATAGGTATTCTTCTATTATTTTCACCCTTCTTCATGTGCATAGGGATTTCATCACTCCTATAAGTTTTCCTCAACCTATTGTACTCCTCGTCACTTTTCTGCAAGTTGATTTTAGCAAGGGATTGTTTATTCAAGTTGAAACACTCTACAATGGAAAATTTAGTCAATACCACCAGTGGTGAACTATCTGTCATCCTTACGGTTCCAGTGGCTAGATTATAGTTTCATGCCAATACTCTAATGAATTCAACATCTATAAAGACATTCAAGACTACCATCTTGGCTAGGTATAGAGTCCAAGGGTTTGACATTGGGATTTTTCCATCTCTTTTATCATAAAAATACCAAAACAAATCCCACCCAAAGATGGGAATGATTGCATCCCAACACTTGTGAACTATGTCTCTAAACACTTTCTTAAATCCTCTATCTATTGAATAAGGTAAAATTTCTAGTATGGATTGTTGCAAAATCCTTTTCTTCACCTTGGGTTCTTCCTTCTTACTCATGGGTTCACTCTTCTTAGGTGGCATGGTGTAAAATTTTTACTTCCTTTTGGATTTTCTAAACTCTTAATTGCAGATCCTAGTCGACCAAATGTTTTAGAATTGCTTATGAATAGTGTTTTTGCACTTACCTAGTGATATAGTAGTTGCAGAGCTTTTCTTCCTCTAACTCCTTAGCTCCTAGCACGATGATCCTTTTGCAATTGATTGCAAAAAATGACATCAAATTCTAGATATAGTTGCTTCTGAACTCTGTCATTTCAACATTAATTTCTACTTCGTGCAAAATATTTCATAATTTGCCCATATTTTGATTTTGAATATATGTCGTTGATCTTAGAAGATCAAATGGTTCATGATAATCAAATAATTATTGTCAAATTTGACATAAATTCTTTTTCCAACTTGTACTGTAGTACCACCATCACTTCTCTTAACCATTGCGGGATGGTAGTGTCATGTAATATACTCATTTTGGCTATCCCGCTATATCATAGGCTTTATTTATGTTATCACTTTTCTATTGCAAGACTATGGATCTCATACCACCATATTGCACACTTCTTTTTTGTTGTAGTTTGTTCACTACAGGACAACTGGTTATACATCCTTATACCGCCATACAACAAGTCCCTTTTAATTTCAAAATATGTTTATCGTGGGGTGGCGAGTTATATAGCTTCATACTACCATACCACACACTTAATTTTGCTTTACAAGTTGTTGATCGTGGGATGGCGGGTTACATAACTTAACACTGCCATACCACATGTTATTTTAATGTCATAATTGTTTGTTGACTACGGGAAAGTAGGTTAAACTTTGATAGTTAAGTTGAGATCATAGCTCCATACCATCTCACACACATCTTTTTTGACTGCTATTACCATCCCGCACACATCTTTTATGACCTACCACAATATAGTGGTATATAATTACATCTTATTTTTTACCTCGCCATACCACCAAGGGCCCTTATAATTGAACAACTACTCTCGCAGGGTGTAGTAATAGATTTTTATGAATGTAAAGGTGCTAGACAAATCTTATTTAAGCATATATGATGGTTTCTTAAATCTTTGGAACTGTATGGGGATTTTAAGTGTCAGTCAAACCTAAAAGGTTGTTTGTTTATATGTCTAGTGAGCATGTTCAAGTAACACAAGGGTTCACTAATTGGCTTTAAAGTTTTCCAAGGTGATAGAACTAGTTAAATTTTGGAGGTTCCAACACTGAGGAAGTGAGAAAGGAAAGTGGTATTCTTTTGCTTCCAAACTTAGAATTGCATTCTATATTTTTTATTAAGTTAGAATCCAAAAGGACACTGTATTTAATTCAGAGTTTGAGGTGGGTCAAACAATAATAGGATTTGGGTATTATCTTGGTTCCAAGGTATTGTTGATGTGGGAAGCAGCCCCAAGGACTTAAAAGCCAAAATTTCTTGAGTTGGTTGAAGAAATGAGAGGAGGGGCATTGGTAAAAACATTGAAGAATACATCAAAAATAGAGGCCACAATATTAACTGTGCATGCTGCAATATTTTCCCAAGCTGCAACAAAGAATTTGGTTGAAGAAAATCAAAAGCTGATGGAAAATTAAGCAACATTAACTATTGGGTACAATGTAGGTGGAGCAGATAGGGGGAGAAACACTACAAGTTGATGAGGAGACTTAAGTTAGGGGGTTAATTGACTAGCACCTTTGCCATTAATTTCAAAGGGGAAGAATTGAAGTAGTAAAACATAGCATGATTCAAAACAACAAGACAATACTAAAGTTATGGGGAGCATAATAGTAAGGGGGAGCATGACAAGGAATTCTACTTGTCTTTTTACACAAATTGTTTAATAGTATAGGTTAAATATTTTGTTCACCTAATGTTAAGATATCTATATGTATTATTAAATCAAAGATGTTCATTATTGTTTCCTTTGTACAAGCATATTCAATGCATGTGGAGGCTAGAAGTTGTATTACAAACTAAAGCTATCCAAATATCAGAGAAATGACTACAATTTATTACCAATATTTTAAAGAGTTGTTTACTTTCATAGGTATCTTGTTGCATTATTTGATACCTTTAGACCTTGCTTGCTTCTTTTCATATCTAGTAGTTCTAGAGAAGTTAGAAAAGTATAGCATCTAGAAAACATATAGGACGTACAAAAAATTATATTCTAACTAAACAAAATTAATTTCAACCAAAGTAAGAAAACGAAGAAGAATAATTGAACCTAACTTTAAATGCACTTCAAATCAGCAATGAACATATCAAGTTTTGTGTACAATGTACCAACAAAATAATGATGATTACATTCAAAAATGTATCAGTAAAACAATAGTGAATAAGCACACCTATACTCAATTCTTTATTACATTGAATAATAAATTACACCATACATATAACCAAAGTTTAGACGACAAGCTAACAAGTTAAGTCGATGGGCTAGTTAAGGTGACAAAACATCATCATAATAATCTACATTGCCAGCAAGATCAGAATCCTAATCACTCATGTTTGCATCTGCTTGATTTTATTTCTCATCTCATATGTGACATGTAATACACACTCTCTCTCAATATCTCTATTGGTAATCAAAATCTCTTCTTCAAACACTCCATCATCATCTTCATCCACTTCTTTGAATGTTTCTTGTAAATTAACATATTTCCCATCAGGCATTATATCGACAACTTCCATGAATTTCTGTTTCGAACAAGACTCTATTTAAATGATATACAACTATTTTGGGCTTCTTACATCATCAATTAGAAATTATTGGTTAATTAGAAGAGGGGAAACATACGACTCATCTATCTCTAATAAAAATTGCCATGTACTTGCACGTACAAATCCATACTCATCAAATTATATTGTGGATGGTCGGATCCATTTACATTTTAATAATATAGAACTATTTTCACCAAAATCCACTTGAATAATTTCTTGGATGAATCCAACATAAAATTTCTTCTCAGATTCGTGAATAAATTCAACACTAACAACACAATCATAATTTTTCTTTTCTTTGCCTTTTTCTTCCACTTTTAAATGACTACTATAGGCCCACATTCCACTAAAACACATAGCCCATGAATGTGGAGATTGTGAAAGCTCGCTTTCCTCCATTTTTATATCTTGACCTTCTACTTTTGCATTACTGATTGCATTAGCAATCCATTCTTCAAATTTTGGAAAAAAATTACCTCCAATCAAATCATGACGTCTGCGATTTTGAGGTCGATGTTGCATCCAAGTTCGATTCTCTTCTTCATATTTTCTACATAGAATATTAATGTACAAATAGTAAGATTAATAATATAAATGTGTAAAAGGGGGTGACCCTTTGGTGAAATAGTGGGGCTTCTTTCCTGTAGAGCCAACAACCAAGGTTCAAACCTCGCGGGGTCTCTCTCTACCACATCAACAATGGAGTTTGCTTACCTTGGTGTTAAGGGGAGGCTCCTTGGTGAACTAGTGGGGCTTCTTTCCTGTAGTGCCAACAGCCAAGGCCCAAACCTTAATATTTGTTTTAATTATCTGAATGTTGTAAATGAAAATAGATGGTGCGTGGTCAAGGAGGTCTATAACGGTCAGTTGCAAAGCATCATTTTGCAAGAGCTCGAGATGGTTTTAGAGACAATTGACAACTAGACAATGATGGGATTTGGCACCTGGATAGATGGGCCCGACCGCAGAATGTTAATCATACTAATCACCATGCTGAGAGGATGGGTCGTGATGGTTGAAGACATGAAAGAGATGGGTTGGTCTTCAAGGATCATCAATGCATAGGTGGTTATAGGAATGAGGCTTTTCACAGACCGCGTCAAAATGAAGGAATCAATAGAGCTTATGAAGGTTAGTTAAGGATGGAAGAAGTGGGCCAGGGTAAAAACCTTAATCGAAGGAAAAGTTTCAATAAAGAATTCTGGCAAAGGAAAAAGTCTGATTTGGAATGGGAGGAAGCTAGGGAAGATGCAAAGGTTGGTGACTCTCGGTAGATAGCTCTGGAGCATGGAAATGGGATTCCGGGTGGTTGGGTGACTCTGGTTGTTACTGTGGTGAAGCTTCAAGCTGAGGTTCTGAGGCTGGAAAATCTGGGGTTGTTTGGGAAATGGTATGGTCTAAACCTTAATTGGGACTATTTAGTTAAATGGTGGAAAGCTTGGTGGGGTTCAAATCTTCAGTTTAAAACCCTTAAAAATGGGTTTTTTTTGGTCATTTGTCTGACCAGAGACCTAAGGGATGAGATAGTGAATGGTATTTGGGTCTTGGATGGGTGTTGTTTTCATCTAAGATCCTGGAAGGTTGGTTTCAATCCCTCTTCTCATGTAATGGAGAAAGTACAAGATGTGTATTGCATGTCGAATCTTCCCACGAAATAGTGGGAGCCTATCATTCTAGAGATTGGAAACCGTTTGGGCACCTTTATCTATGTTGAAGAAAGGAAAATGGCAGAAGAGGCACATTCCCATGTGCGGATTTGTGTGGAAAACAACTCGGTGTGGCACATATATGAAGAGATTGAGTTAATCTCATATTATGGGATTTGGGTTCAAAAGTTGAAGGGAGATTCCTTTACCCATGATAGTTTAGTGTGTCCTTTGGGGCGCAGGCTATCGATTAGCAAGGTATAGGGAAATCTAAAGAGCCTTCGGTCCTAAAGGATCACAAAGAGAAGTTGAATCCAGTTCATGAGGGTAATCTCTTAAATGATCTTGTAGTTGTTAATGTTGAAGCTTTTATGGTGCCCGAAAGACCTATTCATTTAAACCTTGAAAAGGAACAAAGTTTTAATCCTCCCCAACCTAATCAACCTATTCAGGTTGAATTTTACTTTAGGGATAAGGTTTTTGGGGAGGAAGAGCAGTTGGAAGATCAGAACATGACCTTGGACGAGAAAATATTGGAGGCCTTGGATATTTTAGGTGGAGATTATCACACTATGGAACTGGATTCACTGATTGAGGTGGGTAAAGAATTGGTCATTTTGGTGAAGGAGGACAAATCTAACGCTTGGGTGTTAACAGATGAAATGGAGGTGGAAGGTCCGGGAAGTGAAGAACTGCCAGAAGGGGTGTTGGCATGGTTAGAAGTTGGGAGTCCGTAGTCAACTAAGAAGAGAAAAATATCTCAAGGCTTGGTATAAGTCAGGGTCAAGTTGGGGATTCATCAAAAGAATATGGCCAAATCTTTTCATGATTGTGGTGAGAATAAAAAGAGAGGTAGGATTCCCAATAAGGAAAAATGAAAGTGGGATGGGGAAGCGAATGGTCAAAATAAAATTGACTCTATGATGAAAGTAGGGAAGAGCAATGCTCTTCTTGAACAGTAATGAAGCTCATAACTTGGAAAGTTATGGTTTTGAATTCTCCTAACAAATGGTACCTTTTAAGGCATGTTATTGAGGCTAATTAGGCAAAAATATGTCTTTGTCAAGAAACAAAATTAGGAGAGTAGGATCTTAACAAATTTAGAAGAAAATTGAAACATTGGAAATGGTTGGGGGTAGGGGCTGAAGGAGCCTCAAGAGGCTTATTAATGATATAGAAACCTCAATCGGTTTTGGTAGAAGAATTCATCTCTCATCGACATTGGTTGGCGTGTTGGGTAAGAATTTTAACTTCTAATCTTCTATTTTTGCTCATTAATGTTTATGGCCCTTTTCTATGTTCACATAAAAGAATTGTCTAACAAGAACTAGATGAGGTCCTTAATGATTTAAATCAGGATTTTTGTATTATGGGGGGAGAATTTAATGCTATTTTTTTCTCTAAAAATAAGAAAGGTGGTGTGGGAAGGGCTCTTCAATCACAATTAGATTTTCAAAACTTTGTGGAGAGAAATTGTATAAGAGAAAATTTGCACCCTAGGCACAATCCCCCTATTTTCCTTTATACACTTTAGAAAACCAAAGTTGGAGGCTTAAATTTACTTAAGCCCACTATTGGTAGTCCACGTGGAGCCTATTGTGTGTGTCGGTGGAGGCGTTTCTGTCATGGACGCTTGCGTGACACACAAACGTCTGCATGGTGTGCTTACGTCCCTGGCATATTCCTACAACTGAGCGAACAAAGGCGTTACTCTTCCCATTGGCAGCGAAGTTGTAATGCCTCCTTCGGCCAACCGACCCGAATATGGCTGTTTTCTTCCTCATTCCTTCATATTCACTCCTTGAACTTGAATTCCAACTCTTCAGAACTCTTCATCACAACAAGGCTTCATTCTAGCACTCTCACAAGCCCATTTTCACTCACTTCCAAGCATTCCAAGCATCCCATTGCAGCAATATCACACTTCAACAACTTGGTAGAGCATGTTTGGAACCATGTCATTCGCAACAAAGGCTTGAGTTCCTCTCATTTCTCCCCCAAGCAGCCTTGAGTTCTCTTAGTGGAGGCGGTAAGCTTCCCTCTCCTCTCCTCTATCATTTGGTGAGTAGCATAGTACTGCAATGTAGTGTTTGCGTTTTCATTACATTGCTTCTTTATCTCATTCCTTTGGTTTTCTATGGTAGTGGAAACACCTAAATGAGGGTCTAACTGAGGCGGGCCCCTATACAACCACCCAACATTTTGCCTTCTTGTTGTGTGTAGGCATGCAAGCTTTTGGAGAATCAACTAGCAAACAAATTCATTGGTGAGATTCTCCTCGTCTTTATCACTCTTGCTTATTTACTTTATAATATTAGAGACTATTTGATATACTAAGATTTGTCATTTTGGCTCTTTAGTTAGTTCTTTGGGTCGTTAGCTAGTTTTTAGTAACTTAACCTCATCTTTATCATTGTTTGGTTGTATGGACGATGGCCCACTTTTGGGATTCCAGCATGCCACGCTGTCATCCAAAGTCCACGCTTCTATCCTCAAACAAAGAGTCTCCTAAGACGCAGTGTTAAACCTAGAAACTAGCTCGCCTAGCCTCTTTCTGCATTTCAAGCTTGCTGAGTAACTGAGGGACCCTACGGTCCTCGTTACCCTCACCTTACATATCTCAAACATTGCACTTAGTTGAGGTAAGTTAGGGAAGCCTCTCGTATCTTGACCCTCTGTGACCTGGGGCCTTGCACAAAGTGGTCCCCCTCTCTTACAGAAACATGTTGGTGGAGATCCATATTGGGAATGGTAGTTTTACATGGACCAATCAAAGAAAAGGGTTTTGTACTATAGCTGAAAAGTTGGATAGATTCTTCTTTAAGGGTAATATGAGTCTCTTCCCCTTCAATTTACACAACAAAATTAATCTGAGGAGCAGATCTGATCATTTTCCAGTGCAATTGGTTATCGATGGAGATAAGAGGCCTGTCCATTGTCCTTTTAAGTTTTAAATGATGTGGTTTAAGGATCCTAACATGTTGGGTTTGTTAGAAGCTTGGTGGAAGGAATTCTCCCTGGATGACTCTAAAATGTTCAATATTGTCATCAAACTGAAATATGTGAAGCAACAGTTGAAATAATGGAATAGGGATAGTTTCAAGAACATTTTTGAGGAACAACTTAGAGTGGAGGAAGAATTGGATGGTCTTTTTGAATTCATAATTCAACAAGGCATGGATGATGTACGCTTCGAACAAGAAAAGGAGTTGACAAATAAATTGAATGAAGTGTTGGCTAGAGAAGAAATTTTTTGGAGAAAAAAATCAAGAGAAGTTTAGCTAAAGGCAAGGGACAAAAATTCTATTTTTTTTTCATAACTCAACTAAAGCCCGTCGAGAAGTGAATTGTGTTAATTGTATAAAGGCAGATGATGGTCATATTTTGGAAAATCCCATTGAAATCAAAGCCTTTGCAGTGGTGTATTTCCAGAACCTTCTCAATGATTGGGAAGGATCAAACTTAGAAGCTTAGTGTGCAATTCTAAAAGATATTCCAAGTTTGGTCTCCTCCTTGCAGATGGAGCTTTTGAACGCCAAATTTTCAAAGGAAGAGATTAAGGTGGTGGGTGGTCTTTGATCTTCAACCTGAGAAGGCTCCTGGTCCAGATGGTTTCCTTGTGGCTTTCTTCCAGAAGTGTTGGGACTTTGTAGGTAAGGAGGTGTATGAGGCAATTGAAGACTCAAGGTGTACGGGTAAGGCACGTAGGGAAATGAATAATAATTTAATAGCTCTTATTCCTAAAAAGGAAAAGCTGGAATCTTGGAATGAATTTCGCCCCATCTCCTTGTGCAACACATTTAATAAAATTATGGAAAAAGTTGTGGCTAACCGTTTGAAGAATATTTTACCTTTTATCATCTCGGATGAGCAGATAGGCTTTATTCCTGGAAGGTCAATTTTTGATGGTGTGATAATAGCTTAAGAGGTCTTTCATTCATTAAAAAAATAAAAAAATTTGATGTTGTTGAAATTGGATATCAATAAAGCTTATGATAGGATAAATTGGCATTTTTTTGTTTAAAGTCATGAAAGCTTATGGATTTCAGAATGCTTGGTTGGATTGGTTATTTGGTTGGATTGCAAGCGTGCACTACTTGGTGCTCATGAATGGGTCTCTCGAAGGCTTCATTACAACATCAAGGGGTTTAAGGCAGGGTGACCCCCTCTCCCCTTTCTTGTTTATAATTATGACGAAAGCTTTGGGGCGTGCATTGGAGAATACAAGGAGGACTGGTTGGGTGGATGGTATTCAAGTCACAAGCTGCCTCCCTTCAATTACGCATCAACAATTTGTAGATGATACAATTTTGTTTGGCTCTGCTTCAACAAGGGAAGCTAGGAGGTTTAAGGGTATCTTGGACAAGTATTTTATAGCTTCAGGGCAAGAGGTTAGTGTGGCCAAGTCGAAGGTTTTCTTTTTTAATTCTTCATGTGTAAAAGAAATGCAGATTCTGAGGATTCTTGGATTCAAAAAAGGGCAACTACCATGCAAATATTTGGGCCTTCTGCTTGAGAAGGGTATTCAAAGTGGGGGAATTTGTAACTCTCTAATTGAAAGATTCAAGGAGCGGATTTCTTCTTGGAAGAATCGTTGGTTATCTTGGGTAGGAAGGTTAACGATGTTAAAAAGTGTGATCTATGCTCTCCCTATTTATATGATGTCTTGTCTGCCACTGTCATTTGGTATCAGCAAATCTTTAAATAGAATAATGAAATATTTTTTCTGGAAAGGCAATTCAGATAAGAAAAAGTTTCCCCTTGTGAAATGGCAAAATATCTACGAAAGGAAAGAGGAAGATGGTGTAGGTTTGAAAAATATTCTACTACAAAACAAGGCGTTGGGGGAAAAATTGGTTTGGGTGATTCACTCTCAGCCAAATCTTAAATGGGTTAAAATCGTTAGGGACAAATACTTGGATGATGATCTGAATTGTTTTCTTACAGCCAAATCTCTTCCTAATGGTTCAAAAATTTGGAATTTCATTAGAAATTCTAGAGATCTCATTTTTGACTATTTAACATGGGAGGTAAAAGATGGTAGGGAGGCTTCTTTTTGGGAGGATTCGTGGGAAGGCCTTCCCATTTTAGAAAAAATCCAGCTTTAGTTAGGATCAAAGAAAAATTCGTTTGAGCCTAGGGCTCAAAGGTGAAGGATTACTTTGAAGATTCTTTATCAACGAAAGATGGTTTGTACAAATGGAAGTCCTTTCGTCAGCTAGGATTGATCGACCAAGAGGTGGAAGCTA
This sequence comes from Sequoia sempervirens, assembly GCA_007258455.2. Taxonomy (NCBI): domain Eukaryota; kingdom Viridiplantae; phylum Streptophyta; class Pinopsida; order Cupressales; family Cupressaceae; genus Sequoia; species Sequoia sempervirens. The sequence goes on from VDFB02075321.1 coordinate 446,325,846, forward strand.
TGGAACAAGTGTTGTTGGAAAGGAGAATATGGTAGAGGCAAGGAAGAGATAGGAAGAGGTGGAATGCATTGCCAACAGGAGTTTATTCAGCTAAAATTGGTTATGCCATTTTAGCTTCTTCAGGGGTCAAGGAACTAAATTGTCAATTCACGCAAGAAATATGGCATTGGTTATGCTTCAAGTTCTGTTGGAAATATGCTCTTCCTAATAAAATTTTTGATTGGTTAAAGTCTTGGTTGTCTCAGTCTAAGCATTCAATGTTTGGGGATTTATGGGTGTCAAGCTTGTCAATTGTCTTATGGGAAGTTTGGAAAGAGAGGAATATACATATCTTTCAGGAAAAGGAGCTTTCTATTCCCAGGTTGCAGTGCAAAATTGAGGCTTGTATTGTGGAACTCTTTAATGCCAGATTGGAAGAGCTAAATCCAAAGAGAGGCAATTTTTCAGTATGGGACTCTTCGGTTTTAAAGAATTGGTTTGGCTTAAAAGCTCCAAGCTATGGGGGTTCTAGTGGGGTTGCTTCTTTGGAAGAACGTAGTAAGGTGGTGTGGTCTCCACCAGAACTAGGTTGGGAAAAATTGAATTTTGACAAGGCTTTTAAGGGAAATCCTGGCCCCTTTGGTGCAGGTTGTATCATTAGAGACTGTAAAGAAGTGACACTGGGGAAATTAGCTAAGTCTCTTTTAGAAGGCACAAATAATGTTGTCGAATTTCGGGCTCTTCTTCTGGGTTTGGATTTGTGAAAGGAATTTGGGGTGAGAAGAGTTATAATTGAAAGGGACCCCACTCTAGTGATCAATGCTCTAAGGTCTAAGAAGATTCATAATTGGAAGCTAGGGGAGAAGTTGGATGCTGCTTTGGATTAGATTGATAGGTTTGATCAAGTAATGTTTAATCATATTATGAGGGAAGGAAATTCAGAGGCGGATCTTCTTTCCAATTTATGTGTTTTAGGTCCCGATTTAAAAGAAATATGTTTGAAAAGGAATTAAAGGTTGTGGGTGGAAGGGTAGGCACCCCTCTAAGCTAGCGGAGGGGGATGGCATTTGATGCCACAGTGGCAAGGTCATTGGGGTAAGGTATGTTGGAGTTGGCATTCATTATGGAAAAAGATGGTTGAAACTTGTCTTTTTGTCTAGCATACAGAGGATAACAGAGGACAGCTACGACCCCCATTTCCATGTATAGTAATGAGTGTATATCTTGCTTGAAGGATTTCCTCCTCATGGTGAGGACATCTTGCACACTGGTTAGCGTACCATTTGCATAGGATGGCAACAACCCTATGATCGGTGATTTTATTTATGGTTGGCTTGTCTTTTTTTGGCTAAGTTTTCTTTGCAAGTGCGAAGAGGAGTATGTGAGTTGCCTCTTTCATTCTTCCTAGGAGTGGTTTGTGTAGGGTTTTCGATGGCAAAGAGTTTGAAATTTGTCATAAGGGTTTTAGTGGAGGGCCCAGTAAGATTTGGGGCATAAACACTAATTTCTTTGCAGCTGAAGGCAAGGAAAACTTCCTTCAGGGAGATTACTGACCAAAGATTGAAGCACATTCTTCTCAATTATGATCCTTTGGTCATTGCGGCTGTGAAGATGATTCTAGGTTATGGCCATTTGGAATGCAAAGATTATGAGAGGGATAATCTACACGTCTCTTCTCGTTTCCTAGCATCTCTCCTGGATAAGAAGGTTCCCAAGGAAGAAGCGAAGGGGTTGCTGGTTAAAATGTTTAGGGAGGATTTGATGGAAGGAGTGGACGAGGTTATGAGTGTGGTGATTGAAGGAAAGGGTTGCCCAAGGCCATGTGATATGGAGCAGCTCCGCTTGGAGGAAACTATGAAGATTTTTCTATTTCTTCTGGATTTGCGTGGGCCAAGCCTTATGAGGCATCGAATGACTGTGGCGGTGGCTATAGAGTTTCTTAAGAATTTTTTTGGGATGATGGTAGTCGATGGTGTTGAATGGTTAAAGGACTTCAATGATTTTGCAAAATCAAATGGTTTTCTATAAGTCGGGCGATGGGTTATGGTTTTTTGGCTTATGGGGATGGTAGTTTTTGTTAGTTTTGTTGGCGCTCTGTTTATAGCCATTAAAATGGAATTTTTGTTGTGCTTGTCTCTGGTCGTGGTTTCTATGACCATGGTCGGGTGGGTTGTATGAATACTGGCTTATAGTGGGTGAATTCGATGGTCGGTGGCTCTCTGGTTTTTTGGTGATGAAAATTTCCCTACTTTGCAGACGTTTGTAGCTTTGTTATTATAATTAATAAAATACTCATCTTGTGTATCAAAAAAAAAATATAAATGTGTAAATGCAATTGAGTAAATAAATTATTGTGTAATTTTGTTTTTACCTATGCCACTTATCAAGTAAAGATGTGTTTTGAAGAATAGAGGCATGTATCACACTTCTTTCTTGATGTGATAGCTTGAAGTGACATCCATTTCCTTCTAATACTTCACCTGCAACTCTCTTGTGTTCATCATCATCCCATGCACGCCGATTGACATTTTTAAAATCCATCATATATTATGTGCAAAATCCCATGGCCTCTTACATTGAATATCCCTCAGACATGTTGCCTTCTGGTTTTTCCCTAGTACAAACATTTTTTTTCAAAACCTTCATATATTATTCTATAGGATACATCCATTTCATTCTTACTGGGCCACAATGCTCTAGTTCATATTCTAGATGTATCAAAAGATGCATAGAAATGTTAAAGATTGTTGGTGGAAATTCCCATTCCAATAGATAAAGGACTTCAAAAAAATCCTCCCTCAAACTATCAAATTTTGAAAGATCTAATACATGTAAACTCATTCTCTTTAATATTAGGCCCAACCTTATAATTGCCAATCTTGTCCCCTTTGCCAAACTTGATATTTTTACCACAATAGATAAAATATTCTCGATTATGAAATGATATTCATGGGTCTTGAGGCCTCTTAAGCTAGTAATGTCAATTTGGCTTCTAATACTACTACTTACATATCTAGTGGGAAAGCAAGTCTAAGACATCAACTATAAGAATTGTGCAAGTTGTTCCTTTGTTGAAACATAAGGAGCACTAGGTTTTCTATATTTTTCATCATCATATTTTTCAACCCAAAGATTTTGACGAATCTTTATTTATTGAAAGTCTTCACATGATGAAATAGTATCAAAATCACAAAAATAGTTTCTATAATAGCATAGGCTATATTTTTCTCAGTATGCCTAATAGCTATATCCTTAAAGTATGGAAACTTATAGAATATGCACAACCATTTTACACTACTTTCATTACATGCATCATATCTATTACCAGCAATCCCATCATTTTCAGTTATAAATGACATTCTTTTTTGTCTATTCTCAATAATGTAATCACTCGTTATTAGCAAGGGTGCTTCACGATTCTCTTCTTGACCATTAAAACGTGTTTTTTGTTGACAATATGGATGATCCATTTTAAGGTAAGTACGATGTCCACAATAAATAGACTTATGTAAACTTCTTGAGTGCCTCACAAAATCCTTAAAGTTGCAAGCATGACATCCATAGTATCCATGAATAGTGAGACTAGACAATGTTTCATATGCAAAATCATTAATCGTAAACAATAAGGAAGCTCTTAAAGTGAATTTGATTGAATGACCATCCCTTAAAGATTGAATTGCTTCAATTCCTTTCCACAATTCCATTAGCTCATCATATAATGGCTCTAGATAAGCATCAATTGTATTTGAAGTCACACTTTTCTTTCTTGGTATAATCAACCATAACAGTAAGAAAAATAGTTTAGTTGCTAACCATGGAGGCAAGTTATAATTTATGAAAAAAACTAGCCAAGTTGACCATTTAGTACTTTGATATGAGAATTGGTTCACCCCATCTAGAGCCAAACCCAACCTTATATTACGAGGATCTTGAGAAAAATCAGGCCATTTGTTATCAAATTCCATCCATGTCTTAGAATTAGGCACATGTTGTTTTCCATTGATGCTCTTATTTTGGGCATTCCATTGTATAAGTTCAGCAATGTCTCTGCACCTATACATTCGAAGAAATCATGGGATTATTGGAAAGTGGAAAAGAACCTTTCTAGGAACCACAGCTGATTTCAACCCTTGTTTATACCTCGTTGCATGACATTTTGGACATTCACTCTCACTTGCAAGATTATTGCGAAACAATACACAACCATTCGCACATGTGTGGATGTTTTCATACCCTAAGCCTAGCTTAGTGATTTTGTTTGTACATTGACTTCGTTTTGTTGGAAATGTGGAGTCAAGTGGTAACAACGAACTTAATAATGCCAATAATTGATACACACTCTAATTTTTCCAACTAAGCACCACTTGTAAGTTAAGAATTTGAAAGATTGTTGTCAAACGACTTAACTCACAATTAGCATACATAGGCTTTAAAACATCCTCCATTGACTTGGCCCAATCATCGTTTAGACCCTCATTCAACATTCTATCAACTTCAAACCCTTTGTCTAACATTGTTTCCTCTTCATCTATGTTTGGTGCCACTTCATCTAAGTTTATTGCCTCTTCATCTCTCACACTCTACAATTCTATCATATCTTCATAATAATTGTAATCCCAAGGGCTTATACCACTATGCCCATATCTTATCATATGTCGATAAATCACATTTCTTTTTTTCACCTTTCCACCAAGACAGTCATTTCATGGACATGGATATTTGTCCATGTTCCTTGAGTTGGCTACTCTCTCATCATATGCATGGTATTGATCTGTAGTCAACCTTCGACATTGATCCATCTGTAATGTTCTACATTCCGGTATTAATTTATTTTCCTATTTCAAGAAAAAAATAGAAATCTGAAAAACTCAACTTACTTAGGATCTAATACATATAAACTCATTCTCTTCAGCACTCTTCAGCACTTACCTAGAATTCAGAGCACTTCACAGAATTAGGATACAAAGCACTCTACAAAATTAGAATTAGAGCACTCTACAGGATATAGAGCACTTTGCAACAATTTAAATTTAAGAAATACAGCTGGGCATCACTCTATTGAAAATTTGTATCACAAAAAAATTATTCATTCATTGTTTTATTTGTTACTGTCTTGGGTAGGAGCTTCAAGCATTACAGGCATAAGAGGAAAGGAAACATTCAAGTCAAGAGTGTTAAAGTTGATGCACTTTTTGAATTATGTTCTTAAGCTAACCTCATTTCTCATAAAGTTGATTGAAAATATCGATTTAGAAACTTATCAACACTCCAAAATTTATGCTTTGGGTTTCATCAAACAGGGTGGTAATTTGTCCATTAATAATCAATTTGCAAATTGAAGTTTGTTGTTAACTAGAATTTTGTCGTTTTCCTTCATTTTATTTTGGGTGTACAAGATCTAAAAACAAATAAACTCCTTGAAAATCACATCTCTAGAATAGATCATTTTCTAGGTTAGTGGATTCCAAAGCTAAACCTTTTACACTCTCACTATAACCAACAAAGATTATTTTCCCTTAGGTATAAGAACATAAGCATCATAGTGAAATACCCTTAAATGTGAAAAAAAAAAGGTTTCTTACCTACACACATTTTGTTAGGAGCTTTATCAACAAGGACTGAACAAGAAGATCCATTAATCAAATAGCAAGTAGTACTTACATGCTCTACCCAAAAGCATTGATCAAGTTGCACATCACTTAGCATACTTTTAGCTCTTTCTAACAATGTCTTCTATTAAACAATATGTACATGCTTACATAACTCATTAAATTCCTTACAATAATGTTATATCTATTGTTAAATCACAACACCCTTATTTTATAATATGTTTGCTTTTACAACCAAGGTTTTGAATTCCTTCAACTTAGTGAAACTTTTAGATTTAGAATGCATAAAATAAATTCAAATGTATGTATGATACTCCCTTATTTTTGTGTCAAATTGTGCCAATGAGTGTTTGTGATCCCATTGTATATGGTTGATTTGTGTGTTATTCCTAATCTCATGTGTAGGTATTTCTCGTATGATGTGTTTTGGATGTTGTGTTAATTGTTGATATAGTCATGTATTGTGCCCATGTTATGTGGTGTGCATGTTGAATGACTACCCAATCAATTGCCTTCTAGTTTATAGGGTTGGGTTAAGGTGATTGGGTGGCGTTGATCTATCATTAAGGCTTGTTGAACTTTAGAGCATTTTGAAATGTGTACGAGGATATCATGACCTTGTTAGAGGTGGGAAATTATCATTTTGCACTTTTATTGAATACATACAATTTAAGACTTTCGAGTCTTTATATTTGTTTTTTTTATAATTAAAGATATTTTATTATTGATTGTAATGCATCCACATTTGTGGTGTAATCCTTACTAGTTATTTTAGTATTTCTTGACTTGGGAGTCGAATGTGTATAACATGTATAATGATATTTTCATGTTTTAATTATATTTGAAAAACATGATTAGATAATATAATGTATGATCCTTGTAGGAAAGAATGAGTGATTATACTAGTTGTGATATACTTGCTTTATCAATGCATGTTCTCCAAAGAGGAAATGGTTATCATTTAGATTAGTACCTTTCTCTTTGAGTGCCTTGTCATTTGCTTAGCATGGATAGTTTCATGCAGTTAGGGAACTTGACATTGGGTTTAGTTAGTTTTCAAGTCTTCTAGGAACTTCTTTTTCAGCTAATAAAGAACCTATAGATGCTCAAGTGTGTGGCCCAAGTCATTTGTGGACAACACACCAAAACAAGAAAAGCATGCTCAATTGTTTATGAAAGTAATTTGCTAGTCTAGACTATAAATTTTGTGCATAATTGCAATCTACATTTCGAGCCCCAAAGTTTGAGTTTCAAGTCCATTAGAGTTTGACCTTTAAATTACATTTTTCCATATGCAATCTACATTTAAAAGTCCAAAGTTCAAGTTTCAAGTTTGTCCAAGTTCAACCTTTAAGTTGCATTTTGCATGTGCAATCTACATTTTAGTCTTCAAAGTTTGAGTTTCAAGTCTATCAAAGTTTGGCCTTTTAAGTTACATTTTGCACATGCAATATATACTTTAGGCTTTGAAGTTTGAGTTTCAAGTGTGATGGAGTTAGACTTAAAGTTACTTTTAGCATGTTGCAAATATGCAACTGGACCTCGAAGCCTAATATGCAAGTTCATTGGAGTTTGAACCCTAAGTTGCAATTTTGCAAGCAACAAATATAAAATGAACCCTAAAGTTGAAAATGTAAATTCCCTAGGGGTTAGGTTGTGAGTTGCATCTTGCATGTTGCAAACATGCAATTGGACTATGAAATCCAAGGTGCTAGAATGTGATTTATGGGATTCAAGATTGGATATGCATCTCAAAGTCTTGAGGGTGGAGATGTGGAGCTTGAGGTTTGGTTGTCACTTTGCACATGTCCAAGATTTATTGAGACCCCAAGATTTTGAAGTTTTGAGTTGTGTGATCCATGGCTGGGTACATAGGTGGCAAGGACTACCAGGGCATATGGGAACCCTAAATCTCCATCAAACTTCATTATTTGAGTTCATCACAGTGGCATGGCCCATGCTTGGTAAATCTTCCACTTGTGTCACAATGTTTGGTGCATTGTTGTGCATGCTAAGTGTGTCATTGCATTGTGTTGTGGCACCTTGTACATGAAGGTGTGCAAAGTGACATGCTTAGTGTTATATTGTATCAAAAGAAAATTGTTCATTCATTGTTTTGTTTGTTACTGTCTTGGGTAGGCGCTTCAAGCATTACAGGCATAAGAGGAAAGGAAACATTCAAGTCAAGAATGTTAAAGTTGATGCACTTTTTGATTCATGTTCTTAAGCTAACCTCATTTCTAACAAAGCTGATTGAAAATGTCGATTTAGAAACTTATCAGCACTCCAAAATTTATGCTTTGGTCTTCATCAAATAGGGTGGTAATTTGTCCATTAATAATCAATTTGTAAATTGAAGTTTGTTGTTAACTAGAATTTTGCCGTTGAATTGGTTATAAATGTTGTTCATTTAGATGTATGTTGAGTTGTGTTTAGTGGCCCTTGCATGTATGATATGAAAGCTACCTACTAGAAAACAAATATCACTTGGTTCAAGGTGAACAAAGCTCCACGTTGAATGCTTACAAGGGTGAGGTGGAGCAACCCAAGGTCCTGAATCTTAAAGCGAGGAGGATTCTTAGTGGAAGCACCACAATTGTTACCCTTGAGTGGATAAAGTATTGTTGTAGTTCATCCAACTAGTTCAAGCACTTCAACATTTCAAACACATTTAGACAATTCAAGACAAGGGTTTTCAAGCTCTTCGTTAGAGTGGTGCAAGGTTCAATGGCAACTACATTATTTGTTGAGGGCATCATCCTTCATTTTTTGTACTCTTCATAGCTTTTGGAGACTAAAAGACTCCATATTGGCTAGGTTTGATCCGTAAATGGATTATAAATTAATTTAAATGCAATATGGATCCATGACAATGTAGAGCAAAAAATGTATAACACTATTGTTGAAGGGAGTAGGTGTCTTTGGGCTTGAAACATAAAAGTTTTTCATAGTTGTGCGAAACTGCCAACTACAACAATGGGCAATTATGCAACTGCTAGTCTACACAAGTGGCGGTTTTGTCATGCATGCATACTACAACCTATGGTGTTTCGAATTTTGCATTTTTTTACTTCCTAGCATCCTTTCACCTTATGTTCTAATTTGAAAAATCATAAATACACATCGAAAATGGGTTTCTAGTATTAGTTGGACAAATTGAAGTGAATTTCAATACAATTCATGTGTTCCAAGTGAACAAGCAGATTGTAATAGGATAATGGAATTGAAAAAAAATGTGTTCAGCGAGATTGTCAGTGATCTTAGGAACTGAAAATTGTTGTTTCAGGTTGGTTGTGTGCCCAAGAGGCCTAGGATTGTATTTGCCATTGGAGATAGGCGGATAAGGAGGTCATTTGCTTCACTTTTGCTGGAGTTTCCCCTGAAATTTGGGTTCTCCAAGGTAAATTTCTTGTGTCTTCAACTGTCTTACGGTTTACTTTCTTTTTCCTTTCATGTTCAAATAACTCTGATTACCTAAAGAGTACAGTACTTATTTCCTTCACTTAGATATGTACGTTCGTGGCCTTGACTGGCAGACATTGGCGCTTTAAGTGTACTCTTGATCTGTCCTATTATCCCATAAATAAAAGTCTAAGACTTCACCCGACAATACAATTTGAGGAAAAGCTATCCTTGATATGATGGGAGCAATTGGAACCCATAGAAAATTTCATCTCCACAATATTCGAGATTTAACCTTTGATCAGATCTTAACGTCCATTCAAATTCATAGATGAACAAGTGCAACATTTCGACTTACAAGGTCATTTTGCTAAGAAGTAACTCCAATGCAATAATCGATTTTAGTATGTTGTCATCGAGGCTGCTTTTCACACTCCTCGTCAATATCATGCAGCATAAATGTTACGTCAGGTTCATTTGCCTTGCTACATATTGGTTGCTGCATGTAATCCATATTTGTGACCCTATCATGTCACAAATACATTAACCTTGGTCTTTATCACAATCCAGCTACACCCTGGCTGCTTCTTAACTCCCCTATCTTTCAGAAGTTTTCTCACTTTTGCAACGTCTTCCCACCTGCCACCTGCAGCATAAATGCTTGAAAGTAAAATATATGGTACAGCAGTATTTGGCTCTAATTCAACAAGGTGCAATGCGGCTCGTGCTCCTAGCTCTAAATTTCCATGAATTTTGCACGCACCCACAAGAGCTCCCCATACGGAAGCATCAGGCTCAAATGGCATTCTGTTGATAAGGTCCTCCGCCTCATTAAAAAGTCCACAACGGCCGAGAAGATCAACCATGTGCATATAATGATCTATTCTCGGTTCTATACAGTGAACTTGACTCATAGACTCAAAGTAGAAACGACCTTCATCAACTAAGCCAGCATGGCTACATGCAGACAAAACAGCGACAAAAGTGGTGTAATCTGGCTTAATAGATTCATGTTGCATTTGTTCAAAGAGTTGCAAAGCCCTCAGGCCATAGCCATGGGAGGCATGGCTTGCAATCATAGCATTCCATAAAATCACATTGTTGTCGGGTATTTCCTCAAATACTTGGCATGCACTCTGTATGTTTCCACATTTAGAGTACATATCAACAATTGAACTCCTTACAAAGACACTTTTCTCGGATCCAGCTTTCAGAATGTGGGCATGCACTTGTTCCCCATTTTCCAGAGATGTAAGACTGGCACAAGCATTGACAAGGCCAGTGAAAGTAGTAGCGTCTGGTTTGATGCTATTCAATTGCATTTCAGAGAACAATGTCAGGGAATTCTCTCCATAGCCATTGTGAGCATACCCTGCAATCATTGTGGTGTAAGAGACAAGATTTTGAGTGTGCGATTTTCGGAACAGTTGTTGTGCGTCACATAATCTACCACATTTCATATACATATCCATAAGTGCACAACGAACAAAGACATTTGATCCAAATCCACTTTTAACGATGTTGGAATGAACCTGTTCACCATAACTCACAGCTAGTAGGCTTGCACAAGCACCAAGAACACAAAGAAAGCTGACACGGTCTACCTTAATGCCTACCCTTTGCATTTGGCAAAACAATTCCAACACCTCCAATCCATGCTTATTCTGCCTGTATCCAGCAATCATTGCGTTCCATAAAACTACATTCCTTTCAGGCAATGTGTCAAACATATTGCGTGCATACTCAATTTTGCCACAATCGGCACAAGCGCCAAAGAAACTTGCATAAGTTACCTCATTTGGCTTGAGACCGGCTAGCTTCATTTCACTGAACATATATATAGCTTCCTTGCGACGGCCTTGACGAGCATATCCTGCAATCATAGCAGTCCATGAAACCAAGTCTTGTTCAAGCATTTCGTCGAACACTTGGCAGGCATCCTCCAAATTCCCACATTTTGCATACATATCAATAAGAGTATTTTGTAAAATCACATTTGAAATCAGTCCATACTTGATAATGCATCCATGAACCTGCCTACCCTGTTCCAACACCAAATTGTCAGCACAGGCGTCCACAACGCTAGCGAAACTAAACTCTGTCATCACTCTACTTTCTTTATGCATCCGCTGAAAAAGCTTGAGCGCCTCCTCAGCATTATCATTTCTTACATAGCCTGAAATCATAGCATTCCAGGAGATACAATCTCTTTCGGGCATTTCGTCAAACAATTTGCGTGCAAAATCCATACCACCTCTTTTGACATAACCTGAAATCATTATGTTCCAACAAAATATATTTCGTTTGTGCATTTTGTCAAACACTTTGCGTGCGTCCTCCAAATTTCCGCATTTAGCATACATGTCAATGAGGTAATTAAATGCAGAGATTGGTAGCTCAAATCCAGCTTTTATTATATGGGTATGAGCCAACTTGCCCTTTCCAAGATCCTTGGTATCTGAACACATTTTCAATAATCGGGAAAATGCACGCGTACACGGTTGATTATGTGTACTAAATGCTTTATAGATGTGTAGGGAATACTGTAATGGAGTTAATCCATTCATAATAGAAGTTTATGTTGAAAATATCCACCTACTCGTACGCATTGCTTAGGTTGGGCTGGAAATATTTTTCTTCTTTTCAACTGCAGAGTATCCATTAAGTGTTACAGAATCAGATGCAATCGCCCCTCTTACATATCCGTTTATTTCACCAATTTTACCCCAACCAAAACAAACGTTTATCATTCATCGTGGACGGCCCTCTTCCCTCGAGAAAATTTGATTCCATCCATTGTCGTTGTGTCATGTGGCTTTGCTATCCACAAGACTCGATACCTGGGATGAATTCTGTAACTTATATTAATTTGATGTACAGAGTTTCAGTGTTCCATGGAAGGAGGACAGAGTTCTTACATAGAAGAACCAAAACAGATAATCTATATTTAAAAAAAATAATTTAAAACCACAAAATTTAAATTAAATATACTAATTTTTATTTATTTTTTCATTTTAAGACTCCAAGTATCCGGTAGCCCTATAAGGGGGCGGTGTGTCTGGTAAACTTTTTTCAGGTGACTGGTGATGGCACTCCACGAGAGGAAGACGAGACTAGACCTCGTGACTGCTTGCTTGCAATAAAATGCTTTACCCAATCAAACTATGCCCCTTATTTAATTTATCATAAATATAAAATTATAAATTAATTATTTTTTAAATATAATGATATCAAAATTATAAAAATAGATTAATGTCCATAAATAGAATTATTAAAAAAGTAACATATAAATATTATAAAAAAGTGGTAAAAGTAACTTTTAAATTTAAATAAATAATTATTTAAATAAAAATGAAGTGAACAACATAAATAAAATAATTCTAAAATAAAATAAAATAACACTTAAATAAATAAAATAGTTTTTAGATAATAATTTATATTATATATTTTAAAATTTTTATGAAATATATAAAAAAAATATTTGTTTAATTTTTTTTTTTAAATCTTTGAAAATTTGTAGTCCTGTAACAATAGTCTTATTATACTCCTTTTCTACAAGCCTCTAATCTTTTTATATTATCTATATATTATTTTGAATTATATACCTTTAATTTTGTTTATAATAACCTAATTCAAAGTCTATTCTACCTTATATATCCATATATTATATAAGCATATACACTTAATATAAACAAAATATAAGATAAAATTGAAACAAACAACATGTAAGCTTAAAAAAAAGGTCTTATGCACTAAATTAAAGGCATTATAGAGAATTTTATTTTTATCTTTGTCATTTATATATAATTAACGAATAAAAAGAACACAAATAATTTCTATTTCTTCTTTCTGATAGTGAGGATACAGAGGTAGGCTCAGTCGAGTCCTCTCTCTGGAATGTGGATTTGGCTGTTGGCCAGGGAGAAGTTGAAGGTGGAGGTAATGAGGAGGGTTTGCAGGAGAATGTGTTGACTATGGAGGCCAAGGATAAGCTGAGGTTGACATCCAAATGCATTACCAAATTGAAGAACCAGGCCTTGAAAGATTTAGCAAAGGACATCAAGGTGATATGTGAGGAGAAGGTTTTTGGTGAAAAGGCGGTGGAAATTGATGACTCCCCGGTTCATAGCGCGCCCAATGTGGAGTTGGAGGATGAGAATAAGGGTCAAGATGAGGATGCTAAGAAGAAGAGTGCTAAGTCAAAGCCTCTAAAGGTAAATCCCCTTTTTGAAGACTTTTCCTATCTCAATGATGATTCTACCTCAATGTTTGAGCTGTTGGACATGGCTAGGGCTGGGGCCACTGGAACTTTTAAGTTAGCTAAGTGGAATCTTCAAGAGTTTAACAAGATTAACATTTAAATAAGGGGTTTGAAGGAGAACTTGAAGAATATTCTGAAAGGCTTGGTGTTAGATATTCTGATCGACAAAATTGTGGACCTTGAGGGTTCCTTCCATGACTTCAAATCTCTGTGTGAAGAACAATTGGCTGGTTTAGAAGCCAAGATATTGGATACTAATGCGGACATAAAGAAGCTTCTCCATGTGTGTCACATTTTAGTGAAGAACAGTGTAGACTCTTTGGAAGTCCTGTTTCGTAAAATTAGTGAGCTTGGGGAAGACCAATTTTGTATTTTTCTGAATTAATGGAGAAAGATCACTCGGCCAAAGGTAAAGGAAAAAAAGGTGTGAAAGATGATGGTAAAGACCTTGTTGTTAGAGTGTCTGCTGAATGGAAGAAGTCCTTCGAAGTTGAGAAGAAAGAGTTGTTGAACATGATTGAAATGCATAGAAGCTAGGAGCTTGAGGTGGCCAACACCTTAAGTAGTATGAAATAGTGTTCTGCTCTCTTTTTTGACTGCTATCTATTTTCTGCTCGGTCTCAGTTTATTTCTTGTTGTTTTGTTGTTTTGTTGCTGATGGGTGCTATTGATAGTTTATTGTTTTATCTTTTGTGCAACACTCTCTTTGTTTTTATTTATTTATTTTGGGTTTTGGTCTACTGCTGGTGTTTTACTATAGTATCTTTTAAGCAACATTTTGTATCTTAAGTTGTAAAGGGTTTTGGGTCCCTTCAAAACTTGTTTTTCTCCTATAATAAAAAATAAATCTATTTCTATTAGAACTCTTATGAAGATTATAAAATAAACTTATAACTAAAAACACCACATTATTCAAAAAGAACACTAAGAACTTGGACCTTTGCCAAGACTTATAAGAATGAAGTGCATTAAATATGCCATTTTCACATAAGAGGTTAGTGTTGGTGGTGTGGTTGTAGTCACCATAAGCATTAGGTACACCATATTATTATAAGAAATGATTATAAAGAATATAGGAAGAGTCAGGAAAGCCTCACTAGTCATAGTGTAGAAGCTTGTATTAAGGTCAAATCCTAATTAATATATATAAAGAGAAAGAGAGAGAATGCGAGAGAATCTTGTCTTAAAATATAGTTACATCAAATTCAACTTTTTATCAATTATTTCTTAGAGATTGTCTTCTTCATGAGAGATTAAGCTTGTGTGATATTCTTCGATAAATGTTATATAGTGTATATTTATAAATGTCATAATTTGGTCATGACCTATTTTGCACCTACAAATAAAAATATAAGTATTCAAATGATTAGACTCAATAACATGATACATTAATTAATTGGTCTCTAAGGTGACAATTTCATCATATATATTAAGAACAATTGAAGAAATGATTATTTGAAATAGAAAAATAAATCACACAAAAGCATGCTTGAATATTTTCTTATCCAAAAGTGATATTGATATTCAAGATGCCCACATATTTGAAGTCACCTTTAGACAATCTGAGTTGAGGCAACCATTAATATTACGAACAAATCTAATTGATTAAATTTTTAGAGAGGATGGTTTTTCATAAGGAAATAGATAAATTCAAATGCCAAATGAAAGGAGGGGAAGGGGATTTTTGAATAAGAACATTGTCTTTGGTAACTTCAAACATCCAAGATGAATTAGGACATTTGTACCTATCTCAAGATGGATCAATATGGAGCACCACTCGGTGAAGGATATCATATCATAATCAGGATTTGAAAGGTCAAGGCAATGATAACAATAAAGGTTATGAAGGGATATTATGTTTGATAAGGACTAAACATATTTAGCAAAATAATATTAATAAAGTTGAGTATGTAATGGGATATTTGGATAGAAATCAACCCAAACATTGAGGTGTATGATTGTTATCGTTCTTTTAGTTGTAAGGATAATTTATCACTTAAGTTTAGTTTTGAAATGTATCTTTTACTTGGAATTTATAAATTATTCTTGATAAATCAAACTAGTCTTGTACATCGATAAAAATAAATCAACAAGAACTTATAATTTAAAATGGGTGTAATCATACTGTGAACTAGGAATTGAATGGAATTTAGTAAAGAAAAAAGGAATAAGTAAGAGATGTAATTTTTTTATTTGATTTTTGGTGTAGAAGACCATGGAAGATGATTTTGGAAGACTTCTTTAGAAGTTGAAAATTAAGATAAATAGAGTGAGCCTAAAGATTGCAATAGAGACTAGGAGTGTGGTATTGACTTTGGAGTTGTGTGAACTAGACCAATTGGTCAAAAAACTATATTATCATAGAGTGAATCATTGGGCTATGGAACTAACCTCCAAAAACATGTTATTGACTAGTGACATAGGTGGCAATGTCCCTTGCTCATGTGTAGATGGATTTTTTAGTGATTCAACACCTTGTCATCACTATCTCCCAATGGTTTTAGAATAAGAATTTATGAATGTGACACTAAGAATTTAATTGCACAAGTGTACATATAGGGAAAGAAAAATAGCAACTTATGCATAAGGGAGTGCTTCAATCAATCCCCTAGATGATAAATGCATTTAAATATCAACTATAGATTGGAAATATCAAGAGTGTGTATTTCCTAAGGTGTTAAGTGTGGAATGGTGTATCCTTGAAAATTTTGGATGTACAGTATATGGAATTTGTACATTCATATGGATTCATACCAAGTTGTTCAATTTTGCACTTAGTCATTAATTCTTTGTAGGTCTATGTAATCTCATGACTCTATATACAAAATCTAACAAAATTCTACATTTTTTGTGCCACTATTTTTATTGTGGCTATATGCTTTTATATGCAAGAACAACATTGGGCTAATATAAATCATTACCATCACTAAAAAAGGTTCTCAGTACCATAATTTTTTTGCCAATTTCCATAAAATATTTTTCATAAATTCACATAGTCATCATCACTCCAACTAGTATTAATCCCTCAACCATAATCAAGTAGGTGATAAAGGGCTAGCACCAATCAAGGAAACTAAAAGTTGGTCTATTTAGCCCCACCCTATACATCTAGAGTCTTTTTGGAGTGGTTTTCATAAATTGGGCCGCATAATTGAGGTGTTTAGTGTTCATTTTTACAAATGAATAGTCATCAAAAAGTTGGTTTTGGGCTCTAGATATCCATGTAGTAATTTTTCCTTTATTTTATTAGATACCTATTATTTTGATCAAAATTCATGCTTTCTTTTTTGGTCGAATTTTTGGGAAAATTACAAAAAAAAGAGAAAAAATAGAATAGGTAGGTTATTGTCTTGCATATAAGGAATATTACTATTTCTCCTTCCGATTTCTATATTTTTGAAGTGAAAATCATAGATCCAACCCCATATTTCTCCACATACCTAATATATTTATTATGGCTAGAAAAACAAATGGAGATCAATATGAAGAAAAAAGGGTTGTATTGAGTGGCCATGGGTACAAAACTTGAATCAATAACTAATGTAGATCAGGGAGGAATTCAATTACCCATCAAAATTCAAGTCTTTTAAAATAATTTTGCAACTCTTAAAAATCTGTCTCATCAACTCTTCTCTAATTCATCTAGCTTCACTAGTAGGTTTGCAAACCTAGGTTTCTTATCAAATCTCAAAAATCCAAACTCAAAATCATAAAAACAAATATGTTTTAGACACCCATTAAGGCCTTCAAAAACACACTACAAGATCTCATATGAATTCTTTGGAACAAACCCTCTAAACTAAGGCTTCTACGCTGTCCCAACTAGGCCAATTAGGCCAATTTAACAAAGCAACACCCCTTAAATTTTTTTTCCAACCCTAGATCTCTATGGGAAGTCATTACCTAGACTAAAAATCCCCAAAATACAACTCTTTGATAGAGGAAAGACCTTTATGATAGCAAACCATGAAACCCTCACTTTAAGCCTTTTCCTAAGAGGGTTTAATGAGAATCACCATTGCAAACCTATTATCACTCTAAAAATGATTCAAACACTTTTATTTATGCCTACACATGCTACTTCCATTGCCTCCCAGCCCTTCCTAAATCAATTTCACCAACCTACCTCTCAAAACCACCATTTTCAAGGCTAAATTCTTTCAAATACCACTGGGGAAACACTTACACTCCACCATTTTCCTTCCCCTGCTCCTAAATATCATTCCTACATCTAATAATACTTTATTGGTGCCCATTCCACTGAGCCAAAATATATACAATAGGTGGAATGAGCCAATATTACATTTTAAATAAGTTCAAACCCTCAAACAGGGTACAAACCCATCTTCAATCAAAAGGCTGTAAAAAGCTTGAAACCTTATGAAATTTGCTCAAATAAAAAAAAAAACTCTTGAATCTTGTCTTCAAAAAATCCATTGAATATTAAAACACAAAACCTTTGTACAAAATTGTACAATTGTTGGGAGCAGCAAATTTGCAGAGAAAACACAAAAAAATTGAGTCTTTTGATTGATTTTCTTCTTCAAGAATGAACAACCAATCAACCATACATCATGAATTTAAACTTGACACACCCAAGAAT
Organism: Sequoia sempervirens; assembly: GCA_007258455.2. Lineage (NCBI taxonomy): Eukaryota > Viridiplantae > Streptophyta > Pinopsida > Cupressales > Cupressaceae > Sequoia > Sequoia sempervirens. The sequence continues at coordinate 446,343,700 of VDFB02075321.1, forward strand.
CCCCAAAAAACTGACTCAAACCACCTCAAATTCCATTTGAACCAACTTGACTGTTGGTATCCCTTAAATTTGTACTTTTGCATTTTTACAATGTTGCAACTTTTACAAGTTTTTCAATTTTTGACAAAAGGACCTCAAATCACCCAAATAGACTCAAAACATTAAAATATGGCCTATTATGGCCTTATTCAATGAAAAAATAAGACTCCACACATCTAAACCTATTAGAAGACCTCATTTACATAAAATGTCTTGGTGCCCTTGCACCATACACCCGGCCCTAAAAGTTTCCAAGTCCCTTGGAAATGCATTGCTGTAGATCTTCCTCTTTCCAACATCTCTTTGACCTTCAAATAATCCTTAATGTGGTGATCCCTTCCACTATACTAGGTACTACAAGTTTGAACCTTATTTGTACATTTGAACTGGTTGCCACCTGAGTATTGCTCCACCTTTGCAAACCATTTTGATGTATGTTCCCTAAATTTTTCACTATCATAAACTAATGTTGTACCTGATTTGACACTTGCACATTGATCTCTGTCAACTTTTCCTTTGACTGTCCTCTCTTGGACTCTTGAAACATACTCAAACTCACCTCTTTGTGTTTGTATTTCACCTTGTTTCATTCCCTCTTGTGTCTTCATCACTGTCCTTGAGTTCTCTGCCCCTATTTTGACTGTCTTATTAGACTTACCAGCCTCTGTTTTGATAGTACTAATCTTCCCCTTCACTTATTTTTCTCTCAAAGTACATATCACTATCCGTACTACAATCCCATCATACTTTTCTAAGCAATCTTGCACCTTCATGTTCAATTCATCCTTGAACTTCTCTTGAATTTATTTGGTCATCATCTCCTCATCATATTTTCTTCCTAATTGTGCACCATCCTTCAAATTCACTATATTATTATTTGCAACTTTTGCAATGGCTACAAACTTTACATTCTTGTCTTCCTCAACCTATTATCATTCAGATATGCGCCCTATGCTAAATTTGTAGAAACTTAACTATCTGTTGACACATGGAAACCTTCTTCAGATGTGGGTGATTTGAACGAAGAAGGAATCTTCAGAGTGAGCTGGTTCTCCAAATGATAATCCTATTCTAAATGATTTTCTAAGGTAAAAGGAAGGAGGATAAAATGGATTAAACTCTAACTTAAAATGATTTTCAGGAATTTAATGATGACTTTGATTATCTACCCACAAATAACTCTCAGAAAACAACAATACATCACATTCCCTCATGAACACTCAACACATAATTAATTTGCATGAAGATTAAGGCTTAAACACAACATGCAACCCGTATTTTATGAACTTTCTACATAAAGAACTGCAATTTTAGGACATAACAAGGATTCTGTAAACAAAAATCACAATATAACTGCAAATGACACAAAAATTGAGAAATAGGAATGCTGCTTTATTCAACTAAAGGAGTATCAAAATTCTAAGCACAAATTTTTGCTTACAAAACTCTATGTTTCAGCATGAGAGGAAGAAACAATGAATCTGAACTTAGAAAACTCTAAGTTTTTCTTCCAAATATAAATGCTCCAAAACCCTAATCCGAGCTCAGGAAGAAAGCTCAGAAAAAAACATCTAAAACTACCCCAAAATGAGTAACTGAAATGGAAAACTCTCACTCTTTGCATGTCCATGCTGAAAAGTACCTAAAAATAGTTCTGCTTTGCTTTAAAAGCAAAAAAAAAAACCTTATCTCCTCTCCATGCAACTCAAATCCGCCCAAGAAAAGTCAACTCTCTTTTGCCTTCACAAACTGCTAAAAATAGCAAGAAAGAATAAAACAATTTATAAAATATTGTTTTATCTTCTGCTTTACAAAACATGCAGTTTTATTCTTTTCTCCAATTTGATTTATTTTTTGCAATAAAGATTAAAAATATTTGCAAAAAAATACCTTATCTCTCCATTAAAAATTTGATTTATCTTAGAAAAAATCATAATTTTTTTAATAATCTCCATCATTTATTTTAATTGATTTGTACAAAATCAATTGAAAACAATTTCTTGAGACACAATTCTTACCTAAGGCACGAGCAACTTCAACATTCACATTTAATTGATTTCTTCACAATCAATTGCAAATACTAAGGCATTTGGGACTTCTTTTTTCTTAAAACAAGTCAAAGCCTATCCCAAAATTAGACTCTAAAAAGTCTTATGAAAAAAACCAAGCTCGACCTATGGCAATTCGGCCTCATAAGGAACTCAGGTAATTTAAGTTTAATATTTCAAAAGGCATGCAATATTCTCCCTAAGTTGAATTAGGATAACATGGTAGAATAAAACTCAAAATGAAAATCCTAAATTCATTTCATTTGCACATGTGACTTTGGGGAAGAAGGCTCTGCTGAGAAAGAGTGCCGCCATAGACTAGGGTTTTCAGCTTGAAACTTCATATTTCTGCCTTCAAAATGGTCAATTCCTCCATACACAGACATGGTAAGTTGTTTTCAAAGTATTTTGTGGCTCTCCTCTTCATTTTGAAAGCAACAAAAGGCCTTCAAGGTCACATATAAACTCTTCATATTCTGATTTTTGTGTTTCCATTCTTTGTTGTGCTTACTTCACTCTTCCTGTCTGCCACTAAGTGTGAGCTCGAGCTTTGCTTTGGAAGCTCTGTGAGAGCTTGGCCATGACATGTTCTTCTATAGGCCTATAATGGTGAGTTCTCTTTCCTCCATTGTTTTTTTTTCTATAAAAAAAGCTTTCAAAAGCTTATCTTTGTAAAAGAATGATTGCTCATCTGTAAACAAAAACAGACCCATTGTGCAGGCCACGCCATGTATGCTTGATTATGGATTCCTATCAAGAAACTCACACCTCATACACTTGTTTTTTCCCGATTTTGAGATTTAGATAGCATAATTAAAATGGGTTTTCTATTTTCCTATGAAATGATCGATATTCATGAGCCAAGAGCTCTCTCCAGGCCATGAGCTTACTCATTGTTTCTCATTATTTTGAAGAGCTCCAAAGTTCATAACTGTATATTTTGATATTCCTCATATCTGATCACAAACCCCATGTGGGTACTCTGTATTATAGAAGAATAATGTTTATCTTTCTCCTCTCCAAAAATCGAGCTCGACCCACCATTGTATTTTGTTTTCATTCTGATTTTTTGTCAAAACCCTTACATGGGTAAATGGTAACATGAAGAAATATGCATTTTGAGTCAAAATCCTCATATGGGTATTTGTGAAAATGAAAGAAAATCTTCTATATTTTGGAATGTAATCCACATCTTAATTGAATTATGTATTTAAAGTTGAAAACATGTGACCATTTTGTGCTTTGAAAGAAAAACTACATTTTGTATTGAACCATAACACTGTAACTCGTTTACTTTCAGGTTATTAATTATTTTGGAACTTTTTTCCATTCCTCTATTTGCAACAAACAACATCTTTTCTTTTACTTTATACTTCCTGTAGCAACATGAATCATCTTCATAAGTTGGTTTGAGGCCATTTTCCATAATGCTATCCTATAAATGCAACTCCTTGATCATACCCAAAATTGCTTTAAATTTGTAGCACAACCTTGCCATGTACTTACTTTTCATTGTTCTTCCAATGGAGTAAAGAAACAACACCTCTTTCCTTTATCTGTAACTCCTATAGATTGCCTTTCATCACTCATTCCATATTTTAAATACCTCAGAAAAGAGTGCATTCTCTGCTTGAACACTTCATAAAATTAAGCTTCTCTATGTTCTTTTATCGTTTATTAGAAGCTTTGTTAACAAGGAATTATGTATGCCTGTTCACTATCACTAATATGAACATGAAAACTTGTTGTACCAGAAAAAAAAATTATGTAACAACATGAATAAACATGAACAAAACCCATGACAAAAAAATGCAATTAATATGGCAATATTTAAAACTTTCTAGTATGAAATTGATGCATTTCAGTTGAATTGAATCGATTAAGTTCATTGTCCACCTATAGCTTTCACTTCATTGCTCAGAATTGATTGTTATGAGTGAACAATAAACTTGATTGCTTTGATGATTGAAGTTTTGTTTTACTCCTTCATGAATGGATTAGATGAGCATGATAAAATTTGTATGTTCTTACTCAACCCACTTGTAAGTTTAAGGGGCAACATGCCGAGCTCTACCCTTGTGGGAACCCGTTTTACTCCACATGCTTTTGTCTTCATGAGATGATCAACTACATAAGTTTCCCTATACCTGCACATGGAAACAAACAATGTTAGCATAAAAATAATGATATGACATTCTATTTTTAGGCTCTTATCTCTGCACTTTTCTTTTCTAGCTGATTCCATGCATTTTAAGGAATGGATTATATTTTTGTTGGTAGAGCATGTAGTATAACTCATATCTGGAGCTCTAACAAGACTTACCCAATTTTTTGTAGGCACACTTGGAATCAGTAGTAGGACAGAGCAAGCTATAAGCTCATCAACCGAAGATCATAACACATGAAATGATGGATATGTCTTATGTTATTTTCTTCTTATTTCTTTTCCACCTTAAATTGTAGAATTTATTTCTTGCAATGAATGGAATCAACTATCTCCACAACTTGTGTGGATCCTTTAGTTTCTTCTTTCATTTCCATTCTGAAATTAATGCATCGAAAAATGCAAATTTTTACCATCATTTGTATTTGCAAAAAAATGAAAATTGTAATGTATAAGCATTGTGAAATAAATAAAAGCGATTGTTATGCTTTATCGTTTGTGTACTCTTTTCTGTATTACACTTATGGTGCAAAGCATTGAACAATAATTTTGAAACTTTGTTCATTGAAACAACTTGCATAACTGGAATCTCGTAAATATGATAGAAGCATCAATTAACACATGCTGAAATTAATTGTACTTCCATTCTAAGATAATTCAATTTAATTAGCTCTGCCAATTGAGGTTAAGTGAAAATTGGTAACACAACCTTTATATATTCTTTCTTGCCCATCATGATCACTTGAGCTGCCTTACCTTTTTCCTTCACATCTTCAACCAATGGAGTCAATGTAAAAGCATTCCCATCCTTCTTAATTTGATATGTATTGGTTCTCCCATCATAAATGGCATGTCTATCAAACTGCCATGGTCTCCCAAGCAATAAATGACAACAACTCACAGGTAAATCATCACAAAGAACCCTGTCTTTATATCCACCAATCTGAAACTCAACCAAGGCTTGTTCATTAACTAAAAGGGACTAATCATCATTCAACCAAGATACCTTGTATGGTGTTTCATAATGAACCTTCTCTAGTTTTAGCTTATCGACCATTTCATTAGACACCATATTATTAGTGGAACCTAAATCTACCACAACTTTGCATACCTTACCTTTGCATTTGCATGTGGTTTTGAACAAGGTCCTCCTTTGTGTAGATTCCTTCTCCTTGGTTTCCTTCAGTAGTTGTCTTCTCACCATCAAAGATTCTCTCACTTCCGGAGCAACAAGATGACTAGGAGAATTTACACTTTCACATTCATCTTCTTGAACCAATTGCACTCTTTTATCACTTCTCCTTTCACCACCACTTGAAGTAGAGCCTTGATTTTTAGGGAACTTGTATGCAGGATGACCAAACTCATTACAATGATAGAATCTACCTGAAAAATGTGTTTGAACTTCTACCACCACCAAATATTCCTCTAGAGCCTATAAATCCACCTCTATGAGATAGCAATTGTCCTTGTTCTTTGTGTGCATCTTCTTGGATTTCATGATTGTCTTGAAGTAGAAAATGATCTTCTTCCTCTTGAAGTGTTGCCTCTACCTCTACTTGTCTTTTCTTGCCTTCTTTTCACCTTTTCTTCAGTGGGCCTATTTCCATTTGGTAACATTCCTCCACAGTTCTTGGATTAGCCAAGTTTAGTTCATCTTGAATATTAAATCTCAATCCACCCAAATACCTAGAAATATTTTCATTCTCATCTTCATTATGACCATACCTAATACCCAACTTGTAAAATTATTGAGTATATGCTTTAACATCCATTTCTTTTTGCTTTAAACCTTGAAGTCTCCTAAACATTTGAATAGCATAATTAGAAGGAAAAAACTTACCTTTCATTTTGGCTACCATTCTGTCCCAAGAAACCGTCCTTGAATTACCCTTCTTTCTCCTCTTAAATTGTTCATAATCCCACCACAAAAGTGCACGACCCTTCAACTTTGTCTTTGCAATCTTCACCCTTTGCTCTTCAGGAACATCCTCACATTCAAAGTAATTGTCCAAGGATGCAATCCTATCTAGTAATTCTTCATCATTCAGATTTCCTCCATATTTTGGCACATCAATATTTACCTTATGTTTATCTCCTTTAATAGCCCGCAATAGCTTTGCCATCCTTTGGTCTTCAGGATCCAATTATTCTTCCACATCTTCAAATTCTTCTTCCTCTTCTTCATCATAATCACTCTCATCACCCATGTCCACATCTTTTCTTTACCTTTTTTATAGAGCAACAAGTATTTCTTTCAATTCCCTTATCTCTTTAGCATGCTTTTCCTTCAATTCAATCATTTCTTTAGCCATAGTTTTTCCTTTTGGAGGCATCTTGCCTCTTCAACTTCTCACCCTTCACCCTCAAATGATCTAATGCCTAATCTCTAATACCAATTGATGCAGACCCGGGAGGCATTCAATTACCTATCACAATTCAAGTCTTTTGAAATAATTTTGCAACTCGGAAAAACTTGTCTTATCAACTCTTCTCTAATTCATCCAGCTTCACTAATAGGTCTATAGACCTAGGTTTCTGATCAAATATCACAAATCCAGACTCAAACTCATAAACCCCAAGATGTTTTAGACACCCATTAAGGCCTTCAAAAAAATACTACAATATCTCATATGACTTCTTTGGAACAAACCCTCCAAACTAAGGCTTCTATGCTATCCCAACTAGGCCAATTAGGCCAATTTAACAAAGCAAAACCCATTAAAACAATCTTCCAACCCTATATCTCTATGCTCAGTCATTAACCATACTACAAAAACCCAAAATCCAACACTCTTTGACAAAGGAAATACCTCTATGATAGCAAACCATGAAACCCTCACTTTAAGCCTTTTCCTAAGAGGGTTTAATGAAAATCACCATTGCAAATATTTTATCACTTTGTAAATGATTCAAACACTTTGATTTATGCCTAAAAATTCTCTTCCATCACCTCCTAGCCCTGCCTAAATAAATTTCACCAACCTACCTCTCAAAACCACCATTTTCAAGGCTAAATTCTTTCAAATACCACTGGGGCAGCACCTAAACTCCACCATTTCCCTTCTCCTACTCTTAAATATCATTTATACATCTAATAATACTTTATTGGTGCCCATTCCATTGATACATAGTAGATACAATAGGTGAAATGAGCCAAGATTATATTTTAAATGAGTTCAAACCCTCAAACAACGTACAAACCTGTCTTTGATCAAAAGGCTATAAAAAGCTTGAAACCTTATGAAATTTTCTCAAATAAAAACCAAAATTCTCTTGAATCTAGTATTCAACAGATCCAAAGACTATTAGAACACAAAACCTCTATACAGAACCGTACAGTTGCTAGGAGAAGCAAATTTGCAGAGAAAACAAATAAAAATTGAGTCTTTTGATTGGTTTTCTTCTTCAAGAATGAACAACCAACCCTCTAATCAGACATACATCATGAATTTAAACTTAACACACCCAAGCCTCCCTTAAAAATCAACTCAAACCGCCTCAACTTCCATTTGAACCAACTTGACTGTTAGTATCCCTTAAATTTGCACTTTTTCATTTTTACAATGTTGCAACTTTTACAATTTTTTCAATTTTTGACAAAAGGACCTCAAATCACCCAAATAGACTCAAAAAATTAAAAGATGGCCTATTATGGCCTTATTCAATGAAAAAATAAGACTCCACACATCTGAACCTATTATAAGACCTCATTTACATAAAATGTCTTGGTGCCCCTGCACCAATAACAAATATAAAAAGGAGAAAGTGATATAATAGATGCGATGAATCCTATGGAACATTAGGTATATTAGTATCTCATGATATTTTTAACTTTGAGTCTTACACTACACTAAATAAAATATGGACTTAGTTGGAGACCTTTTTTGAGAAGCATGATACATTGCGAAGTTTTTAGTTGAAGAATGGACTTATTAGTTTTAATCCTATATATTTTGACAACATTCAAGGCTTTTTCACTTAGATTGTAGTGAACATATTAGTGTGGTATTGAGAAACATGACACCTAATTGATTCTTTTTATCATTTCCAAGTTTGGTCTTGATTATTCAATTTTTGTTCGTACATTTTGTGCTACAAGAGATGCTCTTGGTACTACATTTAAAATGCATTCACTTGTTGATTTTGCTTCATCACTCACTAGGGAGCAGTCAAAGCTATTACAAAAGGGTATATTGAAGTCTTCTAAACCATAAACTCTTATTGTAACCCAATGCATAAAATATTTTAAGGCTTTAAACAACAAAGGAGATAAACACAAAACGAGGATGTCAAGAACAATGAGAAAGAAAAGGAATCACAATCGCATGATACCTATGAGTCTTCTTCCTCTTCTCAAGTGGAATAATCTAAAAAGGAGAGGTCAAAATGTGCATATTGTAAAAAGTAGTGACATAATGAGCATTAGTGTTATGCAAAATAAATTGATGAGTTGAAGCATCTTATTCAAAAGAATAATATTTAGCTGCCTTCATCTATGTCATTTGGTACATCCTCTTCTTTCATATAATCATGATCATTGAAATGGTCAAGGTCAACTAGAATGATAAATAGAATAAACAAGATGAAAGGAAATACACTCTTTGCATCTACTAGTCTTCAATCAAGGAAATCGCTTCTTGATTCAAGAGCCTCACATCACATGGATTCATCAAGGTATATTCTCTTCATTTTAGAATTATATTTTACCACACATATTGATGGGAAATAAATATTGCAATTATGAAAATGTTGTTGGTGCAGGTACACCCTAGCAAGAATATGCCTCCAAGAGGCAACTTCAAGATTTTGTATTAAAAATGATGTCCTAATTTTGTAATAAGGTATAAATGGCCACTTTGAGCATGTAGTAGGTTCTAGTTAGTAATTTTAAGTTCATTGGGGATAAAGTGTAAAAGTTTCACAAATTGACAAAATGTTATCAATGTAAATTTGTAAAATGCAACAAATTGTAAGGTGGAAGGTGAAGGGACAAAGTAGTTAAAGAGTTAGTTTAGGCATTGGTTTTTTTTATTTAAGGCCTTTTGAAGCATCAAAAACTTCAAGGAAGGTTGGAGGATGATGTATGATTGAAGAATTCAATGAAGAACACTGTTTTATGTTATTTTTTTGCATTTTTTGTGTTTCAAGCCTTTATACAGCCACATTCTATGCATATAACCTCCACTCCTCCATTGTATGTTAAAGGCCTATGAATATAATTTATTTTTCAATTGATTTCATTTAAATCCATGCTAGTTTGTGAAAGTTACTGGCAATTCATCTTTGGTGGGTAGAAACCATGGTCTAGGGTAGCAGTGTGCATGAAAAATTGTGTTTCTTCCAATTTACATGGTGGAAAGGTCTAAATTTTGGTGAGTAGACTTATTGGTGTGATGCCCTAGGACTGTTATTTGCATAAAAAATTGGAAATGGATAGTGATCAGTCAAGAATTTGTGTTTTGATGAAATAAAAGGTATTCTCTTTTGATGGAAGTGATTAAAAAGGTTGTATTGGTGTATTTTGAGCCCTTTCTAGGCAATATTTGGTGGTCTAAAAGTTTTTATGTTCATTTGTTTACTGAACTTTGCATGATAGTCTGTGACAATCATATTTTGGGAATAAAAAATGAAGGTTTAAAGTAAGTGTTTGTTGAAATATCATGTATAAAGAATGGGGAATTGTATAATATGGTCATGTAGGTGTTTTTTCACATTTTTATGCCTTGGGTAAAGTGAAATGGGCTTGAGAAGTTGGAGTTGTTGGGTCATGTGGCTTAAATGTGGGTGTAAATGGTGACTCCCCAACACCCCCAAGAATAGTTGCTACACCAAAACCACTTCCACAAGAGAGAGAATGGAAAGAAATATTACTTCACAATGCAAGATTGATTCATGGTTAAATATGCTTCAATGAGCTTCAATTGATTGAATGCAAATGCACATGAGATGCCTTGCTTATAAAGGAAAGGTTGAGAGATAGGATAAGATAAGATTATGACAAGTGTCTTAATCCTAGTACATGAGACAACTAACTACCTAGGAATAAAGCAATACTAGCTAGATAAGATAAGTTCTAGAAAATACAACTAAGACTTCTAGAAAGAATATTTTATCCTAAGTAAAATTAATGATGTGAATATGTCCCCTAATTACATAGTGAGTGAATTAGCTAGGTACAAGATATTTATTCACACCAATACCCCCCCTTAAGTGCAACTTAGGGAGAAGATTATTATGCACACTATTCAAAGACTATGACTATGGCTCCAAACTACTAGGCCATGTTAGGTACCCATTTACAATGAAAATGCAAACAATCTCTCATAAGTAGAGAAAAGGAGAAAACCCAGTGGGACAAAACTCCTCTCCAAAAGAGAGAAAACAAAACAAAGAAAAAAAAACATGATGTATGGAGGAATCAATGATACCCCCCAAGAACTACATCCATCATGTATATACACTCATGTACCCCCCATAAGAGGGAAGTAGAGAGATAAGATATCCCCACCATAATGAAGAAGCTCCAATGTTAATGAAGAATGCCTGAAAACAAAAGATGACCCAATGTTTGCAAGCAACACATCTCCCTTTAGGAAGAAACAAATACATAAGTTAATGTAGAAGCCACTCCACATCTAATTGGAAGGAGGAAGAATGAACGCTCAACATATATACCTCTGAAAATTGAGTAGGATCCTCCAAGCTTGAATGAGCCACAACATAATCATGGTCAAAATCAACCAAGAAACATGACAAATCAAGAGAATAAGGAGACTCATGAATGTCAATCTCCAAAGACAATGTAGATGGTGTAACAATTGTGCTGAAACTGTCATCAAATAGGAGAGAAATACCCTCAAGTGTGTCCTCGAAATCTGTAGTATGAGACTCCATGAGCAAGTTAGAGATACTTACCAAATATTCATCCCACAAAGCAAGATTTGAAAAACTATGACCATCTTGCTGAATAGAAGCATCAATGGTTGAAGAAGTAGGAGGTGGAGGAGTAGGAAGCTCAACACTGGTCTCTAGAATACCAAGGTGTAGATGATCCAACTTCTCCTCACTAACATGATTCACACTCAATGGAGTGTGTGATGCAGTCAAAGGAACATTATCATCTTCTGAAGAAAAATATGAAAAGGAATATACATGAGATGAATGATCAACCATCTTGATAGCAACAATATCCCCAATCTCCAAGTCCCTTATGTACACCCTATCTAGAGTGAACTCAACTGTTTTACCTTGACCCCCATGAGTAATTTGATAAATAGAATGGAGATTAGTGGACAAGGAAGGAACACAAAGAACACCATTGAAGGTCCCTTCCCCCATGTCAATAGAACCCTTCCCACTTACCTTCATATATGTGTTGTTACCCATCAAAATATGAGCTGAATTACAAGGCTCAAAAGAAGAGAAAATATCCTTAGAAGATTCCATATGATGAGATGCCCCTGAATCAAGAAGCCATCTATGTGATTCAGGACTTGCAGAGGCCAAGAGTGCTTGTCCTTTCATTTTATGTAGCCCAGAAGTAGATGTTATATTCTTTGACTGAGATGATGATGAGGGGGCTGCCGATTGAGATGTTGAAGAAGTAGAAGACACTGATGAGGGCAACTGAATGTTATTCTTTTGAAGGTGTGTGAGTTCATCAATCTTCTTATTATAACATCTATGCTCATCATGTCCTAGCCTTTTGCAATATGCACATTTTGACTTCTTTTTAGATGATTACTCTTTTGAAGAGGGTGTGGACTCAGGAGTGCTATGTGAACGAGGATCTTTAACTTACTCATTAGACTTGGGAGCCTTGTTCTGCTTCTTACCTTTGTCATTTGAAGCCTTTCTATCCTTTGAAAAAAGAGCATGAGATATAGAAGACTAGAATGTGCCCATGTGAACCAACTTTGCTTGTTTCCTTGTGAGCTGAGCTGCAAATTCATCAAGAGAAGGCATTTTATATACATTTCCAAGGGCATCCATTGTAGCATAGAATGTAGAAACAAACACTAAATAATTATGACCAAGCTTAAAAAGAATAGAAATAATCAACTTTTCATCCTCTTTAGTGACCCCATAATTAGATAATTGCAATATAAGAGAGTTGAGCTTAGAGAAGAAGTATTGGATATTGTCAAAATCTGAAGGATTTAGACCCATTAGTTCATTCTCTGGACTTAAATTTCCTCATCTTATATGGCTTACCAAAGAGACTCTCTAAAGTAGTCCAAACTTCATTAGGATGTGTGCAAGATGCAACATGATATCTAATATCTAGAGAAATGGACAAAAGAAGACTACCAAGAGCTTCATCCCTTCTATCAAGCCATTTTCTTTTCTCTTTTGCTCCTGCGGGTTCTGGATCTTGACCAAATGTGATTCATTGCAACTTCAATTTTAACAGTAACAACTCCATTTGAGATCTCCACTCATGATAGTTATATGCAGTTAGAAGTAAAAAAATTGGAAAATTCATGATATAATCAGGTAGAACAAAAATTTTCCCTCATAATACAAGAGATCAACCCCTTTGTCTCAAACATATTTACATTTTTTTGCAAATTTACAACAATGTATTCCAAACTATCAAATTAGCTACAAACTAAAAAATATGAAAATATGGAAACAAATCTACAAAAAGTGCATGAATACAACTGGAGTGCTCCAGAATACCTTCCCAATGTTGCAAATTTGGGGAAAATAAGAGTTCATAGCAAAAAGATATGAGCTTGGAGGTGAAAAACGAAGATCTTGCTTCAACCTATAAAAAATGGCACAAAACTACAAAATTTCTGCAAAATATCTGCACCACTAAAAAATTCAGATCTCCACCTTTTCGACAATATTTTGTTTGAAACATTTTACCTTCGTATGCGAAAGTTATGAGAAAATGAAAAAAGGGCCTGTAAAAAGGCACTTAGGGGGGCAAAATCAAAACCTGAGAAGGCTAAATCAACACAAATTTAGAGCATTGGGGGCTGAAAATATGGTCATCCATATGACCTCAGGTTCTCCAATTACAAAATATAAAAATATGTCAGTGGGCCTTATAACATGTCAGCTTAGTACAATAGGATCATGGTCGACATACATATAAAACAAGGCTTTTAAAACTTCGATTTAATAAACATGTATACCACAGATGTGAAGGCTAGCTGTAGGTATGAAGGATGCCAACCAATGACTAAAGATGACGTAGAAGAAAAATTATATACCGCTGGAATATGCCGAAGATTTTTTTCAACCAATAAATAAACCTCCATTCAAAGATTTGTACCCATCGATGGAAAAAATGCTCTACCGATTTGATTTGTAACCACGATGTGTAATGCAGACAAGTACAGGGACCGACGATTTCACCTATTGACGTAGAGGATTATTTGATAGCCAATGATAAAGCCACATGATTTGACCGATGTTGACAGAAATCAAACCCCTGATGTGAAGCTGACCAGTACAATGTGACAAGGGTAGTGATTAAAGAAGATTTGTATGTAGATTGGACGAAGGATGAGGGTACGCTGACTAGATCTGACGTAGGTTTGCAGAGAATAGGGAATAATCCTTGCGAAGATGCCTTTCACAAATATCCACAGAAAATGCTTCGAATAATACTTTCCCAGAAATATGAAGAAATCTACCCGATACAATATAAAAGCCCATTTTTTTTAATTTTTGACCCAAAATAATAAAATTTGCCCCAAATTTTTAGAAAATATCACAGAAAGTATTTTACAAAATATTTTTTTTGCAAAAATAGGAAAAATGTATTGCTTGGGATGCTATTCCAACAAAATTTTTTCCTCAAAAACAACTTTACCCAAAATGGACGAATTTACACTCAAAATTCATCTACGCGACCACCTGATCTCAACCATGAGGTCCTTGAAACCCCAATTTGCACCTAGAAAAAATATTCAAGCCAACACAATACCCTCAGATCTAGGAAGGAATCTACAACAGTTGGAGCTTTGATACCATGTGGGAGTACATGGTGACTCCCCAACACCCCCAGGAACAGTTGCTAGACCAAAACCACTTCCACAAGAGAGAGAATGGCAAGAAAGCTTACTTCACAATGCAAGATTGATTAATGGTTGAATATGCTTCAATGATCTTCAATTGATTGAATGAAAATGTACATGGTATTCCTTGCTTATAAAGGGAAGGTTGAGAGATAGGATAAGACAAGATTATGACAAGTGTCTTAATCCTATTACATGAGACAACTAACTACCTAGGAATCAAGCAATACTAGCTAGATAAGATAAGTTCTAGAAAAGCCAACTAAGACTTCTAGAAAGAATATTTTATCCTAAGTAAACTTAATCATGTGAATATGCCCCCTAATTACCTAGTGAGTGAATTAGCTAGGTAAAAGACATTTTTTCACACCAACACTAAATGGACATAGTGGTTGATTAGGACAGTCCACTATTGAAAGTTCTTACACTTGAGTTGTTTAAGTTGATGAATGGGTTTGGGTTAATAATTTTAAGGTTGCTTAAGGTGTTTTGAGAATCAAAAAGTAGTTTATTTCCTTGTTCTCAGTTTGGGTGTCTTGAAATCTAGTGTCTGTGAAGGTTGGATGAGTCCTAGTTGCAAGGACATGTTAAGAATTGGTTGAGTTTTTGTCAAGTTTAGGTTTGGTTGAGTTGTTTGTGCTCCTGCATTGCATCAGTTTGGTATCGGAGCTTAGAAAGGTCTGGGCTGAGAGAGAGTTTGGATTTTTTTGTGGTTGTGTGTTTGTGTAGGTTGAAGAGAGAACCTCATGGCCAAGAGAGTAGGTAGAGGAAAAGTGGAAAGACCTAGGTGAGGCAAAGTGAAGTGGAAGCAAGGAGAGACTTGCTTGAAGAGATGGATTTAATGAGAAGGAATTTGTAAGCAGTGAAGTCACAAGAGAAAGAAAAAAAAGAGAGGAAGATAAAAGAGATGAGGCAAATAGAGAAATAGGTAGCATAACTAAAACAAGCTATAGAAAGAGTAGAATTGGAGTTCCAAAAGGAGATGGAGCAGTTGCTTAGACAAGCACAAAGTTGGCATTTGATAGTGAAAAGGAAAGTGGTATGGTCCATTCAGAAGATAGTAAAAATTAGAAAGCAAATGAAGATAAAAGAGGAAGAAGCATTTGAAGATGTAGAAGAAGAATTCATGGATGAAGATAAAGGTATTGCAGCCATTCCCAAGCATGAAGATGAAGGTGCAACAAAGATAAAGGACCTGATCTCAAAGGGAGAAGATATTGAGTCAGTGTCAAGATTGGACAAAGATATGATCAAGGATGAATTGGTCTTGGAGATTTACAAAGAGTTGAAGAAAGATGGAGGTATTGTAATAGAAATAATGTATCATTTTTTTTGTTGTGCTAATGCTTTGGATAGGGAACAATTTAAAGATCAAGATACAATAGATTGAAGAGGGAAAAAGGGAGATTGTAACACTTCAAGGCAAGAAGCAGATTCCAGGTGGCAAGAAAAAATGGAAGCAATTTGGAATAGACCAACTCAAACCAGAAGTGAAGATGAAATTTGTTGTTGGGAATACAAGA
Source organism: Sequoia sempervirens (assembly GCA_007258455.2). Lineage (NCBI taxonomy): Eukaryota > Viridiplantae > Streptophyta > Pinopsida > Cupressales > Cupressaceae > Sequoia > Sequoia sempervirens. The sequence continues at coordinate 446,359,511 of VDFB02075321.1, forward strand.
CTACGAGGAGTATTTAATGATCCAAGAGGACTTGGAATTCTTTTTGGCCGAAGAGAATGGTGCATGTGCACCCTAGCAAGGATATGCCTCCAAGACGCAACTTCAAGTTTTTGTATTAAAAATGATGTACTGATGTTGTAATAAGGTCTAAATGGCCACTTTGAGCATGTAATAGGTCCTAGTTAGTAATTTTAAGTTCATTGGGAATAAAGTGTAAAAGTTGCACAAATTGACAAAATGTTGTCAATGCAAATTTGTAAATTGCAACAAATTGTAAGGTGGAAGGTGAAGGGAAAAAGTAGTTGAAGAGTTAGTTTAGAAGTTGTTTTTGGTTATTTAAGGCCTTTTGAAGCATTACAAACTTTGAGGCAAGTTGGAGGATGATGTATGATTGAAGAATTCAATGAAGAACATTGTTTTATGTTAATTTGTTTTCATTTTTTTGTGTTTCAGGCCTTTGTACGGCCACATTCTGTGCATATAACCTCCACTCCATTTTATGTTAAATCCCTATGAATGTAATTTATTTTTCAATTTATTTCATTTAAATCCATGCTAGTTTGTGAAAGTTATTGGCAATTCATCTCTGGTGGGTAGAAACCATGATCTAGGATAACAGTGTGCATGAAAAATTGTGTTTCTTCCAATTTACATAGTGGAAAGGTCTAAATTTTGGCGAGTAGATTTTTTTTTTCTTATTCTTTCATATTCCAAAGAATTAGATTGAAAGATAAAGGGTAGAAATTGAAATGATGATTCCCTTGGGCTATTATTTGCATAAAAAATTGGAAATGGATAGTGAATAGTCAAGAATTTGTGTTTTGATGAAATAAAAGGTATTCTCTTTTGGTGGAAGTGATTCAAAAAGTTGTATTGGTGTATTTTGAGCCCTTTCTAGGCAATATTTGGTGGTCTAAAAATTTTTATGTTCATTTTTTTACTAAACTTTGCATGACAATCTGTGATAGTCCTATTTTGGGAATAAAAAATGAAGTTTTAAAGTAAGTGTTTGTTGAAATATCATGTATAAAGAATGTGGAATGGTATAATATGGTTGTGCAGGTGTTTTTGCACATGTTGATGCCTTGGGTAAAGTGAAATGGGCTTGAGAAGTTGGAGTTGCTAGGTCATGTGGCCTAAATGGACATAGTGGTTGATTAGGACAATCCACTATTGAAAGTTCTTACACTTGAGTTGTTTAAGTTGGTGAATGGGTTTGGGTTAATAATTTTAAGGTTGCTTAAGGTTTTTTGAGAATCAAAAAGTGGTTTATTGCCTTGGTCTCAGTTTGGGTGTCTTGAAATCTAGTGTTTGTGAAGGTTGGATGAGTCCTAGTTGCAAGGACAAGTTAAGAATTGGTTGAGTTTTTGTCAAGTTAAGGTTTGGTTGAGTTGTTTGTGCTCTTGCATTGCATTAGTTGTCAATGATGTCAATTGGTTAACTAGTTTTGAACTGGTTGCATTGTTGTCATGGATAAAGGTTAGTGGTTGTATATGTCAAGGATATTGAGAAAATTGTAAAGGAGAAAGGTTGTATGTGTTCAATGTTTTCTCTGAGATTTGCTCCTATGTTTTTGTGATTCATATATGTTGATCATGGTTATTGGGAGTTGTTGTATCTAGATTTTGGGATTTTGGTTTTTTGTATAGTGTGAGTTATGTTCACCAATTGTGAATTGTGGTTTTCAGTGTATCTTGTTGAGGTCTAGGAGAAATGTAGTTGCTTCAAATTTCCTCTTGTTCAAGTCTTATGACTTGTGGTTCTAGAGTTAAGATGATATGATCATGTTGAAGTTAATTTTTTTATTTGAAAGGATTGGACCATGTTAAGGTTGTGTGTGCTTAATTGATTTTTGTGTTTTACACTAGTTTAGTCAACCTTCTGTTAAACACTACTTACGAAGTTCATGAAGTGTGTTGAAATTTATTTTGGTCCTCTTTTAGCGTGTGTTTGGGTCACCCTCATTCTAATTCCACCCTAGAATATTTTTGCACCAACCTAATTTGAATGCGTAAATGCAAATGGTGTATGGCCAACTTTGGATATGTTTCAAAGTTGAAGATGGTATACATATAGGATGAGATATTGGTGAAGATGAAGTACAAAGAAATAGAGTGAGATAGATGCGAGATAAATGTGAATAAACACGTATGTGATGCGAGTTGGTGCAGATCAATGTGGAATCTAATTGTTGAGTTTTTGGATGCAGTGAGTTGAAGGTGTACTCTATCATTCGTACATGTCTACAAGTGTTTGAGCGAATTGTGGTGAAAATCTCTGTTGCATTGAGATTGTTATTTCTTTGTGTAACAAATCCCTTCTATCTTATTTGTAATTTTGTGGTATTGAGCTCTTCAGGTGGTTAACCCTTGTTGGACAGTGAGTCCTATTTTGGCAGTGTGCCTTTGTAATCGATTTTGATATTCTCTATATTGTGAGCTAATCCTCACCGTGGTTTTTCCCTTATTGGGTTTTTTACGTAAATCTAGTGTTATTATGTTTGTGTGATGCTTTTTAGTTTCTACTTTTGCACTTAATGATTAATGATATTAGTAGAGTAAATAATTTATGATTGGTTTAGTTTTTGGTGAAAGTTTTGAAGATTAAATTTTGTTACAATTGATTCACCTCCTCTCTCAATTGTCTTGTTCAACAATTGGTATAAGAGCTTGCTTCCTTGGAGAGAAGCTTAATTGCTTTAGGAAGGTCCGTGATGATGAGCAAGATCACTTTTGAATGCCCTAGGTTCAATGGAAAAAATTATGCTATTTGGAAGATACAGATGGAAGGATATTTGGAGTACTATGGATATGATGTTGAAAAATATTATAAGACTACTTACGCTCCTTCGACAAATGGTATGAGTAAAATTGATGAAATCAAGGCACATGAAGTAAACAATAAGGAAAAGTTTATTCTGAAGAAAATTCTTGCACATTTTGAGTTGACTAAAGTTCAAAATATGAAGATTTCTAAAGAAGTCTGGGATGCTTTAGAAAAGATGCATGAAGGAGATGAAAAGGTCAAAGAAGCAAAGTTGCAAAATTTGGAGGCACAATTTTGTTGGAAACTTGCAGCCATTTAAGGACAATTTCCACATATCCCAAAAGAGAAATCTATGTAAATAAGTATTCAAAATCCACATGCATGAGAATAGACAACATACCCATGAAAATATGACCCAAGATATACCTTGGGAAAACCATCAAGAGGGAAAAAACCCAACCTCCAAAAGCATCCATCTCTCATGTATTATTCAACAATAAAGATTACAATACATCTTCGAAGTCTCCATGAACACCATTAAAGCAACAAGCCCTCTCCAAGAAATCCATGTGAATAAGCATGTAACCACACATCCCATGCCATCCTTCAAACCCTCACAAATTCTAATTAGATCTTACATGCAAACTTACCATGCTTAACAACTTCCTTTGTGGTTGCTTTTATAGAAGCAAGCTCCCACAAAACCACCAAGTGGTATTACACAAAACCATGTGACTAAAACCATGTCCCCACATTTAATATTCGGTACTTTATTTATTTATTTTCCCCAATATTAAATAATTAAATTTTAGAAACTTAACTTATGCCCCAATGTTACATACAATATAAAGTGGCCCCAAGAATAATTACATTAAATACATTATGCAAATTTCAAAAAGGCAGGATTTTTTGATGATGTTGTAGGTGTTAATGGAAAATAACTTATTGATGGAAGGGTGATGTAAGGTGGGTCCTTAACTACAAGTAAGCGTAGTGGGTCCCCTTTAGTGGCTAATGAATTTTCTAGTGGAAAAGGGGTTCCGAAGATTGCGTGCCCAACGCACTCCCTCGTGTCCTTCTATGAAAAGGAGAATCCAGAGACTAAAAAGTCTAGGCCTAGATTGTCATCTGGTGTTTGTGATGGGACTTCTAATATTGCGGGTCTGGGGATTGATAAGGCTAAGAATGATTTCTTGTCGAGCTCTTCTCTTAAGTGGAAAAATCTGTTTGGGGCTAAGCCTAAAGGTAAAAGTATTTCTCCTCCTATGTTGTTTGTTGCTAATGCGAAGATGAGAGAATACTCTATTTTCGTCTCAGATTGTATTGTTGACAAAAGTATGTCAAATATGGATATGGATTTGTTGGGTAAATTTGTTGGTCCCTGAGCTCATATTGAGTTGGTACACAAGTTTTGTTTAAATCATTGGAAACCTAAGGGACAAATTGATGTGGCTACTATGGCTAAAGGTTTTTTTTTTTTTTCTTTCAATTGTGAAGATGATTTGGTAATGGTACTGACGGGTGGCCCATGGTTTATTGGAAAGTCCTCTTTGATGCTAAAAAGGTGGGAACCAGGTTTCAACCCGAACTTGTGCTCTTTCTCAACTACTATGGTCTAGGTTAGACTTCCTCGTTTCTCGATAGAATTCTAGGATGCAAAAGTGTTTAAAGGGATAGCAAGCTCTTTTGGTTGTTTGTTGTCGATTGATCAAATGATGACGTCTAGGAAGTGGTTGGTTTATGCTATATTTTGTGTGAATGTGGAGCAATCAATCAACTTGCCTGCTATGATAGAAATTAACTCTAAGTTTGGGGTTTGGGAGCAAGTGGTTGAATTCGAGTCAAATCCCTTTGCTTGCTTCCATTGTAAAAAAGTTGGCCACTAGGAAAAAAAATGTCCTCTCAAAGTGCCGAAGCAGATGATTAAACAATGGAGAGAGGAGAAAGCTCCTGAACAGGATGTGGAGCCTTTGGAAAAAGGGGAATCAGTCCTGTGTGTGAATGTGGAGGACAAACCTGTGGAAATTGGCCTGGTAGTGGCTGACAAGGTTGATATTCCTGAAGGCCAGGTGGACTCAGGAGAGTTGAATCAGGTTTTGTTGCAGGGAGACAAGGTTAATTCCTCCCCTATTCATGATTTTGTGGAAACTATGGACGTAGTGAGGACTGAGGTTATGGAGGATGATAAGGCCTCTATGAATGTTGGGTTAAGGTCCCTCCCTCAGGGGTGATTCAAGTGCAAGATGATGGTTTGAAGGTTGAGGGGATTGGAGGTTTTTCCTAAAGTTAAGGACATTGGGGAGCCTAAGGATATGGAAAATCCCCCTTCCATTTTGGTTCATGGGCGCAACAGGAAAAAAACATTCTCCCTCATTGGGAGTACTGACAAGGAATAGGCAAAGGTTAGCTTGTGGGTCTGAGCCATGTGGTAGAGGTTGCCCTCCTACTAACGTTGCTAGGGAGAAGGAGAGTCAAATGGATATTGCTAATGCTACACAAAGAACTCTATTGGATATGTTCTCTACGAGCACTTCCCATAAATTATTATGAAGATCATTTCCTAGAATATGAGGAGATTAAATCACCCTCACAAGCATGATCTTCTTGCTAATCTGGTAATAGATAATTGCCTTGATATTGTGTTAATTCAAGAAACTAAAATGGGTTTGGATAAATTATCTAGGTTGAAGAATAAGCTTTTTAAGGATTGTGGGCTGCATTGTTCCGATGTGATGGGTGCTTTGGGAGGGATTGTGACTTTTTGGAATCTTAGGGTGCTTCAGGGGGTTGATGTGTTCAATGATTGTAATCATGTGGCTACTTCCTTTAACAATTTGTGTGATAAGTTCTCTTGGACTTTGTCTAACATTTATGCTCTGAATTGTAAGAGTGCTAAAAAGAGGTTATGGGAGAATCTTGGCTCCTTTAAAGTGATGCACCATGTTGATAACTGGCTAGTTATGGGGGATTTTAATACTCCTCTGCATGGTGTTGACAAGCTAGGTAGTTCGCAGATGGTGGATTATAGTAGATATGATCTTATGAATCTTATTAATGATACTGCTCTTCTTGATTTGGACCTGAAAGGTGCTTCTTTCACATGGTCTAATCAATGTGTGGGAAATTCCCTTATCCAGGTCAAGCTTGACAGTGCTCTCATAACCCTGAAGTGGTTGGTTCATTATTCTTGCTCACTTTCTGCTTTAACTAGATTGGGTTCAAATCACTTTCCCATGGCTTTGTCAGTGGATCTGTTGGGTGGCAAGAAAAAATTTCTATTTAGATTTGAGAAAATGTGGACATAATATGGTTAATGACTAGTGGAACATTCATGTGGATGGTTCGGCTATGTTTAGAGTTGCTAAAAATATTGCTAATGTTAAGGATAATGTTAGAAAATGGAACTGCACTCCCTTTGGTCATATTTTTATGGAGAAAGAGGGTGTTTCCAAGGAGCTTCAAGCTATGCAACAATCAATCTAATTGTTTGGGTATGATCAGGCCTTGATTTTGAAATAAAATATCTTTCTTTCCAGATTGCATAATATAGTTGTGAAGGAGGAGGAATTTTGGAAGCAACGTTCGAGGATTATGTGGATGAAAAGTGGGGACAAGAATACTAAGTTTTTTCACCTCTCTACTCTTAAACACAAGGCTTCTAACCATATTAAATTAATCAATTTTAATAATCAAGTTTTGGAGCAGGATGTTGATTTGTAGTTTGATGCTTCCTCCTACTTCTCTTAGCTGCTTTTGATGGAGGGGGAGCTGGATTTGGCTTGTCAAGAGGAAATTCTTAGGGATATACCTCAGATCCTAGATGATGATATTTATAGGTAGTTGGATTGAATTCCTTTGGCGGATGAAATTCAAAGTGCTATTTTTTATTTTGAAGGTTGTGTCACCAAAAAATGTATAGTTAACATTTTTACGCTCACTTGAATGTTTCTAATGGGATTTGGCTTGATTTTTTATAGGCACAATGTTGTAATGTGGTCAAAATATTCATATTAGGTCCTTAAAATTCAAATTATGATGTCTTGTGAAGGTGTTGTGAAGTGTTGTGAAACATTTCTTCATTTTTATAGACTCTATTTATTACAATTCACCTAAAAATCACCTTATTAAATCCTATTTTGAAGTGTTGTAAAGTCTTGTAACAAGATTTCACTCTTTTCTAGGCTTAATTTCACTAATTCAACCCTTTCTCATGTCTAAATGACCCCTTAATTCACTTTCTGACCTTTTTCAAGTGTGTTGTTAAGGATATTCCTATTGGAAAAGTTTTAATGCCCCAAAATTCTCAACACCCACTTAATTTACTTAAGTGGGACTAAGTCGCCAATAGGGGCGACTTAGTCCTTTTTGGCACAAAACTCAAAATATTTTCAAAATTCTAGTAGGATTTTGTCCTCTAACCCTTGAGGTCAGCCTATGATGTGTTACTTTCGAAAGTAACACAAGTATAAATAAGGTTTTTTCACCTCATTTTACTTCTCCTATCTCCTACATTTATCTATCTCCAAATCACATTAAGCATTCAATCTCTTGCACTCATTAAGCATTCAAGTAAAGCATTATCAAGTCAAGCTATTGGAGGTCTTCATTGCACATCTTCAAATTTTGAGTATCCATGGTGTGGTAAGTTTATGACATTTGCACTTGCATGTTATCTATTTATCATACTCTTTTCATTCTATTTCATTGTTTAGGGTTTGATTACCAAAGTGGGGTTTGACCAAGGAAAACTGCTATTCTCTAACCCTCAACCATTTTTCCCCTTTTGCATGACTTTTGTATGAAAATTTGTTAAGAAATAGGTGTTGAAAAGTGATCAAAAACTATACAAATTTAATCAAGTCAAGACAACCCTAATTCAAACTTGGAGAAGACTTTCTACCCTATTTTCTACAAAAACAAGTACATACACCTATCAGGAAAGAAGGTATAGATCAAAGGCTTCCAGATTCTGTCTAGAATTCCCTGAGATTTGTAGGAGGACTAAGTCAACACTAGTGACGAATTAGTCCCGATTTCGAGCCTGGAATCTAATTTTGACATTTTTGGATACCCATTTGGCATATTCCCGTTCCGACATAGTTTCCCGAAACTAAGACTAAGTGGCCCAAACTAGCCTAAGTGTCCCAGTCAACATTTCAGTCAAATTTCTAGAATTCTAGAATATCTCAACATCAAAATTTTAATTCCAGGTGCGCATCTTCCTCTTTGTTCTGTCTTTTCATCATTTAGTTGTGTTTCTTAGGCATTTCTGCATATCACATTGTGTTTTCAAGCACTTTACATCTTCATAGTTTTGCATCATTAAATCATTTCATTTTCAAATCAGAGCATTGGAGAATCTTAATTAGGCATAATTACATCCCTCTTTACATTAATCGTTGAGTGTATACATAGATTTTTAACCCTATTCCTTCCCTTTTAGGTGAAAGATCTTAGAAGGGTAAGTGTCCAATAGGGTTACCAAAATATTTGTTTACATTTTGGTTAACCTGAATCTTTTGAAAATTATTCCTTTATGATTTTCAAGTGCACTTGCATTAGTTAAAGTGCATCCTAGGGTTTCAAGTTGCATTAGTGAAAAAGTTCATATTAGCTTGCATTATTGCATAATTTTTGCATTGAAAAAGACAAAAAATCTGCATTTACATATTGTAGCTGCATTTGTGCATTTGAAATACATAGAATTACATTTAAACATTCTAAAAAAACATAAAAAAATCATTAGTGGGACTAAATCGCCAACCTAGGTGACTTTGTCCTTTTGCATATTTTGCATTGATATTTCTGGTAATTTCTAGGTAATTTCTATATTTTTGTTTTTTGGTACTGCATCTCTATTTCAGTTTACAAAATTATTAATTTTTTCATTTTATTCATCCGAGATTGCATTGCATTTGCATCCACCCTATCTCTTGTGTTACTTGTATGAGTGTTTGGTGCCCCATTGATAATACTCTAGTGAGACAAAGTTCTAGAATCATGGCTTCCCGCGATAACACTTTCGTATTGGACCTTGGGATTTGAAGAGATCCTACTCCTAGTACTCCTAGTATGGAAAATGGTGCATTAGGCATTGATCATACCACTTCTATGCCTTCACCTTCCCACCCTATAAATGTTGACACACACACTAGTGCAATTCCACAAGATAACACATAAGTATTAATGAATATTTTGCATATTTACAACAAGACTTGTCCCTTGAAAACATTTCCACCACTGCCATACCTGCCATAGAAAACCTTCATATTTTGATTGAAAGTGATGATGGCTTACAAGCTATGATTTTTTTTTTTTCTGAGATATACAATAAAAATGCTCCTTCCACATTCCAATCCACAAACATAGTTGCAAGCCAAGGAGGATCTCACATTCCTCCCCCTTCAACCATATCATTGATACCAAATTATACCACTTCTCAATTTACAACCACTATGCAACAGGTTAGTCATGTGGCTCCTTCTTTCACAATTCCAACCAACATTCCAAGTTCTTTAGTGGCATCGAACATTCCCTCTTCCACCTTCACCCCTCTTAGTAGTCCATTATCCCTTGAAATCTTACGCACTTAGATGCCACAAGGAATTGAAATGCCTAGGTTTGAGAAATACAGAGGTAAAGGAGACCCTACCAACCATGTCAATTCCTATATAGCCTTGTGCAATGATTTTGTTCTTGATGACAAATTATTAGCCAAAATTTTTCCTTGGACCTTAAAAGACACTGCATTGGAGTGGTTTCCAACTTACCTAATCATTCCATATGATTTTTCAATGAACTTGTAGATGCCTTTATAAGTCATTTTCAAGTCCATATGACTCCTAAAAAGACTATGGCTGATTTAATGCGATGTAAAAAAAATATCGATGAAAAAGTTATGAATTTCATTTCATGATATTAGTCATTATATGCTCAAATTGATGTTAAGATTCCTGATTCACATCTGCAAAAGATGTTTATTGAGAATTTGTACTCACCTTCAAGATAAGTTAACTATGATGAAATTTCCTTTGTTCCTTCATTTATGTACAACCCTTTTCAATTATCACAACTCAATTTCTAGTCGTGATTCAAAGTCCACTTCTAATTGAGATGAGAAGTCCGAGAAAACCACCCACAACAATACACAAAACCTTAGCAAACCAAACCGTGGATTTTTGTAGTTCAATTAGCCTTCTCCACAACCACCCCAACGTATTCAAAATCAAGTGGAAACCATTAAAGCAATAGTTCCTTATACCTATGGGGACCCAAAGAGACAATTTACCCCCTTACCTGATACCCTTCATAACATGATGAACCAATTACTCCAACAAAAAATGATAACTTTTCCTATAGTTAAACCACTCAATACCACCAAGCCTTTACCACTCAACTTCAAACCAAATGCTTATTTCCATTTTCATCACCAAAATGACCATGGCACTGAACAATCTAAGCGTCTAAAAAAATTAGTTCGAGACCTCATTGATTTAGGCTGTTTGTCCATTGCGGGTGTCAATGATCAAGACAATAAGTCTGTTGCATAGCCTAACGAGAATTTAAAAATCTTTACCAACCCTATGCCTAAACACAATATTTCATTTGTCAAGGCTAGTGAACCTTCAAACCCTCAAGTTATGAAAATTGATACAAATAATGAGCAACATGATATAACTCCAAATGTTGCCCAAGTTACTCCTATGGATGAACTTGTGGGTATGATAGATGCCATCCCTCGTAATGGCCCAACCAACAAACATCTAATATCACTTTTTCTTCCAAAGATATACTTAAAAATCTTCTTGATGGTCCTCTTTACATAGCTGGACGAATCTATGATAAGCCCACCAATGGGATATTAATAGATCCTTCCTGTGGTGAGAATGTGATCATAGAAGAATATTTAGTACTACATGAGTTGTATCAATATGACTATAATAAACCAACTACATGGATTAAAACACATAATGGTTTTGCATGCCCTACAATTGGATCGATCATACTCCCCTTACAAGTGGGACCTAAAAATTTAGACGTAACATTTTCTATCATTTCACAATCAGACCAATTTTGTCTATGGCTAGGTCACCCTTTTGTTTGCTCGATGAAAGTGGTCCCCTCTGTTGTTCACAATTATTTGAAGTTTTTACATTGCAATGAAATATTTACCATAAACCATAGTGGCTTTAAACCATTGTCCTCTAAAGGTAATTTTTCCCTAGAATCCTTTTGGCCTACCCCTATGGAACCCATCACCCATCGTAAGGATTTCTTTTTCATAGCCTATCAAAAGTTCAAAGCAAAGTGCATAGCCGAATTGTCTCTTTGTAACTAGTCTCCATCCACTTCCACTCCTCCTATCTTGGATGAAACCATGATTCAGCCTAAGTCCAACATTGAGCAAACCACACAACCTCATGAAAAACCACCCATAAACATTTCTCCTTCCTCGTTTAAATGACCAAGAGACCAAGAAACCAATTTCATCATGCCACCCCACATTAAACAAGTGTATAAAGCTAAAGAGAAAGTGCCTAACCCATATTCTTCAATTTATTTTGTTCTTCCCCCTTCGGAAGAAAATGAATCTATGATGGATCAACCCATTCTTACACCTCAACAAGTTCACAATAAAATTAAATGCAATTGCGGTGCTAGAGAGTGTAGGCATCGTCATCGTCTCCTTGCTCGTCAAATGCAAAATGAAAAAAATTAAGACAATCAACCTCTGCCTTTGACAAAAGCAATAGATGGTCACCCTCCTCCTCTTCACCCACCACAAGATAACATGATCCAACCCTCACAACAAAATGAACTGATCCAATCGTCACAACTTTTGATCCATCCTTCCTTGGAAATAACCCTTCGTCCCCCTATTGTAATCAATCTTGATGAAGATGATGATGAAGAGATCACAAAAATAGATGAAGAAGTGTATAACAATCTAAATTCATTATTTTCATCTACCATGAGCTTAAATGATAAATCTTCTCAGCCACGTGAAGAACTTGGCACATCTCCTAGTTCGGCCCTTGCAATTCTTCCTTTGGACACTCAACCTCCCTCGCAATATACTAAAAATGATTGGGAGGCAGATGATTTGTTAGATGGTTGAATTTCATTCACCTTGCTAGCCTTTTACATTTTCATTTTTCTTTCATTTTCTTGTATGTGTGTACTGTATTCTCCCATATTGTGCATTTGATGTTCTCTTTATACACTTCTTCTATTCATATCTCTATTCTTCTATATGTCATGCATTCCCTTTTCACTTTTGTTTTGTGTTTTCCTTTTGGGGATGACACAAAGCATTGAGACCATAATGTCTCTTCCATGTTGACCCAATCGGTTGTTGGAAAACATGCCTCAAGCTTACTGACATGAAACTCTAAAATAGAAAAATTGGTGAGACCCTTTGAATGTCTTACTAACTAGCAGTTGTGTTCTAAACTTATGAAGTGCTTAGATCGCCAAGACTTTGATTCTGTCTTGCCGATGGGATTCATTGGCAAGACATGTCTATTGCTGTGAGTTTCCCATCTCATTCCATCGTGGCATATCTCTTGCTGATGAGTTAGTTCCATAGGTTTTCGAGGAGACTCTTGGCAAGGAGTGGCATCGGGGAGAGATATGAAGCTTTAGAGTGACTCATTCCGACAGAGTATGTCTCGCTGAGGTTTTACACATTGGAGATAGAAGTCATCGGGGAGACTCTTGGCTGATAGGTTTGTAGTCAGTATGAACCCTTTTTGAGAGTGCTAGTCTCACCAATGGATTTGTTAATGAACTACCGATGGATCTCCATGTGATGAAATTCGGTGTAACCTCTTGCCGATAGACTGGTCGGAGTAATATGAAATTCTAGGTATGCCTTCGATGTGATCTCCTGCTGATGAATGTTGGTCTCACCGACATACAGGTAATTTCAGTGAGAACTATTGTTGATGGTTTTCCTCTCGCCGACGGGTATGAACATTGGTATGACATAAGGTTCTATATGACTCTTAGCGATAGCAAAACTCTTGCTGATAGATCTACACAAGCTGGATTTGTATTCGGTATGATGTCTCGCCCATAGCGGTGGTCTTGTTGATGGTTATGCAGTGGATATCATTGTGATGTATTAGCAATAGAGTGAGTCTAGATGACAGGTTTGAACTTGATATGACTCTTGCCGATGGTAGCGACTCTTGCCAATAACGACAGTTGGGCATTGTGGCATTGGGGAAACATGACCTAGTGTCTCACCGACATGCGATTCTGTTTGAACTTATTTGACTGAATGATTGTCCTATGTGGTGTGTTCTAAACCAATCAGAGAAGCGGAATGTGAACCATTAGCAGTTGGACTGTTGCAACTATTCCTATGTGGAAGATGAACAAAATGTGAGAGAATGGATTACTCTCTGGAAATGGCGGATGACGGTGAACAGTGTGAGATAACGAAGTGTTGCTCCATTGAACACAGATTAATCTGAGTGAATTCTTTGGATGTTTCTGAGAGCTATTCTATACAATATTGATCAGTGAATGTTGCTGCTGTAAATTGACATCATAAAGTGAAGTTTGTACTCTGTATGTAATTTTGTTTACTGTAATACAAAGAGGATTTTCTTGGTGTGGTGGGTTTTTCTCCCGTAAGGGTTTTCCCATGTAAAATTGGTGTCCAATTGTGTATGTGTTTATTTCTATTTTTTTTCATTCTTTTCATGAGTATCTTAATTGAACTATAATTGAAAATTTAAAGTCCTATCTGCATTCTTCCCCGAGGTTTTGGAATTAAGAGAGTTTGTTCCACACCTAAGCTTTCCTTACAAGTGGTATCAGAGCCTAGCTAGTTGTGTTATCCTTGTGGGTACATAGGGTTTTTTGTGTCAAGTCTATTTAGTGGGAGTCTTGTAGAAGTTTGGTAATTCAAATTACAGATTAAAATGGCAAGCACATCAGGAAAGATTAAAATTGAGAAATTCAATGGCAGTAATTTTGAGTTGTGGAAACTCAAAATGGAAGATCTGTTGGTTGATCATGATCTTTGGCTTGCTGTGTTTGGAACGAAGCCTACAAGAATGAAGCAAGAGGATTGGGACCTTGCAGATTGAAAATCAAAGGGGCTGATAAGGATCTGTTTAGCAGACTCTGTTCTTCTAAATGTTCAGGAAGAAAAGACTGCATCTTCTTTGGGGAAAAGACTGGGAGCTATTTATCAGGGCAAGTCCTTAGTGAATAAGTTTTTCTTGAGGAAGAATTTGTACTCTTTGAAAATGTAGGAAGGAGCATCTGTTGCTGATCATTTGAATGCTTTCAACATGTTGATTGCTCATTTAGCATCTGTGGGTGTGAAGATTGATGAAGAAGATCATTGTATGCTATTGTTGTGTTCTTTTCCAGATTCTTGGGATCACTTGGTGATGGCTATTGGGAGTACGACATCCAATTTTAAGATGGAAGATGTTGTTGCTTCTTTTTTATCAGAAGAGATGAGAAGAAAATCTTCTAAGATGGTGAAGGAGGCTCTTGCTGTTTGAGGCAGATAGAAACAAAAAGGCAAGAAGGACAAGAAGTCCAAATCCAAATCAGAAGGGAGAGCAAAGTCTCCTGGCAAGAAGTCCAAAGTGAGGTGCTAGAATTGTGGGAAACCTGGTCATGTCCGAAAGGATTGTAAAGAGAAGAAGAAGAAGTATTCTTTTGACAATGATTCTTCTTAGAGTGATGCAGACGCTTTCATTGCAACCTTGGCTACACAGACATCAGATGATGTTTGGCTGATTGATTTTGGAGCATGTTTCCACATGAAATCTCATAGAGATTGGTTCACTAAGTATGAAAGATATGATGGTGGAAGGGTGTATTTGGCAAGTGATTCATCTCTGGAAATAGTTGGCCGTGGAAGAGTTAGAATTCAATTCTTTGATGGAAGATTGAAGGGAATCAATGATGTGATGCATATACCAGGTCTGGCTCAAACTTTACTTTCAATTAGTAAGCTGAACGAGGTTGGAGTGCAGGTCTCATTCTCTGGAAATGGCTGCAAGATGACTAGAGGCTCAATGGTGCTAGCTAGGGGTGCTTGTACTGGTACTTTGTATAAGATGGATGCATTTGCTATTCAATGCAATAGTGTCTCTATAAAGTCACAAAAAGCTACTCATGGAGAAAAAGAGGAAAAAGTTCCTGATAGTGCAAACACAACAGAAGTTAAACTTCCAGCAGAAAATACTATGCTTTGGCATCATAGGCTAGGCCACATTCAAGAAAAAGTTTTAAAAACCTTGAAAAATAAATACCTGGTTGAAGGAATTGATGATTGTAACCTCGAATTTGAGTTTTGTGAACATTTTATATATGGTAAACAACACCGTGTTTCATCTTACTCCAGTCATCACAAATATTCTGGTTTACTTGATTACATACATTCTGATGTTTTTGGTCTAGTAAATGTTCATTCTTTGTCTAAATCAAGATATTATGTATCGTTCATTGATGATTATTCAAGAAGGGAATTTGTTTATTTTTTGAAAAGTAAATTAGAAGTGTTCAGTCATTTTAAGGAATTTAAAAACCTTGTGGAAAATCAGATTGGAAGAAAAATAAAATGTTTAAAGACTGACAATGGTGGTGAGTTTTGTTTTGATGAGTTCGAAAGGTACTGTAAAGATCATGGGATTAAAATACATAAAACTACACCCTACACTCTGCAACAAAATGGAGTTACTAAAAGGTTCAATAGGACAGTGATGGAAAGAGCATGAAGTATGCTAAGTAGTGCTGGCTTGGAGGAAAAGTTCTGGGCTGAGGTAGTTGCAACATGTTATTTAATAAACCGTTCTCTGAATTCCACTCTTGTTGAGAAAACACCTTTGGAAGGATGGTCTAGAAAGAAGCCCTTTTTGGGACACATTCGTGTCTTTGGCTATGAGGCATATGCATATGTGCCGAATGAAAAAAGATCTAAATTGGAAAACAAGGCTGTTAAATATATTTTTATTGGTTATAGTGTTGGCATAAAAGGATACAAGCTTTGGAATCCTGATACAGAGAAGGCTCTATACAATAGAAGTGTTATCTTTCATGAGCTGAAGCCTTCTACTTTGGATTTGTAGTCAGAGACAAAATCAAAAAATAAAAAGGATGTAGTTGAAATTCCTCCGACACCAGATAAAGAGGAATTGAAAATTCAAAACGTACCTAAAAATGAGGAGAGATCAAGTAGTTCTGAGAGTTCTGAAGAAGAAGATCAACCTCAGCCTCAGCCTATGAGGAGGTCAACACGTGAAAGAAATCAACCTGATAGGTATGGGTTTTCTTTGTTAGATTCTACTTGTGCCTATGCTTTAATTTCTAGCACTTATGAGCCTAGGACTGTGAAAGAGGCATTTAGAATGTCTGATTCAAACTCTTGGTTGGAAGCCATGAATGAAAAAATTGCATCATTAGAAAAGAATGATACTTGGAGTTTGGTGCCCTTGCCTAAAGGTAGAAAATCTGTTGGTTGCAAATGGGTATTTAAAAACAAAATAGGTCTAGATGGCAGTGTGGAAAAGTATAAGGTGAGGTTGGTTGTGAAGGGGTATTCCCAGGTAGAGGGAATTAATTATGGAGAAATTTTTTCTCATGTAGCTAAGCTGACATCTATCATATTTTTTTTGTCACTTGCAACAACGTATGACTTAGAGATTGAACAAATGGATGTAAAGACAACATTTCTTCATGGTGACCTTGAAGAAGAGATTTATATGTCCCAACCTGAGCACTTTGTGGGAAAAGGTAAAGAGAATATGGTTTGCAAGTTGAAAAAATATCTGTATGGATTAATACAATCTCCTAGAATGTGGTACCAGAAGTTTGAAACTTGTTTTGTCATTGGGATTTGTAAGATCGAAATCTGATCATTGTGTGTACTACAAAGCTGAAAATGATTGTGTTCTTATTAGTGCTCTCTATGTTGATGATATGCTGTTCATAGGCAATAGTAAGTCAATGATTTTTGATATAAAATCTCAGTTGTCTGCAAAGTTCAAAATGAAAGATCTTGGTGCAGCCAGGTATATTCTGGGAATGGAAATAACTAGGGATAGGAAGAGTAGAAAACTTTGGTTTAGTTAGAGTAAGTATATTAATACTGTTCTGGAGAGATTTTGTATGACTAATTGCAGGCAGCTAGTTGTTCCAATTTTGCAGGGAATGAAGCTATCTATTGGAGATGTCCAAAATCTCCTTCTGAGATAGAGGACATGACCAGAGTGCCTTATGCTAGTGCAGTTGGCAATTTAACGTATGCAATGGTCTATACAAGGCCAAACATTTCCCAAGCAGTGGGAGTACTTAGTCATTTTATGGAGATTCCTGGAAGGACACATTGGGATGCTGTAAAAAGAGTGTTTAGATATCTGAAGGGAACTTTAGAATATGCCTTGTGTTACCATGGAAATTTGGTTGAAACATAGAGGACTCTCAGCATTCAAGGCTATGTGGATTCTGATTGAGCAGGGGACATTGACAACAGAAGATCCACCAGTGGATATATTTTCATGATGAATGGTGGTGTAGTTAGTTGGATGAGTAAGCAACATGCTGTAGTTGCTTTGTCCACTACAGAGGCAGAATACATGGTAGCAAAACGTGCCTATAAAGAAGCAATCTGGTTAAAAAATTTGTGTTCTAACATTAGGTTTGATGTAGGAATAATTACAATTTACTATGACAGTCAGAGTGCTATTTGTTTGGCAAAAAATCCTACTTTCCATGCCAGGACAAAACATATTGATGTGCAGTATCATTTTGTATGAGATATGGTGGAGGATGGAAAGGTCTCTTTAGAAAAAGTGGATACTCTGGAAAATGTTACAGATGCATTGATGAAACCAGTGAGCATAAACAAGTTCAGGTGGTGTGCCAGTTCAATGGGCCTTAGTGACCATGAATTTCAATAGTTTTGTTGTGCTCTGGAGGTGTCAGTAAGATCTTCGTCAAGTGGGAGATTGTTGGAAAAAGTGCCTCAAGTTTACTGACATGAAACTCTGAAAGAGAAAAATTGGTGAGACCCTCTGAATGTCTTATTGACTAGCAGTTGTGTTCTAAACTTTTGAAGTGCTCAGATCGCTGAGACTTTGATTCTATCTTGCCGACGAGAGTCATCAAAAATACATGTCTATCACTGTGAGTTTCCCATCTCATTCCATCATGGCAGATCTCTTGCCGACAAGTTGGTTCCAATAGGTTTTCGAGGAGACTCTTGGTGATGAGTGGCATCAGGGAGAGACATGAAGCTTCAGAGTGACTCATTCCAATAGAGTATGTCTCGCCAAGGTTTTACACATTGGCGACAGATGTCATTGGGGAGACTCTTGGCTGATAGGTTTACAGTCAGTATGAACTCTTGCCGAGAGTGCTAGTCTCGCCAACGAATTTGTTTATGAAATTTCGATGGATCTCCACATGATGAACTTTGGTGTAACCTCTTGTTGATGGTATTTCTCTTGTTGATAGATTGGTCAGAGTAATATAAACTTCCGAGTATGCCTTCAATGTGATCTCCTGCCAATGACTGTTGGTGTCATTGATAGATAGGTGCTTTCAGTGAGAACTCTTGCCGATGGTTTTCCTCTCACCGACAGGTATGAACATCAGTATGACATAAGGTTCTATAAGACTCTTAGCGATAGCGAAACTCTTTCCGATAGATCTGCACAAGCTGGATTTGTGTTCGGTATGATGTCTCACCGATAGTGGTGGTCTTGTCGATGGTTCTGCAGTGGATATCGACGTGATGTCTTAGTGATAGAGTGAGTCTGGATGATAGGTTTGAACTCGATATGACTCTTTCTGATAACAACAGTCAGGCATTGTGGCATCGGGGATACACGACCTAGTGTCTCACCGACATGTGATTCTGTTTGAACTTCTTTGACCGAAAAATTGTCCTACGTGGTGTGTTCTAAACCAATCAGAGAAGTGGAATGTGAACCGTTAGTAGTTGGACTATTCTGACCATTCCTGTGTGGAAGATTAATAGATTGTGAGAGAATGGATTACTCTTTGGAAATGGCGGATGACGATGAACAATGTGAGATAAAAAAGTGTTGCTCGATTGAACATAGATTGATCTGAGTGAATTCTTTGGATGTTTCTGAGAGCTATTCTATACAAGATTGATCAGTGAATGTTGTTGCTATAAATTGACATCAGAAAGTGAAGTCTATACTCAGTATGTAATTTTGTTTACTGTAATACAAAGAGGATTTTCTTGGTGTGGTGGGTTTTTCTCTCGTAAGGGTTTTCCCACGTAAAACTAGTGTCCAATTGTGTATGTGTTTATTTCTCTTTTCTGTCATTCTTTTCATGAGTATCTTAATTGAACTATAATTGAAAATTTAAAGTCCTATCTGCATTGTTCCTTGAGGTGTTGGCGTTAGGAGAGTTTGTTCCACACCTAAGCTTTCCTTACATTGGTCCCTTTTTCTTTTTACTTTATCTTTTTCTTGTGTTTTCCTTTTGGGGATGACGCAAGGTATCGAGACCAAAATGTCTCCTTCATGTTGATCCAAAAGCTTTCCCTTTGATTTTTCCTTTTTGTTTTCTTTTTTCTTGTGTTTTCCTTTTGGGGACGATGCAAAGTGTCGAGACCGCAATGTCTCTTCCATGTTGACCCAAACCAGATTTTATTTTTGTTTGTTTTCACTCTCTTTGTGTCATTCTTCCAGTTCTATATGCTTTGGGGAATGATGACAGTTCTGAGCTCTTTTCATACAAAAAATTGCAACAAAGAACATACTGACCCCAAATCCATAGATTCCTTATGTGTTTTGTGTGTTCTTTTCTAGGGGGAAACTCCATTTTCCTTTGTTTTATTTTCATGATGCAACCTAACTTAGAAACATATGACTTGGCATAGGGGCTTTCCAAGTTGGCTCTCATGTCTTATTTTTTTTTTTCATTTTTCTTCACTAGTTTAAAGTAATTGCTCCTAGAACGGTGTATAGCAATTCCTTTAAAGTGGGGGGCATACATTGGCATCATTTCATTTGCATTCTTAGTGTAGCCTTGTCACTTCATACGATGTGTTTGTCACTTTGTGGATGACATTGGGAATGATGTCCTTCATAAGTGTGATCTATCTTAGCATATTACATTCCTCTTAGTGGCCTGATGTGACACACTGCATCCCCTAAGTTGTGAATTTTTTATTCTTTGATTGGTCCTCTCTTAAAGACATTAGACACAATGTTCCCTAAGTGATAGACCTTGCATGAACTTGAAAAGACTCCTTTGGACACCTTTTCCATTTTTCCATTTTACATTTTTGCCACTTTGCATAACGCAACTTGCATGCTTGTGGTACCTTTTGCATTTGTTCATGAGTTCTAAGCATACGAAGCTTTGCTTGTCTCATGAAGCACGAACCGACATTGTCTTTGTGGTGCCTTGTTAAAATTATTAGGGGGTATAACTTTGATATGGTTGAGCGGGAAGCCCATTCAATGACACGAATTTCCCCATAGCCACCTTTGTGTTTGTGGGTGCATGCCAACTAGCGTATGTACTTCACCTTTTTGGGTCTTGTCACCTGGTGGACTTCCATGAGTTCTGTCACCCCAAAGTGAGTATGCATTTTATTTTTCAAGCAATCAACCTAGATCTAATCCACAACAAGTTGGATAGACGATCGAAGCTTTCATTCCTTTTCTTCATCACTTGTGTATTCTTTTGTTCTTATGTCTAGTTTTCCATGGGATCTTAATCCTGGGGGCTTGATCATCCCTCTTGATTATTGTTGTTTCATCTTACCAACATAAGTGCATTAGGATCCCTCTCAATGTGCATGTTGGGCTACTTTAGTGAGAGTTTGAAGCAAGTTCATCCTCTCACTAAAGTGGGGGCTTAATGTGTTTCCAAAAAATGTATAGTTGACATTTTACTCTCACTTGAGTCTTTCTAATGGGCTTTGGCTTGATTTTTCCTAGGAATAATGTTGTAATGTGGTAGGCAAATTTTGGATTCTATTCTCTGTTCATGAGAACATTCACTCTCTTACTGTTAATAAGCATGCTAGCTTTATTCTGAAGACTGACTTACTTAAAGCTTATGATAGAGTTGACTGGGGATTTCTTTCTAATATATTAGATTTGTTTGGTTTTGGGGAGAAAGTGGTGGCTCTTGTGCTTGACTTAGATCTCTATCCTGGTTCTCTATCCTTTGTAACACCTAGTAGCGCCAAACCCCAAAGGACAACTAACTACACAACAATTTTTTTTTTAACATAAAGTAAAAGTACTATGTTATCAATTGCAACTAACATAATTACAAATACATACTAAACTCCTAAGTCCCTTGGGGTACACGAAGAGACATTACATTAACTACCCATTAACAAACTTAACTAATCCAACATTCATTCCACGGATATGAGCTCTCATATAAAAGTGATAAACGCTAAGCATAAAAATAAGAATGAACCACATATGCTAAACAAGATTACATAACTAATAAAACTTGGAAACAGTGAGAAACTAATTTACTCAACATATCATCAAATATATATAATTACATTAGTGAATAATGTTTTGAATTACAAAGTGTTTTATAACAATACATCATGTTACAAACTAAATACCAATAACCATTTATCCAAGTTTCAAGATACATTATCCCAACACATGGGCAAGATACAATACAATTACAAGACATGAATAAAGTATAAATGTATACATCTGATGGTACATAAATCTGGTACAAACTGTCACCACAATCTCTGCACTAAAGGTATGACTACAGAATGGGAAACCCAACGGGGTGCGAAGCACGTTCCACCCGACCACCCCCGTGCTAGGAGTAGTTAAGAAAGGATTCCTGACCAAGACGTCAAAAGTAAAACATATGACTCAACACCAAACATGGAAAAGAATTCATACACAAAGGAAATGTGACAACATAAGTCTACTAACATAACATGACAACAAATGACTCCAAGTGAAAACAATAAATTACTTACAGAGGATTTCAGTTAAAACGACTAAGGGGAAGGCTAGAGGAGAGTGTCATCGCATGGCCTTTATGGATTATCCTGACATCCTATCACAAGGTGCCACCTCCATCTATGGTTATCCTGACTGCCTATTTCAAGGCGCCGCCCCATAGGGTGACTCATGCGGAATCGTGCATTACTCGTGGAAACGAGATCATGATTATGCCAACCACGACCTTCTCGACCACCTTTAGTCTTTGGAAGCTGTAACAGGTGAGCGAGGTATCTATCATTATCTTTTAGTGTTTAACTACCCATCCCCTAATTATTTAGTTAGGTTTTCACTTTTTACACTAACTCTACTGTGGGTTATCCTGACAGCCCCTTTGTGCGTCGGCGACCACAGAGAGCCACTCTCCCTAGATTTCCCAAACATACCACATAACAGGAGAAATTGAACTCTAAGAGTTCACAAAACCACGGGGGAGTGAGAGACTTGCGAGACCGGGCCAGAATAGCAGGTGGGAGATGCAGGGAGAGCACATCGGGTATTTGCAACAGTAGAGAATCGCCAAGCTGAATATCAAGGCACTGTAGTTGAAACTTTAGGTGTGTTGAATGGTATTGGTATATCTATTCTCTTTGATTCAGGTGCATTAGATTCTTTCATTTCTCCTTTAGTTGTGGAACGTTGTGGACTGGTGGCAGCTAGGCAAGGCATTAAATGGTAGGTCGAATTGGCCTCCGGGGCAAAGGTTGCAGTTGAGTCATTAGTTCAAACCCGTAGATAATGGGTTGCTAACCCATGAAGTACGTGAGCTTCTGGAGCAGGTCTTGGGTCTTTGGCCAATCAACTATAGCTTGGATCTTTGAAGGATCCACTGCAATACCTGCACCTGAGATGACATGCCCCAAGTATTTCACCTCTGTTTTGTAAAAATCACACTTGGCCAAATGAGCAAACAGCTGATTGTCCCTCAAGCATTGTAATACCTGCCTAAGATGTACCTCATGCTCCTCCATAGATTTTGAGTACACTAGAATATCATCAAGGAACACAAGTACGAACCTATCCAAATAGGTATGGAAAACTCCATTCATCAGGCTCATAAACACTGATGGTGCATTAGTTAACCCGAATGGCATAACCGTAAATTCATAATGCCCATAGCGAGTACGGAATGCGGTTTTATGAATATCAGCTTCGGCTATTCGCAACTGATGATAACCAGACTTAAGATCAATTTTTGAGAAGACTTGAGCTCCTTTTATTTGATCAAATAAGTCATCAATTCTCGGCAAGGGATACCGATTCTTGATTGTCACCTTGTTAAGTTGCCTGTAATCAATACACAATCGAAGCGAACCATCCTTCTTTTTCACAAATATAACTGGTGCTCCCCAAGGGGAAACACTAGGACGGATGAACCCTTTCTCTAATAGCTCCTCCAACTGCAATTTAAGTTCCTGCAATTCCTGTGTTGTCATACGATATGGAGCCCTAGAAATAGGCTCAGCTCCAGGAACAAGATCGATTCTAAAGTCGATGTCACGCTTAGGTGGCATCCCAGGAATTTCACTAGGAAAGACATCAGAATATTCCTTAAGAAGGGGGTAATCGTCCAATGAAATTCCTTGACTCTCATCAGAGTCCAAATCATTAACTGACAGAGCAAATAACTGACAACCCTGTCTAAAACACCTTTTCAATTGCATAGCTGAGATTAAGCGTAATGAGATAGTTCTCTGAATGCCAATGATCTCCACCTCACTACCCACATCATCTACACAACGCACTACCTTATGCCGACAATCAATCATAGCACGGTGAGCGTACAACCAATCCATACCCAAAACCACATCATATGAGCCAAGGGGTAGGATTTGAAGATCCACCATAGTTGTGAGTGCCCCTATTTGCAATTTGCAACCCTGAACTAATGACTCAACTGCAACCTTTGCCCCAGAGGCCAATTCGACCTGCCATTTAATGCCTTGCCTAGCTGCCACCAGTCCACAACGTTCCACCACTAAAGGGGAAATGAAAGAATCTGATGCTCCTGAATCAAAGAGAATAGATATACCAGTACCATTCAACACACCTGAAGTTTCAACTACAGTGCCTTGATGTTTAGCTTGGCGATTCTCTACTGCTGCAAATACCCGATGTGCTCTCCCTGCATCTCCCACTGTTGGCTTTCGGGAAACAGCTGATGCCATAAAGTCTCTACCTATGTTTGTGAACGAGTTCAATTCCTCTGTTATGTGGTATGTTTGAAATCTAGGGAGAGTGGCTCTTAGTGGGGGCCGGCGCATAAAGGGGCTGTCAGGATAACCCACAGTAGAGTTAGTGTAAAAAGTGAAAACCTAACTAAATAATTAGGGGATGGGTAGTTAAACACTAAAAGATAATGATAGATACCTCGCTCACCTGTTAGGGCTATCAAAGACTAAAGGTGTTCGAGAAGGCCGTGGTTGGAAAAATCATGATCTCGTTTCCACGAGTAATGCACGATTCCGCATGAGTCACCCTATGGGGCGGCGCCTTGAAATAGGCAGTCAGGATAACCATAGATGGAGGCGGCACCTTGTGATAGGATGTCAGGATAATCCATGAAGACCATGCGATGACACTCTCCTCTAGCTTTCCCCATAGTTGTTTTAATTGAAATCCTCTGGAAGTAATTTATTGTTTTGACTTGGACTCTTTTGTCATCATGTTATGTTAGTAGACTTATTTTGTCACATTTCCTTTGTGTATGAATTATTTTCCATGATTGGTGTTGAGTCATATGTGTTAATTTTGACGTCTTGGTCGGGAATCCTTTCTTAACTACTCCTAGCACGGGGGTGGTCAGGTGGAACGTGCTTCGCACCCCGTTGGGTTTCCCATTATGCAGTCATACCTTCAAAGCAGAGATTGTGGTGATAGTTTGTACCAGATTTATGTAACATCAGATATATACATTTATACTTTATTCATGTCTTGTAATTGTATTGTATCTAGCCCATGTGTTGGGATAATGTATCTTGAAACTTGGATAAATGGTTATTGGTATTTAGTTTGTAACATGATGTATGGTTATAAAACACTTTGTAATTCAAAACACTATTCACTTATGTAATTATATATATTTGATGTTGATATGTTGAGTAAATTAGTTTCTCTTTGTTTCCAAGTTTTATTGGTTATGTAATCTTGTTTAGCATATGTGGTTCATTCTTATTTTTATGCTTAGCGTTTTTTCACTTTTATATGAGAGTTCATATCCATGGAATGAATGTTGGATTAGTTAAGTTTGTTAATGGGTAGTTAACGTAATTTCTCTGCGTGTACCCCAAGGGACTTAGGAGTTTAGTATGTATTTGTAATTATGTTAGTTGCAATTGATAACATAGTACTTCTACTTTATGTTAATTTTTTTTTTATATAGTTAGTTTTCCTTTGGGGTTTGCGCGACAGGGTGTTACAACTTGGTATCAAAGCCAGGTTTGCAAACACAGGGTACTCTAGGTAGTTGAGTCCATTAGGAAACTTGGCATAACTCTTGATCTGACATAACTCAATTGTTGTGTAGGATCATGCCTAGGGGTAGAGGTCATGGCTGAAGAGGAGGCCGAGGTGGTGGCTGTGGGGCCAATTGCTAGAGTCCATCACTTTCAAGCTCACATGGGTCAGAGCATGAGGAACTTCAGAGTTCCCAAAGCATTCTGATAGGAGTGGTGGTCAGAACCCAGAACAACCTGGTC
Source organism: Sequoia sempervirens (assembly GCA_007258455.2). NCBI lineage: Eukaryota > Viridiplantae > Streptophyta > Pinopsida > Cupressales > Cupressaceae > Sequoia > Sequoia sempervirens. Next base: position 446,384,991 of record VDFB02075321.1, read on the forward strand.
TGGGTGGTCAGTTGCAATATTTTTTAGAGGAGTTATTTGGGTCATCTTGGCACTAGGTAGGATGAGGTACAGAGATTGGATAGGGAAAGGGAGAGATCCCCTAGACGTGGGGAAAACACAGCTGAGCAGGAGGCAGTAGTGGTAGGTCATATGAGGGACCTATTGAGAGCACGACCCCCTACTTTTGATGGATCTAGTGGGGGTCTAGAGGCAGAGACTTGGTTGATCGATTTGGATAGATGCTTTGCGATGCATCCCTATGGCAATAACACTAGGGCTAGGTGTGCTATCATGCACCTCCGAGGTTTTTCTCCCACTTGGTGGAGGCTAGAGGAGCAGAAATTGCACATTGACATCAGTATGGTTACTTGGGAGTTATTTATGGAAAGGTTTAGGACACAATTTCTTTCCGATCATTGGAGGAAGCATCGAGCTAATGAGTTCCATGATTTAAGATAGATGACTATGACCATGGAGCAATATGAGCATAATTTTTACGAGCTCCAGCAGTATGCGGGTATCAGAAATGATGAGGCCATGCTAGTGCAACATTTTGTGAGGCTTAAATGCGTATCAGCGGTGAGTGTTATTCGAGATCTTGAGCGAAGATGATGGAAGTGGCGATTGAGAAAGGCATGTGGAAAAGTGGAATTATGGCTGGCTTTAGGAGACTGCGAGAGTCACCAGTTGGTAGTGCTCAGTTACAGTGTTGGACCACCAAAGGGTGGACAACCTCAAGCAGCGAGGACTTCTAGAATTTTGGGCACCTTCTAAGGGTGTTATACGTGTAAAGCAGTCCTGACCTAGATATGGATTCCAAACCCCGGACAGCCAGTGATAGATCTTTCAGGCGAAGGCAGTAGTTGGCCTTGGATTAGACAAGATAAGCTTTGAGCAACCCTTCCGAGTACCATGAATGCTTCCTCTTTCCAAGCTCACAATGGTAACTTAACAAAAGAACAAGACTCAAAGTATTCACTAGATTATGTCCACAAGGAGAGTAGAACTAAAAACCCTAATTGAAGATATCAAATTCCCTAACCTCTGGAAGTTCAACAACAATCCTATCTCCTATAATAAATAATTAATAACATAACTCCATAAGTCAAACAAACATCTTCGCACGCAAGAATTTCTTTTACAAAATCAAACCAATAACTTTCTCAATTAACTCCACTAATAAAAAAAATAATTAAATTTAATAAATCATCAAAAACTATTATTCTTTCCCAATTAAATCATATAAATATATATATATATATATATATATATCATTCTAAGTATATATATATACATATAAAAACTATAAATATATAAATATTTATTTACCTTTATATATATATACACATATGTATATATACATATATATATATACACATATACATATATATACACACATATATATATATATATATATATATATATATACACATAAATTAAAATAAATTTGAAATTTTTGATGCATTTAGAGTTCTGACTAATAAAGAAAAGCGAATAAAATGTAAAATATAATTGTTGCAAAAACTACGCATACCCCACTTGAGATAGGTGCCTCCCATGGGAGGATAGCGACTGAGGAGCTAGATATAGTTATTTTGGTAGCATGCTGGATCGCTGAGGCTAGCATTTGATGAGGGGAATACTTGATGAGTCTGATCCCTCCACCATACAAAATTTTTCTATATATATTTATTTAAAATTTATTTTTAATTTAAAAATTTCTTTATTTTAATTTATTTAAAAAAAAATTGAATTCCGTACGGATGACGAAAATGAAAATTGGAATGATTTTAAACAGGGATTTAATTGTATAAACAAGATTTTAAACATAATGATTTTATACAAAGATTAAAATATTTATATAGATATTTTTCACAGATAAAATACATTACAGGAGTAGAAACATTTAATTACACAAAAACTTCATCCGGGGATTTCTTTGTAAGAAATAAATAGAATAAATTGGAAGAACAAGTACCAAATTAGCCATAAGAAGCATTCAAAAAAAATTGCACAGAAGTTGTTCTAGGTTTTTTTTTCTCAATTTTCCTTGAACAAATATTTGCTAAATTCCTCTGCCCAACAGCAGGGTTTTGAATTTAAATCTACAGATGTTTTTCTATTTCTACTGTTTTGTCAGAGCTTCTAACACATGAATTTTTATTTAACTGGTTCTCTAAATTTTTTGATAGGAAAATATTCTATAGAAAAGGAACTTCTACAGAAAGAAACTTATATTACCTACAGACAATCTTCGGGATAGGAAGAATTCAAAACAAAATAAAAACAAAGGAAAATTTACATTTCCTATAAGAACGTAGAAGTAGAGTTGCACACCAAGCTTGCCACGGAACCACTCAAGCTGTAAAGCTCTTCGAATTCCAAGAGAAATCCCACCGCAGCCTTTTCCTAAATTTCCCCACAAGGTATACAACAGGAAAAAGAAAAAAAACCCAGTTCCTTCCACTGGCAAATTTTTCCCGTGAAAAGCTTCTGTTACCCATACCTGTTTTTCTTCCGAGAATCATTTCCCAAATAGCCTGCATTCATTTCCCACTACTCCCGTACAAATCCAATAAATAAAAATTAATAAATTTAAAAATCAATTTTAATTAATTTATTTATATTTCATATTATTTATTTTTCTAATAATAATAATATAACTTTATAAGCTATTTAATTAACCCAAAATTAAATGGCAAATTTAACATTCTACAAATCAACCAAACACTTACATTTTATTTTATTCAATTTATATTTATATTTTATTTAACTTTCAAATAATAATAATATAGTCTTTAAAAACAATTTAATTAACTCTAAATTAAAATAGCAATTCTCACATTCTAAATAATAACAAAGCAGCCTATATTTATTTACTTTTTAAATATAGTTAACTTTAACAACTCTTAACAAAATTAATTAAGTCACACTTAACAAAATTTAATTAAATCACAACTAAACATTAATCAATCACTAATACATTCCCATTCAAAGACAAATAAAACAAAGACAACCAAAGACTCACAGTAGACGGACTTGGGACGGGAATTCTTTCCTAACCACTCCTTTTAAACATCAATCCCGTTGAGTTTATTTTGATGCTCGCCCTGTCCTGCCGAAGCAGGTGGAATCGAGACTTAGTACCTGCATCCTGCATAGAAACAAATGTCGTGAAGCATGTAAATCTCCATAGAAAACACACCATGAAAGGTAATCGCAGGGTGACAGGGCACTTGCAAGCAAGTGATGCCACTCTGTCCTTTCACCAAGACTCACAAATAAACACACCAAACAATATAACAGCATAAAACTCGCAACATCATCATATATATATATTAAAGAACACCACAAAAAGTCATATAACATAATCACCATAAAAAGTATCATCTAACAACATATGTAAAATCTAATGCAACTAATCAACCAAGCCATAAATCCATGCACAACCAAAATGGTGAACTGATCACCCACACAACCAAGTACAAGATCTGTCCATAAGAGTAACAACAACATGAGGGGTATCACACTTTGCATCAATGGGTCCCCTTCCCCTCTCTTTGATTTCTCTAGGCATCTAAGGCAAGGGGATCCTATCTCTCATTTTCTGTTCATTATCATGGTGGAATCCTTGGGTCGTCTCATCCAGAGATTTATTAATATTGGGGTTATGTTTGGGTTAGCCCCCTCTTCCAGTAATCTTATTTGCTCCCATTAGAAAATTTTGGATGATTCTCTTATGATTGGTCAGCCATCCATTAAGGAGGCTAAGGTTGTCAAGACTATTTTAAAATTATGAGGCTGCTTTCAAGTAGAAGGTTAGCTTACCAAAGGGTGTTATTTTCTTTTTTAACACTCTGAACTAAAGACAAACTAAAATTGCTAGAACTTCCTGCTTCTTATTTGGGTCTTCCCTTGTGCTCTAATGTTCCTGATTCTTTTTGAAGGGGTATGATTGATAAATTCAATTCTAAATTGGCTGGTTGGAAGGGTTTGTTGTTGATCCAAGCTAGGAAAGTTCAGCTGATTAAATCTACTTTCCAGAATCTTCCTATTTATGATCTTAGTCTTTTCCATATGCCTAGGAAATTTGTGGATATATTGGAAGGAATTCAGAAAAAATTCCTTTGACATGGTGATGAGGATAAGAGAAGAATTCATTTAGTTGCTTGGGATGATGTTTGTAGACTCAAAAAGGCTGGTGGGCTTGGAATCTGTATAATCAAAGTGTTTAATATTCCCCTTCTTGGAAAACAGTTGTGGAACCTTATGCTGGCTAAGAGTGAATGGGAAAAAATTTCTTGGAGAAAATACTTACATGGTGTTGATGGTATAAGGGGGTTCTTATCTCAATACTTTAATCCCCCATCTAGATCTGCTCTATGGAATTGTATGGTTAAGGCCTGTAGGCTTGTGGCCAAAGGTCTCTTTTGGAAAATGGGAAATGGTAGAAATATTTTGTTCTGGGATGACAACTGGTTTGGCAACAGGTCTCTCAAAGATGAGCCATGGGATCAACCTTTCATGGATCTATGTGTGTGGTAGTTTGGCATATTTGTTGCTGACTATATTAAGGGAGGATGTTGGAAGAATTTGCATGAGGTGGACCCAAGACTGAAGGTTCTTTTTAAGGCTACATCTTTGGTTCATATTCCTTATTTCCCTTCTCCTAATAAATTTGTTTGGAAGCCTTCTTCTAATGGTAACTTCTTTGTTGCCTCAGCTTTTCATTTTAATGAATCCTTTGTTGGTCTTGCTCCATTTTGGGCTTCTGTTTGGTCCTCTAGATTGATTCCTAAGGTTAATGTATTCTTTTGGTTGTTTTGCCAAAACAAAATATTAACTACTGACAATTTGGTCAAAAGAGGTTTTGTGATGCCTAATAGGTGCTTTCTATGTGAAGAGGAAGCCAAAAATGCTTGTCATATGCTGATTGGTTGTAGATATGTTAGAATGGTGTGGGCCCATGTGCTCTCTCTTTGGAATCTAAGTTGGGTGTTTCCTGGTTCTATTAAAGAGTTGTGGTTTCAATGGGTTGGCCCCATGTCCAATCCAAATCTTATGATTTTGTGGTCTCTTTCTCTTCCTCACATTGTTTGGGGTGTTTGGCTTGAGTGCAACAACATAATTTTCAGTAATTCTGCCCTCCCTACTATCTTTGTGCCTTATAAAATATGTGCAACTATCAAAGAAAATTTTATTTTTGGGATTACATTTCACAATGGGCCAAAGATTAATCTTAGCCCCTATGATATCTCTATTGCACAAAGCTGGAAGTTTCCCTATGATATTTCCCTCTCGGTGACTAAAAGGAAAACTTATAGAGAAGATGTTTGGAAAGCTCCTCCAGATGGCTGGGTGAAGGTTAATTTTGTTGGAGTTGCTAAAGGGAATTCAGGACCTACAAGTTATGGGGGAGTGATCAGAAATTCTAATGGTAGGCTCGTCTTTGCTGTGGAACTCCCTTTGGGAATCCAAACAAACCACTATGGGGAAGCGACTGTAGCTTATCATGGTCTCAAGATGGCACAAATCAAAGGCTATAAGAAAGTTTAGCTGGAGGGTGATTCTTTGAATATCATTAATAATTTGAAAAATTGTGCCCCCCCTTCTTGGACTATTGAGTTTTTGATAAGGGATTCAATTGATATTCTTAAATATTTTGATGAATATTACATCTCTCATGTTTTGAGAGAGGGTAATGGTCTAGCGGACATCTTCGCTAATATTGGAGTTAGAGAGGTTAGGGAATGGGGTTTGAATGTCCCTCTCCCTATAGAGGCTATAACAACTATTAACCATGATTTCCAATTTTAATTTGATTAAGTTCTCATTATGGCCTATGGCATGCATGTCTTTCTTCACGTGGCCAAAAATTATGAGAAAGGATGGTAAGCCCGATTTGAATCAAGCTAATGGTATGGGGGCTGATAGCCATAGGGAATGAAACTCAATGCTCTTAATTATCCTATGCCTCGATTATGTTCTCACACAGATTATGGGAATTCCTAGCTTTTTCTTCGAGAGTTTTCCTTTCACTGTGTTCAAAGTTCTCAAGCCATTATTTTCTGCTAATTTTGTCGAGATGGGTGGAGATAGAAATCGAGCGAAACCATTCTCATGCAAAGCTTCCAAGAAGAAGGAAGTTTGGAAGGTGTTGGAGAAAGGAGGGTTAACTCCTTACCTAGAGAAATTACATGGCAATAATCATTAGGCTACGACACTATTTGTTAAAGGATGAAATGATAGGGTGCTAAAGCTGGGTGGAATGGAGTATGATTTCAATGAAGAGTTTATAGCTAATATTACTAGTCTGGCCATGGATGGTATGAAAGTTTTTAGAGATAAAAGGAGTCCCAAACCACTATGTAAATCTTCTTCAAGGGGGACGAAGCTAAGGATTTGAGGATTGTGAGGAGTGGAGGCTACCAGAGTAGCTCTCTTAAGGTGATGTGGGGAGATGTTGCATAAGAGCTCATGCATTTTATTACCTTGTAAGGACGCTTTTCAACGGTAAATGCATACCACTTCATCATGCTCAATCATTTCCACCATAAGAAAAGGATTTCCTTTCCATATTATCTCTTGATGTCTCTTGATGTCTCTAGATTCAGGTCTTAAGGATCGTAAGAAAAACCCTAAAAAATATTATTTTGCATGTGGGGTTAATCCTTCTTATTTATGAATATGCGAAGTCCTTTGAGATGGCTAAGCCAATTTCTACCCTGAAGGGTAAACAGTCTAAGCCAGCAGGGAAGCATGGGACTGCCTCAAAAGAGGAAATGGCTAGCAAAAAAGTGAAGAAAATGAGACTAATTTTGGAAAAAGAGTTGGATTCAAAGGAGGATGTGGAATTTGTCCTGGACTCACTTGCTTCTTTGGAGGTGGGTCCTCAATCCCCTACTATGGGAAAGACAAAAAAAGGGGAGTTGTGTGCTAGTGACGGCTATGTGACTTGTAGAGATGAGGTGGCTATTGATTTACCTAGTAGGGGTGTTAAGGAGAAGAATGATTTGTATGGCGAGGCTTCTTCACCACCCCCTATTACCAAGAAAAAGAAGGAGCTGGAGGAGGGAAGCAAGAAGAAATGAGTTCTAAAGACTGTGAGTCAATTACTGGAGAGGGACTTTCCTCTCACTATAACTGGTGGCCTGGATGCTAATGATTCTCTGAGTGTTAACCCAGACTTGTAGCAGAAAGGTAAGAATGGGGTTACTGGTGATTTGATTGTTGTGGATACCCAAGATATGAAATTGGAGAGGCTAAAGAAAAGAAAGGCTGTGGTGAAGGAGATTGTGAGTTCCATCTACGAATTAAAGACTCCAGTTGCAATTGGGAAAGGTAAGGAAATCTCTCCTGGTCAAGATAAGGTTAGCTCCTCTGAGGAGGAAGATGCTTTGGGGAAGGGGATTTTTAATATTAATAGAGAAGAAATTTCTAATGTGTTGGGAACTGCTCGTGAGGGTTCCATTTTTTTGTTCAAATTGTTTAAATGGTTTTTTCATGAACTCAATAAAACTAATGTCAAAGTTAGGGGTGTGGTGAGTAAGGCTAAAGAGTCCTTTGTCTAAAACTAGATATATGAATTGTTTGATTCCCTTAACACTGTGGCAGAGGAAAATCTTAAGATGAAATATAAATTGGAAGGTAGAATCCTCACCCTTGAGGATCAAATGGAGAAAATTTGGACTACTTTGATGAGGGATAGGGAGGTGTCTGAATCTGTTGTTAAATTTGATTCTACTAGTGCGACTTCTCCTATGGTTAGTGCCAAGAAGTGTAAGGAAATTGTTCATTTTGAAGAGTTTGGTGCTGCTGGTAAGTTGATGGAGGAGGAGGTTCCTGCTGAGAAGGGTGGGGAGAAGAGTAATGTTTTGATTACTGAGGTGAATATGGATGGACCTAGTGCTAGAATTAGAAACAAGACTAGAGCTCAAGATTCACCCCTACCAAAAAGAATTATGGTACCCTTTTTTGTGTTTAGTGGGTTCATTATTAAGTTAAAGTTGATTTTTGTAATAGAATTTCATATGAATTCTAAAGGCCATGCAAGGAAGCAATGAAAGAGTTTTAAAGCTCATTGATAAATAGCCTTAAAGGGGCTATAAGTGGAAGTAAATAGAAAATTATGTGGCCCTAACCATCCCTTCTACCCCAATACATAAGACAAACATGGTAGGTACACTATAATAACATATTACTTGCATACATGATGTGGTCGAGACATATATAATATAAATTCTAGGCTTTTCAGACCATCTATTTCACTGGTAAGTATCATAAGTAGTCGTCTTATGGCAGTGAATTGTTTGAAAAAATGCCTCAAAGAAATGTTACGAGATAATTGATAACAAAATCCAAATCTGGAATGGATTTTTTTGATACTTGAAATTTAGAGGCTAGGAAATGACATGGTAAGCTAGTCGATGGTGTAAATATAGCAGGTACGACCATCTGTGGTGTAACACGGGGCTCCTTGTCTAACACAATGTTTATCACCTGTTGTGCCATCTCTCCCCTCTCCACTGCTGGTGGCTCGATGACTAGCTGTGTACTCTCTGGTACCCTCATTGGATGAGTGCTCCTGGCTGGTGCAACTTGTCTCCCTACCTCCATCTCCATCAGTCTAGGTGAGCGTATGGGGGAGATGTCTTCCTCTCAAATAGAGGTACCCATTTTCCTCAGCCATCCAAATGGTTTTCACTAGAGGACAATTTTTCTCTTTATTTTGTGCTATTAAATATAAGTCTACCACGATCCATTGTAACTTAATTGAAAAATTATAATTTTGGAGAAAATATTTGTAAAAAATGTCATTCTATTATGTATTTCCCTTGTACATAGTTTCTATAAAAAAATCCATTTTTTTCAAAGCTATGTTTTGGGTTATTCTTTCATAATTTTCACACCTATAAATTTAATTCTTTCTACCCATTAGGACTTTTCCCTATAGGAATCTGCAACTTACTCAAACCCCAAACAACGAGTGCTCTCAACAAAATGGGAGAGAATACCCCTTACTATTACCATACCCACATCATCAACTACAACTCGGTCAAAGAGCCACATAGAAGAAATGAAATATACAACTCATACATAATGCACTTGAACCATCAAAGTTTATAAATTAGCTCATTTATTATTTTCACTTAGAAGCATTGGATAGTTCCTTAGAGATGCAATAGGGACTATCCAATGCTTCTAATAGTTTTTGGCTACATACATGTATAATTTAGGTATTTATTTATTAATATACAATAGGAATGTTGATATGTCTCAAACAAATATGGTGTTATTTGTTAAAAAATCCCAAAAAAGGAAATTATAAGTTAAAACCAAAATCATTATTCCCCTATCATAAAGAGAAAAAGCATCAAGACCATTTCTTTGTGGTATTTAATTTTTCCAAAATCCAAAAAAATAAATAGAAAAAGGATTGAAAATAGTAAAGAGAAAAATTGTCCTCTAGTGAAAACCATCGACTAGAGTACTTAATAGATGGGAGATGGAGTTTATTTATGTAAGCACATGTTTACCAGGTTTTCACCAAGGTACTTGTCCAAATTGCCATTGAAGTGGTTTTCACTAGAGGACAATTTACACAATCTATTGGAATTATATATAGTTAAATGATTAATTTTGGTTTAGTACATAATTACAATAAAATACATTATTGAGCATTAATAATAAATAAAAAATATTTTAACCTAAGTAAAAATGCAGAATGGAATAAACTATAATAAATAAATAATATAAACACCAATAATAGCAGCTATAATTCATATACCAATCCACAATGATAGCTGTGATTTATATGAGATTGACTCTCATATGTTTTTTTTTGAGGCATTTTTTCAAACAGATCATCTTTATTCCATCCAACTAAAATGATATTCACTTTATACTATTGTCTATCTTCTGAACCGATCTCTAACTCATGCGGTCAAGAGGACGACTCTTGAATAAGCCTAGTTTGGACGTAAGCCTAAGGTCAACCACTTGAAAACATTGCCGACCTTAGGAACAAGCAATAATACCGAAGTTAACATAGTAAGATAGTTGATTTTAAAGACAACAGTTAGAAAATCTAACTATATCACAATCCATTTAAAAATGATTAATTTAAAAATATAAATTAATAGTGATCCAATAATGAGTTTAACAATAATTCATTTTGTACACTAATAGTTTTAAGGTATAGCAGCTAAAATTAGCTCTCACTTTTTAGTAATAAATTGAAAATAGATTATTTAATAGTGATATAGTTAGATTAATAGTTAGAATAAATAGTTAGAATGGATATTTTAATTTATATTTTTAAATTAATCATCTAACTATTAATTTAACATTATGCATAAATCTTCTTTTCAGATTTCATTTATGGGTTAATTCTAATGATGAACATCTTAGAAAATATCCATCTTATGGCATAAGACCAATCTTAACTAATGTGTACCTAATGTCAATATGTGTGTCTTATTCTAAGGGACATACACAAAATATATAACTAACAACAATTTTCTATAATTTACAAGCTTGAATACATGCAACATGAGAGATCTATTGGAGTTATTGACTCTATTAACTTAGTTTTAATATATGTTGGTTAATCTTATTAATCCTGTAGTCTCTCTTATTTTTGCTTTCTTTGTACTCTATTTTTTATTTTTGTCACCACGTTTATGGAGAGAGAATGGAAAAAGACCCCTACATCACCCTTACTGTTTTGAAGCTAATGAGTATGCGCATAAAAATGATGGGTGTTTTGGTGGTGGTGTTATTTAATAAAAGAGCATGGTATTCTAGACTTGACAAGTACCTCAAAGAACAAGGATTCAAAAGAGGAGATGTGGATAGCAATCTATCTATCAAAGAAGAGGATGGACATTTAGTGATTGTAGTGGTGTATGTAGATGACATCATTTTTGGTGGAGACATGGACAAAATGTGCAAATAATTCTCCTCATGTATGTAAAAGGAGTTTGAGAAGTCCATGTCTCAACAACACTGAGAATGCTTCTGTGAGTAGTCATATCTCAACAACACCAAGCATGTAAACAAAATACATATATAAGTAAAACTAGAATATCCTTAAATAGTATTCAAGCTGTTAACCCTGCAGTCTCTCTTTAATGTTGCATGTATAGCATTGTTGAAGTGGTTTGTATGGTTTTTAATCCCCGAGCAATCTAAATTATCTATTAGACAAAGAGTTTTAACTTGACGCCTCTTTCCAAGTTAACTCACTATCCCACATATCATTGCATGTCTATTTTGGAGTCATCTATGTACAATTAGAGTTCTCATTTAGTTTTCAGTTTCAGTTAATTGATGTTAGTTATCAGTTGACTCTCATATCAATAAGGACTTGCATGTTGCACAATCTAATTAGTTTAGTTTAGAATTAGTTAACTAAGGTAGTTTTTCCAGTTAACTGTTAAGTTGCATACATTTAGACTTAAGAATAAATCTTGCATGCTTGCAAGACTCATGTTATTAGTGTACAATAACATGAGGGATTTCTTATCCAAAGTGCCATTATTATAATACAATTATTATAAAATAAGAGAATCATAGAATATCACCTAATGCTATCTAATACTACTCTTATCTCTTTATAAATTAGCATCAAAGAAACTTGCTATTAAAGTTAGTATTCTCATATAATTGTGTATAAGAATCATTCGTAAAATAATACAATTATTATAAGAACTTGAAATTTTTAACCTTAATCACATGCATATGCAACCTAACTACATGAGTCGAAGTGCATGTGTGTGATTCCATCATGATAGGTTACCTCCATCTAAGATAATCAAATAATATAAAGAGTCTACAAATAGGATGACAAATATGGTGTTATTAACAAAATTGGGGAAGAATATCTAAAAATCTAGGATTCAAAAGAGCACACATTTTCAACTATCTTACTATAGAAGATTATGCTATCCATGATAAATACATTTGAACTAGTGGTGTATGTAGATGACATCATTTTTGGTGGAGACATTGACAAAATGTGCAAAGAATTCTCCTCGTGTATGCAAAAGGAGTTTGAGATGTCAATGTCTCAACAACACTGAGCATGCTTCTGTGAGTAGTCATATCTCAACAACACAAGGATGACAAGATCACCCATCCTTATAAAAGATAATCCTCCTATTCTTTAATTATGCCCTTAAATGTCAATAATTTAATAAGAGAAATAACTATCAGAAGCATGACATCCTTATCAAATATGACTAACATGGGTACCTAATAGGAAGTAGTGAGATTTGAGGCTTAAATAGCAATTGATATGCAATATATGCGACTACTTGAGTATCATGTTAGCAACCTCAAATCATGGTGCTTTTTGTATATCAATTGCTATTTAAGCCTCAAATATTATACTATGGAACATATCACCCTTATGCCAAGATCACCCAACCTTAATTAATCATCAAACACTTAATTTAGTTCTTTTGATGCATAACTATATTAATAGCAATTAGTCCAAATGCTAATAAATCAAAGTCTATGGTTTTCAATATTAATTCCAATTTGGGAATAATTAGCAAAATCCATAATTATAGAATTGGATTTTAGAAGTAACTATTCCCTCTCCCATGGGTCTTGGTTAGTGCTTTGGTCTTATATTATCTATGTCCCTCATTCATCATAGCAGACCTAACCTTGAAAAAAATAATACAAGAGCTTCTATGATTCATTAATATATATACCAATACTAACTTTAAAAGCAAGAGTAGTTCTTTGATGCTAACTTTAAACCTTATCATAGTTATACTAACTTTAAAAGCAAGAGTTATACTAATAATAATTAAGACTAGAGTAAACTAGGATAACCTTTAAAATATGAACCAAGGTATATGTGGTTACTTGATATATCCTAAATTTAGACCATTTCCAGTATCCTTATGTATAATTCTGATAACTAGCATAAGACCAATCTATTATCAATACATTGTCACCCTGATAACTCATATATCAATAACTTGGATGTAGGTTACATTGTGAGTCTAAATTTATATAATATTATGTCATATATGAATTAAGCATACACCCAAGTTCATATGAACTACTCTTGTTTTTATGAACTATAATAAAAAAAAAAATTTCTACATATTTTTCTTCCGCTTCTCCTTCCTTTTCTCTATGATCATAGTTATACTAACTTTAATAGTAAGCCAGAGTTCTAATAATAATTGTAGTTCTTTATAGTTATTCTTGATTTATGTATTATTTTTTTTTGGAGTTATACTAACTTTAAAAACAAGAGTAGTTCTTTGATGCTAATTTGATTTAAAGTGAATATCATTTTAGCTGGATGGAATAATGATGATCTGTTTGAAAAAATGCCTCAAAGAAATGTGGCCTCATGGTGATGGAATGCCATGACAATAAACACATTTGATTCGTTTAGAACTTGCCAATCTATTTGTATGGTACAGTAATTCTTGAACTATTATAAGTTATAGAAGATGCCTCACACATAAGTAGCGACCTGTTCGAATGCTGTAGCTACAATCCACTGTCTCGAATCCGAATCCAATGGAGCTGAATTTTGCCAAGTGCCTAGGACTTTAAGTTGGTTTGATTGCCAAAAAAACCTTCGATGCCAATCCCCAATAGGGTCACTCCCTTGGATCGAATGCTGGAGACTGCGTGCTTCCACCTCTTAAGAGCCCTTCTCACAGATGGAGGGCATGCCAACATTGCGGTTGGGAGGTGGAAGACAAGCCCTTTGGGAGCTCCTCTCACAGACCGGAGTATCATGTCGGTCAGCCGGAAAGTTATATCGGCAAGATCGACCGATTTGGAGGCCGGGAAATGACCACGATCCATTGTAAGATTGAAAACAGTAACAATAAAAACAAGAGATAATGGGTTAAGTGTTTGATGCAATTTAGTTACTTAATGATAGCTCTATTGGAGATGGTTTTGACTCATCCAGTTTTCAGTCTATCTGTTTAGATTACTACATATGGACCAGATTATTATTTTTTAATCCTTGTTTATTGGCTCTAATAGTACAAGAGTAAATAACATATGTAGAAGTATCTACTTATAACTATGAAATAAGGTCATATAAGCATCAAAGAACTACTCTTGCTTTTAAAGTTAGTATTGGTATATAATAATTGTATTATAATAATGGCGTCAGGTTTAAAGTTAGTATAGTTATGATAGTAGTTTACAATAATAAAACAAAGAAAAATAATTAAGAGAAAAGGAAGGAGAAGCGGAAGAAAAATATTGACAATGGACACTTTGTAATCAGATTAAAAGAATAGCTACTACTCTTGGTAAAAGAAAAATATGATCAAAATTAGCCCTCATATATAAAGAACTACTCTTGCGGACGGCATCGAACCAACTCCCTTGAAAAGTGAGAGAGAGTTGCTTTCATAATTATGACATGATGAACTTGTTTGACATCAATGGAAAAGGGAACATGCATTCTTTACATCAAACAACACTTGAAAGCAAATCTCTCTCACTTTCTCTCTACCACTCTCTCTACTACTCCTTCCAGTGTGAAATTATTAGTATGCTCAATAATCATCCATAAATAGTAAACCCATAAAATATTATGACGTGCTCTAGCCTCCTCCTTAGCCATGCCTACAACCTCAGCCTCTCTCTCTGCCTAAGAGTTTTTGGTCCAGTATAAGTAGTAGAGAGTACACAGTCACAACTATGCATTGTTTGGAATGCTAGCAACAAATATATAACCTCTCACCAACAACGCCAGAGAGTACACAAAACTAAATTAACTTTATACTAGACCAAAAACACCACCAAGCGCAAGACATCTAAGGGGGGGGTGAATCAATTGTCACAAAAATTCAAGCTTAAAACTTTATCGCTAATCAAAACTTAAACCACACCCCCCTCTCACATAACAACACTGTTACTGCTACACTTATGGCATCAACAATGTAAGTGAAAATAATGATACCAACTATCATTATTTTGACAAGTGATAAAGTTTTAAGCTTGAATTTTTGTGACAACTGATTTACCCCCCCTCTCAGTTGTCTTGTGCCTATTTAATAGCCTTACATCACTATTAGCCAACTCATTAGATGAAAATGGTAGATTACATGTGATTCTATTTAGTTCACCATGATACCGATTCTAATTTTTTTTTCTAAATAGCTCACCTTATCCCTCTCCCATTAGGGTATCCTAATATAACATATGTTAACCATGATGAACCTATTTTCATCTACAAATATTAGATTAAAATAGGTTATCCTAGTTTACTCTAGTCTTAATTATTAAATAGCTACAAATAATAAATAGCTATAACTCACATAATTTAGTAAGTGAGTCTAAATTTAGGATATATGTGGTTAATTTAGTTGATATATGAAATAGCTATAACTCATATATCAATAACTTGGGTGTAGGTTACCTCTTGGTGATTTATTATATTGTTGACTCTATGATGTACCAATAGCTACAAATATGGTTGTAGCTATTGGTACATTTTGGTTGGTGTTGGTATATATCTCTTGTTTGAGATTTTAAATTATGGGTTGTGCAAACAAGTCGTCTTATGTTTGTGTACTTTAAGTAAAAACAAGTAATGATATATATCAACACCAACCAAAATGTACCAAACATAGTTTTCATTCCCCATTTGTGGGTAGTTTCATGGATTATGGTTATTTCATATTACCCCCTTTGTAATTGAAAAATAAGTTTACCACGATCAAATATCTTGAAGGTAGTCATGAAGGCATTGCTAAATACTAAATAGGGTAAGAAGTTTAAATTTATTTTGGTTTTTTTCTGATGGTTTCTGATGTAGTGTAGTCATCCAAGCCATATGATATGTTCAAGGAAAGACATACCAGACAAAGGGTGATATGTTATAGGATTGTATCTTATAATTGAAAACAGTAAAGAGAAAAAATGTCCTCTAGTGAAAACCACTTCAGTGGCACTTTGGAAAAGTACCTTGGTGAAAACCTGGTAAACATGTGCCTTACATAAATAAACTCCATCTCCCATCTATTATGTACTCTAGTCGATGGTTTTCACTAGAAGACAATTTTTCTTTTTACTGTTTTCAATCATTTTTTTATTTTTTTTGGATTTTGGAAAAATTAAATACCACTTGGGAACGAAAGCATATTTTGAAGCATCCCAATTGTTTAGTAGTGATAAAGCATCAAGATAGCTATGGATGATTAATAATTAGACAACACATTAGGGACTATTGAGATGAATTCTTGAGAGCTTTACATTTGGTTTCATTTAGATGGCCAAAATTTTTAACATTACTTCTACCTAGCAATACATTTCAATTCCAACCCATAAATTTAAACTATCCATCTCTCTAATATCAAAAGACTAGGATATATACCAGATGAGTTTAATTAAAACAATGTTAAAAACTATTACAAGTGGGAAGTGAACCATTGAGGAGCCATATTCTAATTAAAAAATATATTAATATGAAAACAGTAAAGAGAAAAATTAATTTAATTGCTGAGCTAAATTAATTTAATATCTTAGGTTCAAATAATGATTGTTGGGTTGTGGAAACTGTTTGGGATACTTTTGATTGCTTGTTTTTTTGAAAAAGTGTTCATTGTCCATATTTTTCTTTCGCTTCTCCTTCCTTTTCTTTTAATTATTTTTCTTTGTTTTCTTTTTCTACTATTTTTTGGGTGCCCAACTATTTAAGAAAGCTTATATAGAATCATCCGATTCTAATTATTCCTTTTCTCTTAACTTTTTTAGGGTTTAAAGTTAGTATTACTCTAATAAATTATAGAGTAGTTCTTTATAATAATTGTATTTTTTACTTTAGAGGAGTTTTTGGTCCAGTATAAAGTTAATTTAGTTATGTGTACTCTCTGTTGCTATTGGTGAGAGGTTATATATTTGTTGCTAGCATTCCAACCAATGCATAGTCGTGACTGTGTACCCTCTGCTACTTATACTGGATAAAAAAATCTTAGGCAGAGAGAGAGGCTGAGGTTGTAGCCATGGCTGAGGAGGAGGCTAGAGCACATCATAATATTTTATGGGTTTAATATTTATGGATGATTATTGAGCATAATAATAATTTCACACTAGGAGTAGTAGAGAGAGTGGTAGAGAGAAACTTAGAGAGAGTTGCTTTCAAGTGTTGCTTGATGTAAAGAATGCATGTTCCCTTTTCCATTGATGTCAAACAAGTTCATCATATCATAATTATGAAAGCAACTCTCTCTCACTTTTCAGGGGAGTTAGTGCCATGTTTATACTGTTGTCTATCTTTTGAACTGATCTCCAACTCATGCAGTCAAGAGGATGAATCTTGAATAAGCCTGGTCTAGACATAAGCCTAAGGTCATCCACTTGAAAACATTGCTGACCTTAGGAACAAGCAATAATACCGAAGTTAGCATAGTAAGATAGTTGATTTTAAAGACAATAGTTAGACAATCTAACTATATCACAATCCATTTAAAAATGAGTAAGTTAAAAATATAAATTAATAGTGATTGTTAGAATTCAAGATCACCGCATGCAAGATGAATACCCGGTCACATGCAAAGATATGAAGAACCTAAAAAGATGTTCTCTCGAAAACCTCAAGAAAAAATGCATTAAGAGAATCAATTATTACAAAGTGATCAATCCTTATGAAGGAGATCAACAAAACTTAAAAAGGGAACCCTAGTGCACACCTACCAATTAATAATTAATTATTAATGTGCCTAAGTTTAGCTTAAGTAATAAAGAGGAATAAGTGACTTAATTAATTAATCAATGTGATGTAATTAATTAAGCATAATAACTTATTACTTAACACTCTTAAGATGAACTTAGGAAGTAGCTAAAACACTAGAAAAAGATGCATGAAAGCAAAGATGGGTCCTGGCAAACAAGGCCAAGTAAGGTACCCATGTACAAACAGAAGATCTCTATAAAGTGGAGAAATAGAGAAAACCTCGTGGGAACAAAACTCTACTCCAAGAAGAGATCAAAGGTGATTGAAGGACTGGAAAACCTCCAAATCAAGGAAATGTCCTGAAAAAGAAGAACATGTAGAACATCACAGAAGCATGAAGAAGCTGCAAACTCTGTCAAAAGATGACTGCTACGGTGTCGAAGAACCTCCTCTGAAGATATGATGATCAGGATCAAGAAGACAACAATCTGCATGAGTGCCCCCAACGACACTACTCGAATCAGATGGAAAACAAAGGCAAACACCTGGAACGAAGATACAGATGGCACAAGTACCAATAGTCTGAAGAACACTAATCAACAGAGAATGGAAGATCCCTTCCAAGGCGAAACCAAAGAAGCATTAACACCAACAGTAGAAACCCCCCCATAATGCTGAAAAGGGAGAGGCGTGACAGGTACACTGAAACTGAATGCCAAAAAGTAGTGCATGAAGAGGAACCAAGAGCATCTGAAAGTGCACAAGAAAGAACTTGCAACTGAAAAAGTGGTGTGCAAAACAAAGCACACATATGAGGCTGGAATCATATGGATCCACTGTTGTCGTGGAGGGACACTCACCGGACAAAGGTGTGATGGAAAAACAAAGGGCACTACACAACCCCCCCATGGCACTTTATAATATAGTGCGAGTACAAAATATGGCACAAAGTGATGTGCAAGAAGTCCAATACAACACATACAATGCTGAGGCACTTTATCTCAGTGCGTTTACAAAAGAGAAATACATGCAAAGTGAGCCCATAATGTCTACAATGTCCAAATAGGACAACATGCAAAAACCTGGAAAAGATACAGAAAAAGTGCATGGACAGCAACATAGAGCTCCTCAATACCTTTCCAACGCCGCAAACGAGGCGAAAATTGGACATCGTGGCAAAAAGTTATGAGCTCGGAAGTCCAAAAACATCATCTGACTTCAAACAGAAATAAATGCATGAAAACAGTAAAATACTGAAAAATAAACAGCACTACTGGAAAGTGCTCGGAACCAGCTTTCCGGCAATATCTCGTTTGCCCGATTTCGATACCGTATGCCCAAGTTATGGCCAAAAGAAAAAAACTGCTTCTTTTAGAAAAAAAAAATCCAGGTTAGAGGGCCAAAGAGGGTTTGCCGACGTCGACGCCAAGGCCGAGCAAGTCATCAGTTCAATGGTGCTTAAATTTGACGGCCGCCCGCCATCGGGCGAAAAAATGCCCCGGCCAGAAAAATTTGCGCGCTCGAGTATTGCGGGCGGAATACCTCTATAATGATGTCGGCATATTCGCAAAACCGCCAAATATTCTCTCGCGCTTGCCTGGCCGGACGGGGCCCTGGTCTTCCATAGGACCGCGGCGAAGGGTAGAGAGCTGGCCGAGGGCTTGAGGGAGGCGGAGGGGCGGGCGGCACCAATAGTGGCCGGGCGGCGGGCCGGGCCAGGCTTCACTGCGGTGGAGGCCCTATGAACTGGAGGCGCCGGCCCGATTTCCAAGAACTGCTATTTTTTGATTTTTTTTTGAATTTCTCGCCTCGATCTGCGTGCTGGGGAGGCCGTACGGCCCCCCAGACAAAAAAAATTTGCCTTCTCGACCAACTTGCACCAAAATAGACAAATTTTATATGAAAATGGGGGTTTTTGGGCGTTGCGGACTCAATGGCGATGTCCGTTTTGTCCCAAAATGCCCAAAAAATTAGGCTACCCCCAAATTCAATCAAAAAATTGCATGTGGAAACCCTTTGCATCTTGAAACTCATCAAAGGTTATATCTTCGTGATCACTAACAAAGGGCTCGGTGTCTAGAGCCTCGCCGAGCAATCATGTTAGAATCCAAGATGACTGCATGCAAGATGAATACCTGTCACATGCAAAAGATATGAAGAACCAAAAGAATGTTCTTTGTAAACCTCTCAGTAAAAATGCATTAAGAGAATCAATTATTACAAAGTGATCAATCCTTATGAAGGAGATCAACAAACCCTAAAAAGGGAAACCCTAAATGAACCCTAGTGTGCACACTTAATAATTAATAATTAATTATTAATGTGCCTAAGTTTAGCTTAAGTAATAAAGAGGAATAAGTGACTTAATTAACTAATCAATGTGATGTAATTAATTAAGCATAATAACTTGTTACTCTAACAGTGATTCAATAATGATGATCCAATAATAGATCATTAATTTAGTTCTTTTGATGCTTCACAATGTACAAAGGGATTTCTTTGCCTAGACCTTGCTCTCTCATGTTCATGCAAATCTTGATCAAAGAAGAAAAAAAAGATAATGATAATACTATCACGAGTTGGGAGTCCATTTCTAATGGATAAGATCTCTCATATTGTTGGGGAGCACCCTATTAACTATTAATAAAACTAAAAAATAACTTAGATTGCTCATCATTATCACAATCTAGTTTTAAAAAACATATATCACAATCTGAAAATACCTCTTTAAATAGTACTCAACATATATCACAATATGAAGTTAGTTAGTATTAACCACTTCAGTGGCACTTTGGATAAGTAAAACTATTTAAGGAGATGGAGTTTATTTATGGATATATATAAAGAGAACACACATTAAGCATACATCCATTTCAATTTTTCAGATTATGCATGGTAAAAATATATAGTAAATCAAAGTAACTACATCTTTATATTGATTCACTATTTAATTTTGTATAGTGGCTAATTTAAAGTGGATTTAAAGTGAATATAAAGTGGTTTTAGTGATAAATGTTAACATAGACAAAAGGTAGCAATAATCGAAGTAAGATGACATGATTTGATTCGTTTAGAATTTTCCAATCTATTTGTATGGTACAATAATTCTTGAACTATCATAAGTTATAGAAGTTGCCTCACACATAAGTAGCGACCTATAATTTTAGGCTAACTGTTGTCTTTAAAATAAACTATCATCTTCTAGGCTAAGATATTCCTCTACTTATATCTTAATACAAGAAAACTAGAAACCTAAAACTCTCAAATCCTAAATATATATCAAAATATTTATAAATAAGTTAATAAATGACTAACGATAGCATGGTGATAGAAGAGTAAAAATATAAATAATTTCTCTATGCTAAACTGACCATACACTCAAGTTATTTATATATGTGGTTTGTCTAAATTTAGGATAATACATTTATTGTAGTTCATAAAAGCAAGAGGAGATGGGGGGTGAATCAATTGTCACAAAAATTCAAGCTTAAAACTTTATCACTTGTCAAAATAATGATAGTTGGTATCATTATTTTCACTTAGATTGTTGATACCATAAGTGTAGTAGTAATAGTGTTGTAGTAATAGTGTTGTTATGTGAGAGGGGGTGTGCGGTTTAAGATTTGATAAGTGATAAATTTTTAAGCTTGAATTTTTGTGACATATAATTAAGGATCTTATATTAATTATGGGCTCACTAATTTTATTAAATTTATGTTTTTGAGGAATTTATTTTTTTTTGTTTTTGTTGAGTCACTAATTTTATGTAGAAATACCTAATGTTTTGGATGATGCTCAAAAGGCTATGACGAGTGATGTGGAGGTGGTGGATATTCTGAAAAACATGTAATGTTGTTGGTCGGGGTCGTCCTTTTTGGCTGACTTTTTGTTGTTGGTTTGCTGATGATGGGCTGATCTATGCTTAGTGTTGTTTTCTTTAGTTTTAGCTACTTTCTTTTGTAAAGGGTGCTGGGCTCCTTCAAAACCTGTATTTTACCTCTAATAAAAAAAACACCTTTGTTCGATGTTATGGATGTGTTGCTGATATTTAGTTGTCATTGATGTCAACACTATTAGTATTTGGTGTATCAGAGGCTGTATATGTCAAGGATATTGAGAAAATTGTAAAAGAAAGTGTTCTAGGTTCCTAGTGGAACTGTGTAGATCATGAAGGTGTTTTTTTCTCTACATTGAAGATCAGTTGGTGTGGATCAAAAGGCTTATTGTTGAATATATCTAGATAATCTACCAGAAGTTTCAAAGGTCCGCGTGATGTTTTGAGTGTGTTGTGGTCTAACAATGTTTTTGTGGTCTCTGTAGTGTTCCTGAACGTAGATTGTGTGATTCTATTGATCTCAGTTGCTGTGGATGCTTCTCTGTTGTTTCTTGGTGTTCTTGGATGCTTCTAGATCATGCTTTATCTCTGGGGTATGTCCACATTGATCAGTGTACTTGTTGTTGAAGATTTTTCTCCATATGTTCGGTTTTTCATGTTCTTGGCTGACATGATGGTGGTAGCGTGTTGTGGATCTTTGAGGAGGAATTAATTGATTTTTTTTTGTGTTGGAGATATCAATTTGGGTCTCCACTGTGTTGTGGCTGACCTTGGTGGATACACATTAAAAATTTAATTGAAAATTTAGGCTGACATTGCAAATATAAGCAAATATATAAGTGCGATTGTTTCATTGGTGTAGTGAGTAGAGAAGGTGCTCCTATGTGTGTATGTGCGAATATCTTTTAGTTGTAGAGCAAAGTGTGAAGAAGATTGTGCGAAGTGTGAAGAAGTGTTGAGCTTAATTGGAACTGTAATCAGGCTTGTGTAGAAGCTAGTTTCTTAGTTCATACCCTTTGGATTTTTAATCTTATTCTGTTGGGTAGTGAGCCCCTTTTGTATTTGAGCAGTGAGCTCTAGGCAGTGTGCTTGAATGCATGTGCTTTCCCCTTATTATTTTTCATTATACTTTTAGCAGAGTATAATCTTGTGGACTAACATCCACTATGGTTTTTCCCCTAACAATGTTTCCATCGAAAAAACATCTTGGTGTTCTTTGTCTCTTTGATGTGTTAATTGCTTGTGACTAACTGCTTATTCATCATATCTAAAATTTAAGTTAAGTAAGAAAAATTTTTAAATTTATGTGACAACCGATTCACCCACGCCTTCCTCGCTTGTTTGTCCTGTTTTGGTTAACAATTGGTATCGAGGTTCCTCTGAAGAAGTCTAAAATCTTGAGGTGATCTGAGATGGCAACATTTAAGAAGGACAGTCCTAGATTTGATGGCACTAACTATTCAATGTGTAAAGTCTAGATGCAATGTCATCTAAAGTGCATTGGTGATGCTTACTAGAAGATTACAAAATATCCATACACTATTCCTGAGAATGGTCCCTCTTCTACTGATGAGATCAAAGATGCCAGCAATACCGTATCAAGCAGCTTTGGTGAGTGCCTGATGACTAAGAAGTGGCTAATGTTGGGTCTCAGAGAAAACTCATGAGATTTGATGAAAACCGAAACTTTGTATGAAGGAGATGCACAGGTGAAGATGGCTAAGCCACAAAGCTTGAAATGAAAGTATGAAAATTTGAAGATGGGTGAAGATGAAAATATCACTTCTTTTATGTAGAGAGTAAATGAGATAGTGATGGGTATTACATGTGCTAGTGGTTCTGTGGATGAAGATGAAATTGTGGCTAAATTACTAAGATCCTTGCCTCCCTCCTAAAAAATGAAGGTTCTTGCTATTGAAGAGTTAAGATCAGTAAACAAGATGACTAGAGACATAGTGATTGGGAAGCTTGCTGCTTTTGAAATAAGTGAATTTGGTGAATCTACACCAAAGATTGAATCTGCATTCAAGGCTACTGTATTTGGAAGTAGCAGACAAAGATATAGTCCGGGAGAGAGTTCCAAAAAGATATCCAAGTATGATGAAGAATTGAAATAGCTTGAAGATAAAGAGAGGTAGAAGAATTAGAAGCACTGATTGCAAAGCAAGAAGGCAGAGGAAAGGGTAAGTATGAAGATCTATTTCCCATTAAATGTTTTTCATGCAATAAAATAGGTCATTTTGCATCAAGATGTCTCAAAGAAAGTTCCTGTAGATCTGCCTAAAAAGTCTAGATTCCAAAAGATGCTACTTTTGTTGAAGAAGCTGTTGATTGATGATGAGTTTGATAAAGATAATGGAAAAGAAGATGAATGGGCTTTCATCGTTACCATTGAAGATAATCTTGTGGCTACTGAATTTACTAAAGATGAAAAATATCTTGCAGCCCAAGTTGAAGAAAAAGATGAGTGGGTCATTGACAGTGGATGCTCACATCATATGACTAGTGATAAAAGAAAATTTGTGAGCCTAGAGAAGTATGATAGTGGGTTTGTAAGATTTGGAGATAACAATTTTGGTGTTATTCATGGTAGAGGATCTATTTTCCTTGGTGGTAAGGACAACACTGATGATGTCCTCTATGTTGAAGGCCTAAAAAAAAAAATTTTGAGTATTGGACAGATGGTTCACAAGGGATATGATCTTTAGTTCAAAGATGGAAGATGCAAGATACATGGGATTTCCAGAAATATGATTGCAACAAGCAAGAAAAAAAAAGGTAACATTTTTCATTTGAATACTACTAGTGGAAGTTGTTTAATTTCTTAAGTAGATGAAAGATAGTTGTGGCATAGAAGATTGTGCCATGTAAACTTTGACAACATTATCAAGATAAGTTCTACTCAAGCAGTAAGAGATATTCCTAGGTTAGTAAAGCCTGCTAATATAATCTGCAAGGAATATCAGATGGGTAAACAAACTAGAGTCTCTTTTCAGAGCAAACAGTTTCATTCAAATAATTTGATGGAGCTGCTACATACTGACCTTTGTGGTCCCTCTAGAGTTAGAAGTATTCATGGAGAAATTTATTTCATGTTGGTTATTGATGATTACTCTAGAATGATTTGGGTTTCCTTTTTAAGAGAAAAATGTGAAGCATTGGAGAAGTTCAAAAGTTTCAAGGCTATGGCATAAAATGAGAAAGGTCTGAAAATTAAGTGCCTGAGATCTGATAGAGGTGATGAGTTCATTTCCAAGGAATTCAACTCTTATTATGAAGAGCATGGAATTAAAAGACAATTATCTGCTCCTCGAACCCCTCAATAGAATGGAGTTGCAAAGAGAAAGAATAGAACAATTATGGATGCCGCAACGCATGATGATGAAGGAAATGTATCTCATGTACTAGAGTGAAGCGTAGGAATCAAGCACTGTATACTTCTTGAACATGGTAAATGTTAATGGTAATTTTGTAAGACTCCTTATGAGTTATGGTTTGGTCACAAACCTATTGAAGATCTTTGAAGCAAGTTTATATCAAGATAGATGATGATATAGGAAAATTTGATGCAAGAAGTGATGAAAGAATCTTCCTAGGTTACCCACTAAAAGAAAGGCTCACCGGTGCTACAACAAAAAACTGAGAAATATGGTTGAAAGTGCAAATGTTAGAGTTGATGAGGACTCTGTTAAATCATCTAGACATTGTAGTTATGATTTAGACGAAGAAATTACAAGCCAAGGGAAGAATGTTCAGACACAAAATCAACTTCAAATTGTGCCATATGTTCCAGTTGTTCCAGTGAAGCAACCTCGATTTGTTTTGGTAAATCAAGTCAGCTAGGAGGCTCAAACAAGTGCAAGTATAGAAGAAAGATCAAAAGAATCAGAATCTCAAGAGTATTCTAAAACTCCAAGTTATGTAAAGCTAAATCATTCTAAAAATCAAATCATAGGAGATAAGAATAAAGGAGCGCAAACTAGAAGAAAAATTGTAGAAGAATACTATCTAATCTCCAAGATTGAACCTAAAAATGTCTCTAAAGCCTGTAAAGATGAACACTGGCTGGAAGCTATGAAGGAAGAACTAACACAAATTGTGTTGGTATGTGGCGACTGATCATGCTATACTGTATAGCCCATGGTATACTATACACCTCGGCCCCTATCCAAAAATCAACGAAAAAGGAAAATTTTGATTTTGTAGAACCAAAAATCTGGAAGCTTCTAAGCTTGTTAAAAAGGGGTTCGGATGGGTATTACAGTATGATGAAAAACACGATTATTCGCAAGATTGTAATAGGTTTTTACACTGGATAATAAAAGTATTGGATGGCTACGGTTTGGTGGATGTAGCTTGGATTGGGTGAACCACGTTAAATTCTTTGTGTTATGATTTATTCTATGTGTGTTTTAGTTTCTCTATTTTATTAATTAAATCTATATTTAATTGTTAGATCTGCCATCTCTAACCCTAACAAATTGAAAAGAATGACACATGGCTACTGGTTCTGAGACCTAAAGACAACAATGTGATTGGTACTAAATGGGTATTTAGAAACAAGTTGAATGAATAAGGTGAAGTGGTCCGGAATAAAGAAAGACTAGTATGTAAAGGGTATTCTCAAATGGAAGGTGTTGATTTTGAAGAAACCTTTGCCCCTATCACTAGGATTGAAGTTGTTAGACTATTTCTTGCTTATGCTGCACACAAGGACTATAAAGTCTATCAAATGGATGTAAAGTCTACATTTATGAATGGAGAATTAGAAAAAGAAGTGTACATTGAACAACCAGATGGATTACAGATAATAGATAAGGGAGACATGGTTTGTAGGGTGAAGAAAGCTCTGTATGGAATTAAGCAAGCCCCCATAGTCTAGTATGCTAGATTGGACAAATATCTACTGAAACTTGGATTCACTAAAGGTACTGCTGATAGCAACTTATACTTCAAATTAGATATTGATAAGGAGTTAATTATAGAAGTTTTTGTTGATGACATCATTTTTGGAGGAGATGATAATCTATGTATGAAGTTTGTTGATGAAATGAAGAGTGAATTTGAGATGAGTATGATTGGAGAAATGAAGTTATTTCTGGGATTACAAGTTACACAGTTGGACAAAGGGATCTTCTTATCTTCGTCCAATTATGTGAAAGAACTATTGAAGAAATTTGGGATGGATGACTCCAAACCTGTTGGTACCCCCATGGCGACCGGATGTAACTTGGCACAAAATGATGACTCTCCTAAGGAAAATCAAAATAGATATAGGTCAATGATCAATGGATTGCTCTACTTGACTTAGACTAGATCGGACATTATGAATGTTGTCTATATGGTTGCAAGATTTCAGGCTAATCCAAAAGAATCACATGTAACTGTTGTCAAGAGAATTTTTAGATATCTGAAAGGAACAATTGACTTTGGACTTTGGTATCCAAAGGATGATTATCTCACTTTATGTGCATATACTAATGCGGATTAGGTTGGTGATGTAGATGACAAGAAAAGTACTAGTGGTGGTGCTTTCTTCCTAGGGAAGAAGGTGGTATCCTGGTTAAGTAAAAAGAAAAACTAAAATTCTCTATCTACTATTGAAGCAAAATACATTGTTGCTGCCAATAATCGTACTCAAGTGATGTGGATGAAATAAATGCTGAGAGATATCAAGGTGAAATATGAAGAGCCTATTTCTATATACTGTGACAACTCAAGTGCAATAAATATCTCAAGGAATCTAGTGCTACACTCTAAGACTAAACGTATATCAATAAAGTTTCATTTCTTGAGGGAGAAAGTGAATGAGAAAGAAGTTAGACTAGAGTATGTTCCTACCAAAGAAAAAATTACAGATCTATTTACTAAGCCATTTCCAAAGTATACTTTTGAGTATCTCAAAAGTATGCTAGGGGTAATCACCCTTCCTGATAAGAACTAAAAGATGCATTTTCTTGTATCAATCTGTGAACTTCATTGCTATATTTTGATCCAGATTGATGTTTCTATGGCTGCTACTCAAGGGGAGTAGTCAGATGTGCATATATGTGGTTCAGAGTGTGTATATGGATAGGTCATTGTTACCTTTTCCATTGATGTCAAAGGGGGATAAGTGTAATGTGAAAAATCCTTTCAAGAGAAGTACAAAAGAAGTCAATGTATTGGGTTGATGGTATTTTTTCACAACATGTGTTAATTCCATCAATGCAAAAGGGGGAGATTGTTGGATGATGTGGATGTGTTTCTGATATGTGGTTGCCATTGATGGCAACACTATTAGCATTTGGTGTATCAAAGGTTGTATATGTCAAGGATATTGAGAAAATTGTAAAAGAAAGTGTTCTAGGTTCTTAGTGGAACTGTGCAGATCATGAAGGTGTTTTGTTCTCTACGTTGAAGATCAGTTGGTGTGGATCAAAGGGATTATTGTTGAGTATATCTAGATCATCTACCAAAAGTTTCAGAGGTCTGTATGATGTTTTGAGTGTGTTGTGGTCTAACAGTGTTTCTGTGGTCTCTGTCAGTGTTCCTGAACATAGATTGTGTGATTTTATTGATCTCAATTGTTTTGGATGCTTCTCTATTGTTTCTTGGTGTTCTTGGATGCTTCTAGATCACTCTCTATCTCTGTGGTATGTCCAACTTGATCAATGTACTTGTTGTCCAAGATTTTTCTCTATATGTTTGATTTTTCATGTTCTTGGCCGACATGATGGTGGTAGCGTGTTGTGGATCTTCGAGGAGGAATTAATTGATTTTTTTGTGTTGGAGATATCAATTTTTGTCTCCACTATGTTTTGGTCGACCTTGGCGTATACGCATTAAAAAATTAATTGAAAATTTGGGCCGAAATTGCAAATATATTTTATTTTTTCTTGGCCTACTAAGATGTGATGAAATATCATGTAGCAGATATATAAGTGCAATTTTTTCATTGGTGTAGTGAGTAGATAAGGTGCTCATGTGTGTGTATGTGTGAATATCTTTCGGTTGTAGAGTAGAGTGTGAAGAATATTGTGCGAAGTGTGAAGAAGTGTTGAGCTTAATTGGAACTGTAATCAGGCTTGTGTAGAAGCTAGTTTCTCAGTTCATACCCTTTGGATTTTTAATCCTACTCTATTGGGTAGTGAGCCCCTTTTGTATTTGAGGAGTGAGCTCTAGGCAGTGTGCCTGAATGCATGTACATTCCCCTTATTATTTTTCATTATACTTTTAGCAGAGTATAATCTTGTGGACTAACATCTACTATGGTTTTTCCCCTAACAGGGTTTCCACATAAGAAAATCTTGGTGTTCTTTGTCTCTCTGATGTGTTTATTGCTTGTGACTAATTGCTTATTCATTAGATCTAAGATTTAAGTTAAGTAAGAAAATTTTAAATTTCTGTGACAACTGATTCACCCCCCTCTTAGTTGTCTGTCCTTGTTTTGCCAACAACCTTTTCCTAACATTCTCCCACTTGTTGTATACATTGCATAAGGGGAACAAGTAACCTCAAAACATGAATCAAAACAATAATCCATTAGCCACATATACCATAAAGTAATCAAAGTGATCCATTAGGATACCTACAACAAGAATAAAAGTGACCAACATCCCAAGCATGAATGCTTTCATCCTCCATCATACCAATGCACAAAGATAAGAAGCCATCCAATAGAGAAGCCACATAATTTTTCACAATGAAGCATAAGTCTTGCCTCAACTGATACCCCAAATACATACACTCAATCCAAAGGTAACAATATGCACTAGTAGTCGTCAAGATACACAAACCCATAGCTGAAATAACACCCGCAACAAGTGCCAATACATCCAACTATCCATACCTCCAAGGTATACAAATCATAGTAAACTCATGCCATAAACATATACACCCATAAACTACAATCAAAATCTCCATGTGCAAAACCTATCAAAGAATGACATACACATCCAAGAGCTCCCATTGCATGGGTAATACAAATCTGAAAAATGATCAAGGCATACCAAGTCTACCAATAGCATCATATAGAAAATGTAAACAACATCACGTAGAACCAAGAAATCATCCACAATGATATGCAAAACTATAAATCAATAACCTATAAGAACAACTCTCACCACAAGTCTCCATAGCTCTCCCAAGTTCTCCACACCCAACAAAGGAAAAAGATAAAGGAACCTTCATGTCATCACCCAAGAACATAAGTGAAAACACATGACCACAAGCTAGTGATCACAATAGCTCCAGAAAAACCTCAAACCAATGTAATGTGAAACCAAACATCTAGGAAGATAACCAAGACCAAAGAGAGAAACTCTACACATCATATACCTATAGAAAAATCTCCTACATACACCTCTAAATGCCAATCGTGTCAAGCATGATCTCCTCCAAAACAACCCAAAAGAAAATCCATAACAACCAATCGTTCAATCACCAAGATCAAACATAACATATGTATCATGTAATCAACATGGATGTAAGTCTCTCAAGCCAAAGAAGATCAAACTAAATCCATTCCCAATGAAGTAAATAAGCCCAATACATCTCCTAAACTCAACATCAATGAATGTAATCACAATGCATAAGGAGATAAACATGCCAACACTCCTCAAATTGATGTAGAGTAGGGAGGAAAAACTTCACAAAATGGCAATTCAAGCAATATCAATCAACTTTCCAATCTTCAAAACCCTATCTTGTTCTTATTTGACAATTCCTTCAAATTTCTCTACTAGCATTCCAAATGATGGAAATTGTGAATATCTTTTAGGAGACACTTCAATCCCACAAACCATTCATCATTTTAGGTACCCATTAGGCCCAAATTTGACATATCAAAGTTATTCATGCACTTTTTTTGGAACATCAACCCTTAAAAGGGACTACTATGTTGAAAGTGGCTAAAATTAGCCCTATTTTACAGTGCAAGACCTAACTAGAATTTCTTCCAACCTCCAATATCTATTGAAAAACTTTAACAAGGTTATAAAACCTCTGAATCAACAATTTTTATCAGGGGAAACAATCACAAATTCACCAAAATGCAAAACCCTTGTTTTAAGCCATTTTCATGCTTGAACAATGGGGGTTTATTGAAACTACAACTTCCTAGCCTTTTCTCACCCTATAAAAAATTAAAACACACCAAAATGGACCTACACATTCTATATAAACCATAATCCATTTTTTTCCAACACTTTTTCATCAAACTTCCACTCTAAACCGCCATTTTTGGTTCAAAAACAAGACTAAGAACACCTAGGGCATTACTCCAAACCATTCAATCTTCCTTACTTGATCCTAAAACCTAAATACAACAATAAACTACACCTATCCATTCCATTCCACCAAGTTATTTCAAATTTCACCAAGTGGAATGGCCTAGGTTTCCATTCCACTTCAAACCTCAAGTTCAGGGTTTGCAGACTGTGTTCTATAAAATTGCAATAAAAGTATTCAAACTCTACAAAAACTCTCCAAATCAAAACCAAATTAAATTTACTTCATGTATCAATCAAATACTATGCAATTTGGATAAAAAAAAAACTATATGAGGTCGTACAGTCACTGTGAGCAGCAATTTACCAATAAATACATAGAAAAAGAGAGTTTCTATTTGCTTACTTTCACAAGAATGAACATCAGAAGCTGCCTCAAAGATTGTGTGGCTTATATGAACCCAAAACACCAAAAAAAAACTAACTCAACTGACACAAACCAACTTTTGAACTCCTAGACTATTGGGATTCCCAAATCTTGCATTTTTTGCATTTTTGCAACTTTACAATATGACAACTTTTCAAAATTTTGACAACATTAGCAAGGTTGATCCAAAATGACTCAAATGACTCCAAATACATCATAAATGGCATATTATGACCTTATTTCATGACAAATGACTCAAAATCCCTAAAAACCAAACTTAAGACCTTATTCACAAAACTTGCCATGGTGCCCTTGCACCATACACCTGGACTGAAAAGAACTCAACTCCCTTGAGGAATGTATTATTGTATATCATGCTTGATTACTTCACCTTCTTGTTCTCCAAATGTTCCTTCATCAGGTAATCCTTTCCATTGGATTAGGTACTGAAGCTTTGCATTGTTCTTTGCATTGATAGACTCCTCACCACCTAGAAATTGCTCCATCTTCTCAAATTGACCTGTTGTATGCCCTCTTATCTTCCCCTTATTTGAAACTAATGCTAAAAATGCTTGAAAAATTACAAACTTACCTCTACCAACTTTGTCCTGGACTAATTTCTTCTTTACCTTTGAAGCATACTTGAACTCACTCATTTGTCCTCACCAAACACCTTGAAGCATTCCATCTTTTCCTTTTATCTCTTTCACCAAATTCTCTGCCCTTAGGATATTTTCTTGATCAGGTTTACAAACCACCATTTTGACCGATTTTAACTACCCACTATCTTATTTTACAACCACTGGACAAAGCACTATCCCTATCATAATCTCATCATGCTTCTCTAACCCATCTTGAGCCATCACAAGTAATTCATCCTTGACTTTCTCTTGACCTATTTTTGTCTCCAAATCACTAATCTTTCCTTCCAACATTGAATCACCCTTCAAAATTACTGTCTTCACATCTTCTTTTGTAGTGGTTGCACACTCTTCATTTTTGTCTTCGTCAAGCCTTACAAACTCCTTCTTATGTAACATGATCACCCTAGCTACTTTACTCTACCCTTTATCAACCTCCTACAATGGTGTTAGTGTAAAAGGGGTTCCATCCTTTTCAATCTGATAAGTATTATCTCTTCCATCATATATGGCATGTCTATCAAACTGACATGGTCTTCCAAGTAACAAATGACAACAATCCATAGTCAACACATCATAGAGAATGCTATCCTTGTATCCACCAATATTAAATTCAACCAAAGCTTGTTCATTCACCAAAATAGATTGATCACCATTCACCCAAGATATTTTATATGGTGTTTCATGAGGAATCTTTTCCAATTTCAATTTATCAACCATTTCATTTGACACCATGTTATCAATACTCCCTGAATCTATAACAACTTTACATACCTTTCCTTTGCACTTGCAGGTGGTCTTGAAAAGTGTTCTCCTTTGAGTCATCTCCTCCTTGGATGCTTTAAGTAATGTTATTCTCACCATCAATGATTCCCCAAGTTCTCGAGCAACAAGCTAATTAGGAGAATGAATGCTCTCATAGTTTTCCTCTTGCACCAACTGTACTCTCTTATTACCACCACTTGAAGTAGAGCCTTGTTTTTTTGGACACTTCCATGCTACATGGCCAAACTTATTACAATTGTAACACCTTCATAAAAATGAACTTGAACCTCTATCTCTACCAAATCTTCCTCTGAAGCCTCTAAAGCCACCTCTTTGATCAACCACTTGGTCTTTGTTCTTGCTTGCATCTTCTTGTTCTTCATAGGTCTTCCTTGTACCTCTTCCTCTATTAGGGTTGCCTTTTCCTTTTTCTTGTATTTCTTGCCTTCTATTTATCCTTTCCTATGCCTTGATGTCCAATTGAAAACACTCCTCAACTGTCCTAAGTGTTGTAAAACCAATGTCTCTTGAATGTTGAGACTAAGCCCATTTAGATACCTTGCAACCTTTTCTACCTCATCTATAGTATGTCCTGCTCTAATACTTAGTATATGGAACTCTTCAATATATGCCATGACATCTAACTCCTTTTGCCTTAAATTTTTTAGCTTCCTAAAGATCTAAATTGCCACCATTCTATCTCATGAACTTATCTTATTCTTTCCCTTCTTTACTCTCTCCTCTTGAACATAGTTCCGCCATGTTAGGGCAGGGAACTTCAATTTGGTTTTTGAAAATTTCACCTTCTTATTGTCTTCTATCTCTTCAAATTAAAAGAAATTATCCAAAGCATCTATCCAACCCAAAACTTCTTCACTGTCCATCTTTCCACCATACATAGGCACTTCAACTTTCACCTTTGGAGTATTATCCCCTTGACAACCTTTAGCATCCTGACCATTCTCATCTCTTCAGGGTCCAAGTCCTCATCATCATGGACTCCTATTGGAGGGTTCTCACTTCTCATCCTCCTTATCACTTTGGTCACCATTGACCATTCCTCTTCTATGATTCTTTTCC
Source organism: Sequoia sempervirens (assembly GCA_007258455.2). NCBI lineage: Eukaryota > Viridiplantae > Streptophyta > Pinopsida > Cupressales > Cupressaceae > Sequoia > Sequoia sempervirens. Next base: position 446,418,625 of record VDFB02075321.1, read on the forward strand.
AGGGCTGTAATTTTGGAAAGGGAAAATTCATGAGACTCCTTATAAAGCCTCACCACCTTTGCATATTGTTCCTTTAGTTCTCTGAATTCTTTTGCTATTGGATTGTTCTTTGGAGGCATCTTTCTTATGCCAATTTTCATTCACTTTCCCACTTCAGTATTAGAACCTATGATTTGATACCAATTGATGCAGAACAGGGAGAAAAAACTTCACACAATCACAATTCAAGCAATATCAATCAACTAGTTTCCAATCTTTAAAACCCTATCTTGTTCTTATTTGACAATTCCTTCAAATTTCTCTACTAGCATTCCAAATGATGGAAATTGTGCATATCTTTTAGGAGACACTTCAATCCCACAAACCATTCATCATTTCAAGTACCCATTAGGCCCAACTTTGACATATCAAAGTTATTCATGCACTTGTTTTGGAACACCAACCCTTAAAAGGGATTGCTATGCTGAAAGTGGCTAAAATTAGCCCTGTTTTACAAAGCAATACCTAACCAAACTTTCTTCCAGCCTCCAATATCTATTTCAAAACTTTAACCAGGTTATCAAACCTATGGATTATTTTTTATTAGGGGAAACAATCACAAATTCACCAAAACACCAAACCCTTGTTTTAAGCCATTTTCATGCTTGAACAATGGGGGTTTATTGAAACTACAACTTCCTAGCCTTTTCTCACCCTATCAACACTTCAAAAACACCAAAATGGACCTAAAAATGCTATCTAAGCCATCATCCATTCTCTGTTGGCCAACACTTTTTCATCAAACTTCCACTCTAAACCACCATTTTTGGTTCAAAAACAAGACTCAGAACACTTAGGGAATTACTCCAAACCCATCAATCTACCTTCCATACTCCTAAAACCTACATACAACAATAAAAAACACCTAACCATTCCATTCCACCAAGTTATTTCAAATTTCACTGGGTGGAATGCTCTAGGGTTCCATTTTACCACTTCAAACCTCAAGTTCAGGGTTTGTAGACCGTTTTCTGTAAAATTGCAATAAAAGTATTCAAACTCTACAAAAAATCTCCAAATTGAAACCAAATTGAAGTTACTTCATGCATCCATAAAACACAATGCAATTTGGATAAAAAAATTTGTACGGGGTCATATAGTCACTGGGAGCAACAATTTACCAGTAAATACACAGAAAAAGAGAGTTTCTATTTACTTTCTTTCACAAGAATGAACATCATAAGCTGCATCAAAGATTGTGTGGCTTATTTGAAGAAACTAACTCAACCGACACAAACAAACTTTTGAACTCCTAGACCATTGGGATTCCCAAATCTTGCATTTTTTGCATTTTTGCAACTTTACAATATGACAACTTTTCAAAATTTTGACAACATTAGAAAGGTTGATCCAAAATGACTCAAATGACTCCAAATACATCATAAATGGTCTATTATGACCTTATTTCATGACAAATGACTCAAAATACCTAAAAACCAAACTTAAGACCTTATTCACAAAACTTGCCATGGTACCCCTGCACCACAAATGAACCCTCCAAAACCATATATCCATAGTTTAGGATCCAAATGCATGAGAAGATAAAGCATAAAACATAATGCACCTAAAAGAAACAATGGGAAATACCTCTCAAGTGAAAATTTTTGAGTAGACCAAGAGTGGGGAATGAGAATGCTCCTCGAAGACATCTAAGTCATCATGACTCATCCAAGAACACTCTCCTCATAGGTACATGTTGAACTCACATCCAACCAAGGTGTAGGCTCCTCAGAATTCTTGCTGAAATCTCATCAAGAGTAACCATCTCATCTCATGTCTCTAACCATAAGAGAACTCAAGCCTCACCTATGTCTCCAAGTATCCATGAGTACCTGCAACCAACCAATCCATGCCAAACTCCAAATGCAACAGAGCACCATTATGAAGTAATCAAGCAAATGATCAATGCACTCTATACAAAGAGAACCACCAAGATCAATAGTCAAAGTCCTAACAGTTGAATCAAGAAAATAACCATGACATCATGATCTAACCATATCCTCCTAGGAGATCACATAAAGCAATACATACATCCTTGTCTTAAGAGAAAAGTATCATGCCAAAAATATAACATGTAATTAAGAGTAAACCATGACACAATACCAAAAACACTCTAAACCAAGAAACACCACTAATCAATATGAATATAAACATCCCCTATCAATGAAACCAAAGATGTCAATGAACCCTTACTGCATAGAAGTAGAAACCAAGAGTCCATCCATGATACCAACAAACATTGCAGAAGATCATCCATCTCCTCCTAGGAGATCACATAAAGCAATGCATACATCCTTGTCTCAAGAGAACAAGTATCATGCCAAAAATATAACATGTAATTAAGAGTAAACCATGACACAATACCAAAAACACTCTAAACCACGAAACATCACTAATCAATATGAATATAAACATCCCTTATTAATGAAACCAAAGATGTGAATGAACCCTTACTGCATAGAAGTAGAAACCAAGAGTCCATCCATGACAACAACAAACATTGCAGAAGATCATCCACCATCAAATGGTGAATCCAAATCACTGCCAACGACTCCCACTAAACTGTGATACCAAGTCACACATGGAATTGTGACTACCATCCTCTCCATGAATATCATCCAGGTCTACACACACGATTGAACTGTCAGTAACATAACAAGTAGAACCAAAAACTCCAAGCCAAGAAGATACCTACAACCGCCAAACCATCATAAACATATCCAATCACCATCAATCCATCATTTTCAAAAGCTTCCACTGAAAAGTGTACCCAAGCTATCCATGAAATCATGATAAACCACATGATACAAGTCCCAAAAACAACTATCTAGGTACCATAAGAAACATCCATCCTGTCATCTCTAATCACACATACCAATGTACAAATGACCAAGAACAAGGCCAACTGTCAAAGTATGCAACAACAATGAATCAAACTTGGTGAATAAAGATAATCCACAACCAATTCATCCCACTGCAAGTGAACGAGTAGCTAATCTACAACCTGCATGACTTGTAGATCCAATCACTGAAACATGCAAACTTATCATCACATCGGTAAACTACAAACTAAGATATATAAGAGAATAACCATATAGACCAAATGAATCAACACCAAATCAACCTCTGATATGATTTTCCAAACATGTCCATATTCAAGTACCATAGTTAAGGAACCAAATACACCACCAAATGTACCAACAACTAATCCAACCGTACATATCTGCATAATCATAGTCAACTACATAGGTCTCAATCATGACTATACCTAGTAATACCATCTCACCTCCTCAACATGACAACAAAACCAATAAACCAAGTGACTAAACCAAGCCACCAAAACTAAACATGCATCATCACTGAAATATCAATGGGAAAAGACAACCCATGTCCAAGTCATAAATGCAACATGTAAGTATAGACTACCTACAACATTGCACAACTTGTAGACACAACAATGCAACATAAAAATCCAAACATATACTGATAACCATGTCAAATGAGAGAATAATCTAAGATGTACAATTGAGCATACAATGAATCCAACATCAAATCTCCAAGATCTGATCATCCATAAACTCGTAGTATCACCATAGTCAAAGTAATCCATAAACAACTCAGATAAGGAAAACAAAAAATAAATCATGCCAAAATAACTCCAAACCTAATCCACTGTGTAGTGCTTTGAACAAGCTTTCCGTCAACTATTCGAAGTCCAAAATCTGACTCCGTATGCACTCGATATCACCTCTCGAAGCTCAAAAAAACACTTGACTTCCAACATGAAAAACACTTTCAAAAATGCAAAACATCAGAAAATAACTAGCACCACAGAGTAGAGCATCCAATCAGCTTTACAATGAGTCCAAGAAGTTGAAAATCCAACATCATGGACGCAAGTTATGCCCCTAGAGTAAAATATCTCCAATTTGACTTACATAAGCAAATTCTGGTGGGTCCCACTCCAAAACAAAAATCAAATATTAAAAATCGCATTGAAAATTTTAATAGAAAAAAAATCATTGGAAACTTGTCATTTAAAGACAATTTCCACATAACCCAAAAGAGAAATCTATGCAAATAAGTATTTAGAATCCACATGTAAGAGAATAGACAACATACCCATGAAAATATGACACAAGATATACCCTGGGAAAACCCTCAAGAGGGAAAAAACCCAGCCTCCAAAAGCATCCATCTCTCATGTATTATTCAGCAATAAAGATTACAATACATCTTCAGAGTCTCCATGAACACCATTGAAGAAACAATCCCTCTTTAAGAAATCCATGTGAACAAGCATGCAACCACACATCATGTGCCATGCTTCAAACCCTCAAAAATGCTAACCAGAGCTTACATGCAAACTTACCATGCTTAACAACTACCTTTGTGGTTGGTTTTATAGAAGCAAGCTCCTAAAAAATCACCAAGTGGTATTACACAAAACCATGTGACTAAAACCATGAGATTACAAAACCATGTCCCCACATTTAATATTGGGTACTTTATTTATTTATTTTCCCCAATATTAAATAATTACATTTTAGCAACTTAACTTATGTCCCAATGTTACATACAATATAAAGTGGCCCCAAGAATAATTACATTAAATACATTATGCAAGGTATACAACATACCTTTTCCTAACAAGTTTGAGATCCTGCATATGTACAAAGATGAGAACATTAAATCATATGTGCAAAGAGTGGATGAGTTGGTAGGCAATATCAGAGGGCTTGGCGCTACCGTAGATGAATTCAGGATTGTGAAGAATATTCTTAGAACTCTCTTTGATGCATACAATGAAAAGGTATCTTCTATTGAAGAGTATGTGGACTACAAGACTTGTACTAAAGATTAGTTGTTGGGAACTCTAACATCTTATGAGATGAGAAAGCCAAATTTGAGAAATGTATCCAAATTAGAAACTACTTTCAAGGCTACAAGAGCTGAAGATCCAGATGAAGAGAATATTGATGAAGTAGAAGCTAACTTTGTGAGAAGGATGAAGAAAGGCTCCAAAAAATATGAAGGTAAGTTACCCTTTAAATGCTTTAGTTGTGGAGGAATAGGTCATTATGCTTTGAGATGTTTAGAGAGAGCTAAGAAGAACAAATAGAGATTTAACAAAGAAAACAAAGGAAAGAAGATCAACAAAGCATATTATGTGAATGCGGATGCTAGTATTTCTGATGAAGAGTCTAACTATGGAGACTTTTATGACAATGAATGCTTGTTCTTGGTGTTAGCATACTCCATCATTTCACCCATGAGTTGTGTTTGTTATTTTCTGCTAGTGTAACATAGGATATGGTTTGTTCAATTGGTTTAAGTATGTTGTTACATAGTTTATTTAGAAATTTGTTCAACCCGTCACTATTTGAGGATACACAGGTTCTCTCCTATCATATTGTATATATGATCTATTTTAAGGATCTATGACAATTGCTTCAAATGCTTACATTAACAATTACAAACCAAAGGTGCTTAATTCAAAATTAACACACAACAAAATTAAATTTATGAAATTACAAAGAGATCAAAGAAAGAACATAATGAGAGAGAGAAAGAGAGTGCAAACGAAATTGATAATGGAGTTCGTCATTTGAAATGACTAAATCTCTGGGCCCCTCTCCAATGAGTGGACTGATCCAATTATTCCTCTAGAAATTTGATTACATTCGTTGGCAGAACCTCCCCTTGGTTTATAAGGAAATCTACAAATGCACTTCCAAAGTGTGTGGAAACAAGCTTCTCTAAAAGCACGGAAATACAATAATTCCTCCAAGGAAAACAATCTCTCACACTTGCAAAATTCTTCCAAAAATCACTTCCCTTCACACCCCCATTCTACCCTTTTTTATATTACATTTTTTGCCAAAATTGGTGTAAAACCAATTAACTACCCAATCTCCCTTACATAGAGAAAATTCTAATAATATCCCCTTCTTATGATTCCTGGAAGGATAATATCCCCTCAAGATAATTTCTTTTTCCATTTGAATGGTTACGAAGGAATTTATTCCCTATTAATTTGGGGATGTAGTTTGAATAGGCTCCTTAATTTAGGAATAATATTCCTAATATTCCCGAATAGAGGGGTATAAAATTTCCATGGTTTAAAAAATTATGAAATAGCCTTATTTTAAGGCATTTTATGGCAAAAATTAATTAAGTTTTAGAGAGAATGGGGGGTGGTAGTCCCACCACACTCCCCTCCTCTTTATCTCCTCCTTAAAGTGGGGGATGCATTCCCCATTAAGGTGGGTTTCCCCCCATACCATGGGTGATGCCCCACTTAATGTGGGCCGCCCCTCATGGATGGGTGGGGCCCATCTTATTTTTTAATAAATATATACTTTATTTTTTATTATATATATATATTTAATTTGATTTTTAATTTTTGCCAAAATAACTTTTGCTACATGGAGGGATGAGGTATTGCCATATGTCAAGGGTTGATTGGCCGTTGGACTGACTAGGCGTTGACGTCATCAGGTTGACCCAATCTTTGATGTTCCATAACTTCGCCATACGGACTCCATTTTCCATGAAACGAACTCCGTCAGAATCGTGATGATGAGCACTTTGCAATGGTGCTGACTTTGACCAGTTTTATGACTTTTAATTTTTTCTCTCTCTCTCTCTCTTTTTTTTTTTTTGGACTGGTTCTAAGAGTTGACAAGAGGTTTGACTATATATATCTTGAGCTCCGGGACTCTGGTTGACTCTGTTCAAGTTGTGTTGGAGTCATAATCCAGAGCACTTTTTAATGATATCAAAACAGGAGAAAAATGGAGAATTTCAAAATTGACGAAAAATCCTCCAGATCAGTCCTCCCCACTAGAGAGCTTTTGGACCTCTGAAAGCTGGTCACTCAAAAAGTAAGTGAGGATAAAGTTCCCTCACTTTACCAATCTCCATCCACTTTTCCTTGCTTGGATGCATCCCTTTTAGCCCCACTCAGATGTATTCAACTACTCCTCTTCATGAAGTCCTAGTGTTCCTGTCGAGGATAACATCTTCAGGCAACTCTGACATGTACTCTGGGGAAAGGTCGTCAACTGATGGAACTTGCACTTCAGCCTCCTCATCTAGTATCATCGAAGGTTCGTAGAACTTCAAGTTCTTAACCATAACTACCGAGTAAATCTGCATGTATGGAGGAAGATTAAGGTAGAAGGCATTGGTGCCAATCTTGTCCAGAATCTCGAATGGACCATATCTGATTGGCTTGAGCTTCCTTCCTTCGCCTTGCATTCTTTCCTTTCTTATGTGTAATCAAACTCTATCTCCAACTTGGAAATGATGATCACTGCAATGCTTGTCATGACGAGCCTTGTACTTTGCTTGACTCTTTTCCAATTGTGCTTCTATGGCCTGATGAACTGCTCGGACCTTTTGGATGAACTTTAAAGCCCTTTCTGCATCAAGGCATCCATCTTCAACATCATTTGTTCCAAAAGCAAAGTCCATTGGTGTCTTTGGAAAATAACCAAAGCAAGTCTCAAAAGGAGACCTCTTTATAGAAGAATGGGTTGCATGGTTGTAGGCATGCTGCACATACTAAAGAATTTCATCCCACAACTTAGGATGCTTGCTGCAATATCCTCTGAGCAAATGCATGATTGTCTTGTTGACTACCTCTGTCCATCCATTAGTCTGCGGATTGAAGGCTATACTCTTCTTTAGTTTAGTATCCATAAGTCCCCATAGGACTTACCAACACTCCCCAAGGAATTGAGAATCTCGATCTGATACAATGGAAGTGGGTAACCCAAAGTGAACCCATACAAACTAAAAATACATATGAGCTGTCAGTTTAGTAGTGACTTGCTTTTTTACATGGCATAAGAATACACATCTTGTTGAACCGATCAAGTACTACATACAAATAATCATGCCCTTTCCTAGACATAGGTAACCCCCTGAAAAAATCCATAAATACACTTTCCCATGGTCGAGACGGTACAGGTAAAGGTGTGTACAACCCCAATTTACTATTACTTGGTTTGCTAGTTGCACACATCACACATCCCTTAATATATTTTGTTACAATTTCCTGCATTCGAGGCTAGTAGCAATATTTCTGTAGCTGTGCTAAAGTTTTACTAACCCCAAAATGTCCTACAATTAGCAATGTGTGTGCCTCTCTGATTACATGTGCCTGTTCATTCTTTGGAATGCATAATTTTCCTAAGTGGTACAAGAGTTTATCATGCACATAGTAATCCTTTTCTTCTACTTGTTTGCCTTGGATTAGAGCTGCATAGATATCCTTAAAATTTTCATCAGTAGCATATTGTTCTTCAAAACTTGCATGCATCGTAGAACTATTTTTAAGGATTATCGAAGCATTAGAAATTGGAGGTCTAGAAAGCATATCTAATACTTTGTTATGGGATCCTTTCTTATACTTAATGACTAAGTGAAACTGCTGTAAAAATCCCATCCATTGAAAATGCCTACTTTGTTGTAGCTTAGTTTGTGAATGCAAATATTGTAATGGCTGATGATTGGTATGGATTACTTTTTCCTTGCCCATTATATAATGTTTCCATTTCTTAACACTCTGTACTAAAGCATAAAATTCTTTATCATAAGTTGGATAATTACTTACTGCGCCAAAAAAAAATTCAGAGTGGTAATAGATTAGCTTATCTCCTTGTGTCAATACTGCTCCCATGGCAAATCCACTCGCATATGTTTCAATCTCGAACGGTTGGTGCAAGTCTGGTAGAGCCAAGACTGGTGCGGTGCATAAATTTTCCTTCAGTGTGTCAAAGGCCTTCTGTTGTGGTCCTCCCCACTGAAAAGTTATCTTTGTACTTGTTAATACATGCACCAGTGATGCAATGAAGGAGAAGTTTGCAATAAACTTCCTCTAGTATTGGACAACACCCAAAAAACTCTTGACTTCAGTTATAGTACTTGGCTTAGGCTAGTTTACAATTTCCTCGACCTTCAAAGGGTCAACTTTCAATTGACCATTCCCTACGATATAACCTAAGTACACAAGAGATGTCTTTGCAAACTCACATTTAGACATCTTTACATAGAGTTTTTCTTTTCTTAGTACATCAAAAACTTTTTTAACATGACTTACATGGTCTTCCCAAGACTTGGTAAAAACTAGGATATCATCAAGATATACAATAATAAAATCATCAATGTAAGGATGGAAGATGTCATTCATGACTCGCATGAATGTGGTGGGTGCATTGGTAAGCCTTAAGGGCATAACCAACCATTCATAAAGTCCATGTTTTGTCTTGAAAGCAGTTTTCCAAATATCATCCTCTACAATTCTAATTTGATGATAGCCACTTCACAAATCTAATTTAGAGAAATAAATTGCATGCTTAAGCTGATCAAGCAAGTCATCAATTCTAGGAAGCAGATACCTATTTTTGATGGTGATTTTGTTCAGTGCCCTGAAGTCGATGCACATCCTCCATGTTCTATCTTTCTTTGGAACCAAAACGATCGGAGAACCACAAGGTGATGTGCTTGGACGAATCACTCCTCTATCAACGAGCTCCTAAACTTGATTTTTGATTTCTTCATTTTTCATGATAGACAAATGGTACATGCCAATATTAGGTAGTGGTGCATTCTGCTGCAATTGAATTTCATGTTGAATATCTCTTTTAGGAGGAAATCCTTTTGGTTCCTAAAACAAGTCATCATGAGCGAAAATAACTTTGACCGATTTAGCCTTATGTTTAGGATCACTTCCTTTAAACACCTCATATGTTTCATCTTCTTTGGCCTTAACAAGAATTAACACAAAGTTTTTACTGGAGTTCACTAATCTTTTCATCTGACTAGCATTAACTAATGAAAGACTAGTTTTGACTTTGTGTGCATGTATAATATATTCAATCCCATCCTTAAATAGGTGATACTTGTTTTCCTCCCTAAAGAAGATAGCTTTATGGTAGTACAAATATGGACTTCCTAACACAAGTCCACAAATATATAAAGGTACAACATCCACTACAACCTCATCTTTAAATTTTGTAGTGATTGCAAAACTGAGCTTACATTGTTTAGTGACTTGTAACTATGCATCATTACAAACCCATCCCAAAGGGTATGGCTTCGAATGAGGAGTTGTAGTCAGATTTAGCTTTTTAACAACCTCTTCAGATATGAGATTAACTTGTGAACCCGTATCAAATAAAGTATCAACCTTAGTGTGTTTAGTTATAACACGGATATGAAATAGTTCATTCCTCTGCTTAATCTACTTTAGGTTGCTTACTTGTACTTGCAGAAATACTTGATTTAGATGCAAGAGATATATCTTTGTTTTTACCTTGAATTCTGGTGGAAATTATCTTCGTCTCATCCCCAGAATCAGATCTAAGATCTTGTTGTGTTATAGTAGATGTCTTCTACTTCCCTTTGTTTCCACCATACCTCTTTGGCCTAAGTTTTGGATGTAGTTTCCAACACTTAGAATCTTCGTGTCCTTTCTTACAATGAGAACAAGTGGGTTTTTCACCCTCTTTCTTTACCATGGTTGTCTTTTTTCCTTTTCCTTTATCTTTACCCTTAGGCTTCCCCTCAAACTTAGATGGTTTCTTTGAGAAATTATCACTGAAAATGTTCTTACCCCTTGACTCTAAATGAGTGGCTTGGACTGACACTTCATCCAAATTATTAGGACTCAACATTAGAATAGTATGTCTTAGGTAAGAATGCAAATCACCTATGTACTTGAGTAATGTATCCTGAGTATACAATGGAACATTTAAAGCTATAGCCCATTTTATAAACTCATGAGTGTAATCTTGGATAGATTGACCCTTACCTTGCCTAAAGGTTTTCCAATTCATGGTTAATTGTTGCATATAACCTAAAGGATAAAAGTGTTTTTTAAGGGCAGCAATAAATTACATCCAAGTCATATTACCTTACCATGGAAAGCAATTTCATCCCGAGTCCTACTCTCCCACCAGGTGAGAGTTGTACCTCCCAACTAGAGAGTGGCTAACTAAATCATAGAAGCATCTTCTTAAGGCCTTGAATCCTACAATACACTTCTACCTGCTGGATCCAATCATCTAAATTTTCGGCGTTTAACTCACCACAATACTTAGGCAATTCAAATTTTACATCAAGTTTAATAATAGGCTTAGACTTGCTTTTGAAAGGATTAACAGTAGTAGAAGAGGAATAAGAAGGGGAAGATGGAGAAGAAGGGGAAGATGGAGGAGATGGAGCTTTTGAATCTTTTCCTCCTTTGCCCTTTCGATCTTCCTTCTTTTCTTGCTTCTTCTTTTCAACATACAACTCTTCCACCATAGCCTTCATTTTGAGGAAGACTCACTAGAAAGAATTATCATCAAGCTCTTGCTCGGTGCTTTTCCCAGCTTTAGTTTCATCCATTGTTGGAAAAGTCCTTCACTTTTTGATCTCAGGATTGTATTCTTCAAGTTTTCCTTTACCTTGTTGAAGCTTCGAGCGTGTAAGCATTCAAATTTGCAAGACTAGTTGAAACACAACTCCGATACCAATTTGATCCATTTTAAGGATCTATGACAGTTGCTTTGAATGCTTACATTAACAATTACAAACCAAAGGTGCTTAATTAAAACTTAACACACAACAAAATTAAATTTATGAAATTACAAAGAGATCAAAGAAAGAACATAATGAGAGAGAAAGAGAGTGCAAATGGAATTGATAACGGAGTTCGTCGTTTGAAATGACTACGTCTCCGGGCCCCTCTCCAATGAGTGGACCAGTCCAATTATTCCTCCAGAAATTCGATTACATTCGTTGGCAGAACCTCCCCTTGGTTTATAAGGAAATAAACAAATGCACTTCCAAAGTGCATGGAAACAAGCTTCTCCAAAAGCACGGAATACAATAATTCCTCCAAGGAAAACAATCTCTCACTTGCAAAATTCTTCCAAAAATCACTTCCCTTCACACCCCCATTCTACCCCTTTTTATATTGCATTTTTTTCCAAAATTGGTGTAAAACCAATTAACTACCCAATCTCCCTTACATAGAGAAAATTCTAATAATATCCCCTTCTTATGATTCCCAGAAGGATAATATCCCCTCAAGATAATTTCTTTTTCCATTTGAATGGTTACAAATGGATTTATTCCCTATTAATTTGGGGATGTAGTTTGAATAGGCTCCTTAATTTAGGAATAATATTCCTAAAATTCCCGAATAGAGGGGTATAAAATTTCCATGGTTTAAAAATTTATTAAATAGCCTTATTTTAAGGCATTTTATGGCAAAAATTAATTAAGTTTTAGAGAGAATGGGGGGTGGTGGTCCCACCACACTCCCCTCCTCTTTATCTCCTCCTTAAAGTGGGGGATGTGTTCCCCATTAAGGTGGGTCACCCCCCATACCATGGGTGGCGCCCCACTTAATGTGGGCCTCCCCTCATGGATGGGTGGGGCCCATATATATATATAATTTGATTTTTAATTTTTTTCAAAATAATTTTTTCCACATGGAGGGATGGGGTATTGCCATATGTCAAGGGATGATTGGTCGTTGGGCTGACTGGGTGCTGACATCATCGGGTTGACCCAATCTTTGACCTTCCATAACTTCGCCATACAGACTCCATTTTTTGTGAAATGAACTCCACTAGAATCGTGATGATGAGCACTTCACAATGGTGTTGAATTTGATCGGTTTTGATGACTTTTAATTTTTTCCCTTTTATTTTTGGATTGGTTCTGAGAGTTGACCAGAGGTTTGACCATATATATCTTTAGCTCTGGGACTCTGATTGACTCCGTTCAAGTTATGTTGGAGTCAGGATCCCGACCAATTTTTCATGATACCAAAATTGGAGAAAAATGGAGAATTTCAAAATTGATGAAAAATCCTCTAGATCAATATATACATGTTTCCATACAATAGAGATTATTCGATTTCTCTACCAAATCTAATATGGTATTAGAGTGACAGATTCTGTGCCTATTATTTTGTGAAGAGATGCCTTCGGTTCAAGCAATATGATAGGAGTTTATGATGCAATGTGCTGAGGAATTCGATATTTTGAATAATTTTGGCAAATAAATCACCATATCTTTGTATCTAACAGGAAATATGCCAAGACACTGCTTGAGAAATTCAAAATGATGGAGTCCAAACCCATGTCTACACCTATGGAATTAGGTTTGCAGTTATCTACATCTGATATATCTCCTCAGGTGAATGCACCTCTCTATCGTCAAATGATTGGAGGTTTGATTTATTTGACATATACTAGACTAGATATCAGTTTTTTTGTTAATTATCTTTCACGATTCATGCAAGAACAAAAGAAATGCTATTGGATAGCAACAAAAAGGTTCTTGAGGTATCTACATGGTACAATGGATCATGGTTTGGAATATAAAAGAATGATCAATTCTTCTTAACTGGGTACACATATGCAGATTATGTAGGTTCTATTGATGATAGAAAGTCCACTTCTAGATTTGTTTTCTTCCTTGGATCAGGTCCTATTTCTTGGGGGAAGTAAGAAGCAAGGCATAGTTGCTCATTCCTCAATAGAGGTAGAATATTGTGCAACAAGTGCAATGGTTTGTGAGGCAGTTTGGCTACGTTACATATTAGAAGGATTGGGGGCACCTCAAAACCAACCTACCATCCTCTATTGTGGTAATCAAAGCATTCTCAAGCTTGTTCATAATCCAGTGTTTCACGAACAGACTAGGCATATTGAAGTTGACTGTAATTTCATATGAGAACATGTTCAACAAAACAACATTCAACTCCAATTCTACTCAACTCAGGAACAACGTGCTGATATCTTCACCAAGCCTCTTGTATGTGTGAAGTTTGAAAATTTTCAAGATTCTCTTATTAGTACTTTAAATAAATGATGTAATAAGGGGGGAATGTTAGCATATTCCATCATTTCACCCATGAGTTGTGTTTATTATTGTTTGCTAGTATAACATAGGATATGGTTTGTTCGATTGGTTTAAGTCTATTGTTGTTACATAGTTTATTTAGAAATTTGTTCAACCCGTCACTATTTGAGGATACACGGGTTCTCTCCTAACATATTATATATATGTATGTTTCCATACAATAGATATTATTTGATTGCTCTACCAAATCTGATACTTGGCTATAAAAGATGAACCTACTTCTGTTAAATCTGAAAGACAGGTGAAGGAATGTCCTCCAAAGAAAGAGAAAGATGAAGATACTGTAATCTTTTCCCTACATGCTAAACAATAAAATAACTACTAGGTTGTTGAAAGTGGCTGTTCACATCACATGACCAATGATAAGAGTAAGTTTGTTAAACTTGAAAAATATGATGGAGTCTTAGTTATGTTTGGAGATGATACTGGAGCTAAAATCTATGGGATAGGTTCAATAAGTTTTGATGGCAAGCATAATACTAATGATGTCTACTATGTTAAGGGTTTAAGGAATAATCTCTTAAGTGTTGGATAGACATGTAGTAAAGGATATAATCTTGTATTTGAGGATGAGAGATGTGAAATCAGGAAAGGATCCAAAATAGTAATTGCTACAGGAAAGAAATATGAAGGAAATATATATCAGCTTAAGGGTGTTGATGGACATTACCTAATGACTCATATTAATGAAAGTTGGTTATGGCATTAGAGAATTTGTTAAATGAATTTTGATAACTTGGTGACGATCAATGCAGTGCAAGCTGTAAGAGATTTATGGAGGATTATAAAGCCTATTAATACTATTTGTAGGAATTGTCAGCAAGTAATAAACAACTTCAGGTCAAAGCAACAATCTACTACCAAACTATTGGATTTAATTCATACAGATCTCTATGGCCCTACAAGAGTGAGAAGTCTACAAGGTGAAAGGTACTTTATGCTTTTGATTGGTGATTGCTCTAGCTTTACATGGGTTACTTTTCTTAGAGAGAAATTTGATGCATTAGATATATTCAAAACATTCAAAGCTATGGTAGAGAATGAAATGAATTTGAGAATAAAATTCTCAAGCTCTAACAAAGGTGGTGAATTCAACTCCCATGAGTTTAATTTTTTTTGTGAAGTTCATGGAATAAAAAGATAGTTATATGCTCCTAGAACTCCTCAGTAGAATGGAGTTGTTGAAAGAAAGAACAAAACAATTCAAGAAGTAGCTAGATCAATGATTACTAAAGCTGCTCTACTAGAAGTTTATTGGAGAGAAGCTATTCACACTACTGTTTATGTGTTCAATTGAGTTCAAGCAAGAGAAAACAATACTAAGACCCCCTATGAGCTATGGTGTGGAAGCAAATGTTATATCAGATGGGATGAAGAAAATTTAGGAAAGTTTGATGATAGAAGTGATGAAGGAATTTTCCTTGGATATTCTACTAAAAGAAAAGATTATAGATGTTTCAATAAGAGATTGAGAAAGATTGTGGAAAGCACAAATGTCAAGGTTGATGAAGCAATGAAAAATTCAATTGAAGTTGATGGATATTTATCTAATGAAATTGATTGTGTAAGAATTGAAGAAATTGTGGAAGAATAGGAGAAGCAGAATGAAGAAGAAAAAGAAGCTCTGGTGGTGTCCCCTAAGACACCTAAATATGTGCAAAAAAATCATTCATAAAATCAAATCATTGGAGACAAAAGGAAAAGAGTATTAACAAGATGCATAGTTGTTGCTACTGGTGAGATAAGTTTGTGTTTACTTTCCAAGACTGAACCAAAGAACGTAAGTGAAGCATGTAAAGATGAGCATTGGATGGAAGCTATGAAAGAAGAACTTATGTAGATTGAGAAGAATAAAACTTAGGAATTAGTCCCTAGACCAACGTCAGATAGAAACATAATTGGATCAAAGTGGGTATTCAAAAACAAGTTGAATGAGAATGGAGAAGTAGTTAGAAACAAAGCAAGGCTTGTGTGTAAGGGTTACTCACAAGTAGAAGGAATAGATTTCAGGAGACTTTTGCTCCGGTGGCAAGAATGAAAGCTATAAAAATGTTTTTAGAATTTGTTTCTCATAAATATTTCAAGGTCTATTAGATGGATGTTAAGTCAACATTCTTGAATGGTGAGCTAGAGGAAAAGGTCTACATGGAACAACCAAAAGGATTTTTAGTTATCGGAACAACCAGATATGGTTTGCAGATTGAAGAAAGTTTTATATGGATTGAAGCAAGATCCTAGAGCTTGGTATGCAAGGTTAGACAAATATTTGATTCAACAAGGTTTCAACAAAGGTACGGTAGATAGTAATTTGTATTTTAAAAATGAAAATGACAAAATCTTGATAGTGGTTGTATATCTTGATGAGATTATTTTTGAAGGAAATGAAACTATCTGCAAAATGTTTGCTGAAGAAAAGTAAAAAGAATTTGAGATGTCTATGTTTGGAGAGATGAATTTATTTCTTGGGTTGCAAATTAATCAAATAGAGAAAGTGATTTTTATTTCACAGTCAAAGTATGTAAGAGAGATGTTGAAGAAGTTTGGGATGGATGGTTCCAAATCAGTATGCACTCCAATGGTGACTAGTTGCAAATTGAGTAAAGATGATGATTCACCTAAGGATGATTAGAGAAAATATAGATTTATGATTGGAGGTTTTTTGTATTTAAACTGCTACTACACCGGATATCATGCATGCAGTTTGTCTTATGGCTAGATTTCGAGAAGATCCTAAAGAAATACATGTTGTTGTTAAGAGAATATTCAGATATTTGAATGACACTATGGATTATGGCTTGTGGTATCTCTAGATATTGATTTTACACTGAGTGCTTACACAGATGCAGATTGGGCTGGTTGTGTAGATGACAAGAAAAGTACAAGTGGTGGTGCATTCTTCTTGGGTTGCATATTGGTGGCTTGGTTGAGTTAAAAGCAAGATTCAATTTCCTTATCTACTATTGAAGCTGAGTATATTGTTGCTACATCTTGTTGTACACAAGTTTTGTGGATGAAACATACATTGAAAGATATTAGACTATTGTATGATGGTCTTATTTCTATCTTCCATGATAATACAAGTGCAATTAACATTTCAAAGAATCCAATGATGTACTCGAGGACAAAGCATATATCTATTAGGTATCACTTTTTGATAGAGAATATTGTAGAGAATGAAGTAAAGCTTGAGTATGTACCTACGAAGGATCAAGTGGCTAACATATTTATGAAGGCTCTTCCTAAAGATATTTTTGAGTATCTCCAGGAGAAGCTAGGGGTTATTGCCCCTCCTTTCTTGAACTAGATGCATATGGATATGCACTAGTCTGGTGGATCTATAGATCTATCTTTCTTCTGGATTGATGTTTTGGTGGCTACCTCTCAAGGGGAGTAGGTAGTGTCATGTGTTGTCATTGAAGAGTATTTTTTTCTTTGTGACAAAGGGGAAATCAATGTATTATATTTTTCCTTTGCCATTGATTTCAAAGGGGGAGAGAAATATGTAGAGAAATATATGAAGAGAGAGAGAGAGAAGTATCATGTGAAAAATATGATCTATTAAGTGGGAGAAACAAAAAATAAAATATGTTCAGAGTTGTGTTGTATTTGATGGTTTTTCACATCATGTGTTGCCATAAATGAAAAAGGGGGAGATCATTGCAAGAATGAAGATGTTGAAGCAATTATGAAAGTGTTGTCATTGTTGTCAACTGGTTAACTAGTTTTCAACTAGTTGATATTGTCATGGATGAAGGTTATTGGTTGTATATGTCGAGGATATTGAGAAAATTGTAAAGGAAAAAGGTTGTAGGTGTTCAATGTTTGCTCCGAGATTTGTTCCTATGTTTGTGTGATTTAAATATGTTGATCATGATTATAGGGAGTTGTTGTATCCAAATTTTGGGCTTCTGGTTCGTTGTATAGTGCAAGTTATATTCACCAATTGTAAACTATGGTTTTTAGTGTATCTGGCTAAGGTCCAGGAGAAATGTAGTTGCTCAAGATTCCTTCTTGTTCGAGTCTCATGAATTGCGATTCTAGAGTTAAGCTGATATGTTCATGTTGAAGTTAATTTTGTTATTTGGGAGGATTGGATCATGTTAAGGTTGCATGTGCTTAATTGATTTATGTGTTTTACACTGGTTTGGCCATCCTTATGTTAAACACTACTTATGAAGTTCATGAAGCATGTTGGAATTTATTTGGGTCCTCTTTTAGCATGTTTTTAGGTTGCCCTCATTCTAATTCCAACCTAGAATGTTTTGGCGCCGACCTAATTTGAATATGTAAATGAAAATGGTGTATGGCCGACTTTGGATATGTTTCAAAGTTGCAGATGGTATAAATATAGGATGAGATATTGGTGAAGATGAAGTACAGAGAAAAAAAGTGAGATAGATGTGAGATAAATGTGAATTGGTGTGTATGTGATGCAAGTTGGTGCAGATCAGTGAAAAATCTAATTACTAAGTTTCCAGATGTAGTGAGCTGAAGGTGTACTCTATCATTCATGCATGTTTGCAAGTGTTTGAGAAAATTGTGGTGGAAATCTATGTTGCATTGTGGTGTAACAAATCCCTTCTATCTTCTTTATAATTCTATGGTAGTGAGCCCTTCAGGTGGTTAACCCTTGTTGGACAGTGAGTCATGTTTTGGCAGTGAGCCTTTGTAATAGGTTTTGCTATTCTCTATATTGTGATCTAATCATCTTTGTGGTTTTTCCCTTATTGGGTTTTCCACATAAACCTGGTGTTATTGTGTTTGTGTGATGCTTTTTAGTTTTTGCTTTTTCACTTAATGATTAATCATATTATCAAAGTAAATAATTTATGAGTAGTTTAGTTTCTGGTGAAAGTTTTGAAGATTAATTTTTGTTACAACTGATTCACCCCACCTCTCAGTTGTCTTGTTCAACAATAACACATATTAATTAAATTGTGGGAAATAATTTCTTGATATTGAAGATGACACATTCAATGATGTACTTTGTGTTTCTTCTCTATCAACCAATCGACATTCCATCTATTAAATTACACATAACGGGACATGGAAGATTGCTGATTTCACACCCAATTCAATGCTTATTAAATACTTTCATATTAGAGATTTTTTTTTTGGAATGGTTGATCATGTATCTTGATTTTATGTCTTTTCACATTTTGCTCCACATGATCTTGCAATACCTTTGAATGGTACACACTCTCATGCATCTAGAGTGAACATTCCTAAGGAGAATTTTGGTCACTTGAACTTGTGTGTACTTCTATCTAGTATCCACCTTAGTTCATGAGAATTTTTCTAATCTTTCATCTCCCCCACTACCTACTTCTTCAAAAAACAATTTAGTTTAACAAGATGTTACTAGTCTCTCAATTTCAACTTTGTGTGATAATTTTTTCGAGGAATTACACATTTTTTATAGAATCACACATTGTAGATATTGAGGACACTTTTGAGCATGTTCAATTCCCCTTTGATGATCTATACAACATATCATTTATCACATTATCATTGTCTTTGGGAATCGTTCTACCTTATTCTTCATAGTTGTTAGGATTTATTTCACCTGATATATAGTATCTTTTGATTAAGATATGTGGACACTAGAGAAGTTTTTAGAGATAGAAATCAAGACACTACTTTACTCATCTCTCTTAAGGTATTTTCTTTTATACCCACTAATGGATTTGTTTCTTCCCAATGGGAGGAACATTGTATGTTGGTTTTGAATCATCTTCAATATTATTCTTCACACATTTACCTTTGGAACAGGAGCTACTTCTTTGTGGGGGGGGTTTATTATCTCTTTTTTTGTCTCCTATAGGGGGGTCTTTATCAAGTACATTTGTGATAGAAGCAACACTTGGGGGTCATGTTGAATCCTTCACTCTTCCATCACATGTAAACTTTTATTTCTTTTTTCTCTCCTTTGGAGAGGAGTTTTTTCCCATGATTTTTTCTCATTTTTTCTATTTATGAGAGATTTTTTATTTGCACACATGTACCTCATTGGGCCTTGTACCCAAGATCCATCTATATATTCATCATTAGTTTTTTTATCTTCTCCCCGAGTTACACTTAAGGGGAGTGTTAGATTAAAATAGTAATCACCAAATTAATGACAAATGACAACAAGTGGAAGAATATAAAAGGATGACATAACATTTTCACAACGTAGAAATAAATTAAAGGTAGATTTTATTAATTTTCATATCATGTTGGGTCAATTAGATTATCGTTGGACTTGCTATGTGTGATTTGTCATTATTAGGTACTTACAATAATTATGATTACCCAAGATATTTTGGGGGTTCCCCTTGAGAAATTTCACCCCCCAATCGTCAAAAATAAGAATCACCCCAAGCCATTTTTTAGACCATATAAATACTCCCACTCAATCTAATACTCTTGAGGAAGACAACATTTGCATTGAAGTATGATTCCACTCAATGGCACAAGATTTAAATAAGAACCTATCTACAAATATAAAGTTAGAGGACCCATAGGGTGGTAGTGGTGGCCAAGATACCCACTTTAAGTATGGTTAAATTCACTTGTTCTTAATATACCTTTATTAATAATTATGGTTTTCTATTTCAACACTCTCAACATTTACCATTCTTTTGGAACACTTATGTTTTTATAGTTCCTTGTGTATAATGTTTGGTTACTTTATTAGGGAATACAAAAATAATTATGTTACATAAATAAAAAATAATTGGGAGAAAACATCAATGTTGTAAGAATACCCTAATGGATTGCCTTGAATGGGTTTTTCTTATATATGCTCTTTTCTTGTGGTCACAAGTGGGATTGAATTCTTTAACATAATTTTCTCTCTTTCACCCAGCTAGCTTTGTCCACATGGTTTCCTTGAATCCTCTCAAATATCTCTTAATTTTTTCATTGATGTTTGAACACTCTTGCATACTAATATTTTAAACTCATCCACTTGATTTTTTTTAAACATGTTTTTTCTTTTGCTTAACCTTTCCTTCAATGTCATTTTAGGTTAATGATAAGAATCCACACCCTTTATTCTTTTTAAGGTAACTTAGCATTTGGATCAAAATTAGTGACTCCAATAAGAAATATCCTACCTTAGTTAATAAGGCCTCACAAAAGACCAATTTTTAGTTTTGAGATTGTTTGTAATTAAACAATTTTGAATAATCTCTATTTGATGCTTAACATGCTATCCCAAACTTCACATTCATAAAGAACCATTGTTATTACAATCTAAACTAAAATAAAGTTATCTTGGTTTAATAATCCCATAATTATTTATTTATATGTTTATTTTGAAGTGAGCATAAAATTTTCCAACCATGTTAATTATTTTTGTTCTATAAGTTTTTCAACTATTTTTTGTAAAATTAAAGACCAAAATATCTCACTTAAAAAAAATCCTTCTAATGGAAAGTTTATTTAACTTATTTTTCTTTGCAAAATAAGTATCATGACCTTGGAACCATTGCAAATTATTTTATGAAAAAAAAATATATTAAAATAATTACACATAAAATTACTACTTGCTTAAGGAAACAAAGACAAATATAAAAATTCACCTATTACTATAAAAAATAATTTATTTGTCTTTATTATTAGCCAATAGGATATATTTGGTGGGGGTTTAGCTAGTAAATTGCCTCACACCAATATACAATCTTCTTCACACCAATATAAAATCTGTTTTAGGTTGGTCTACATTGTGGGAAATAATTTTTAATTAACACAATCAAAATTGATTGAGATAAGATTTCAAGATATTTCTTTTAAGTAACATAAGCAAATTTGATTGTGATAAGATTGCATAGACGTATTCAAAATATAACAAGCATTCTAGTGCAATAAGATGCCTTTCATCAATTAATCAACCAACTAAAAATGTGTTTAAATAACGGGATTTAGAAGTCAATCAGGGATACAATCCTATTATATTTATGAGGGAGAAAATATAGAAATCAAAATGGTAGGTCTTTCTAAAAATCATGTATGGGAGTAGTCTTTAAAATTTAATTCTTTAGTTGTATGCTCAATTTATGTTGATTGA
Organism: Sequoia sempervirens; assembly: GCA_007258455.2. Taxonomy (NCBI): domain Eukaryota; kingdom Viridiplantae; phylum Streptophyta; class Pinopsida; order Cupressales; family Cupressaceae; genus Sequoia; species Sequoia sempervirens. Next base: position 446,440,649 of record VDFB02075321.1, read on the forward strand.
GAATTTGATTGTCAACAAAATCTATCACATTCATTTCCTCAGTATCACTCTCTAACTATTTATCCCCATCAAAACATAAGAAATGCAATTATGATCTATTTAAAGCTTGCACTCCTCATAATGCTTGTTCATGACTATTTTGTTAGGGTATTTTATTTTTGAAATTGACACAAATATAGGATAAAACATCCATCGCTACTTTCCATCATTCATCTATTGATTACCTATGGCTAATTGATACATGCAATTAGGTAAATCCTTAGCAATCAAGTGTATGCCCTTAGTTGGGACTTCCTTTAGGTCATAAGATCACATATTAGTCTCCATCATGCTTCATTCTCATTAGAGCAATGAGACATGATCTCTTCCTTGAGATTCTTCTTCACACTACATACAATCTATTATGTGACAATTTTCTTTTCTCAAGATCTTCTAGAATACATTGAGCTACTCCATTTCAAAGATTCCTTTATGCATTGTCTAATGGCGATGGATAAAAGTTAAATCAATAGAGAATAAGTTGTTAGGAGAAGTAAAGAAGAAACCATTTATTTAGAAGAAAATGTTGTAAGATGTATGGTTCACAAAAATACTTTTTTGAGGGTTATTTTTGGGTAAACAAGGCTTACAATGAATAATTTCATTTTAATGTTTGGTACAACTTATATTTTTTGGGAATTGTTGAGGCTTGAGCCAATAGTAGACGAGTAAAAGGCCGAGTGGTATAGAGAAATGGATTGGTTTCTTTCTCTTGCTAATTTCATGATGGAGCTTGCTCCTAAAGACAAAGTTATTCAAATAGAAGGAGCGTAGAGGTAATAAATATGATTTTCAATTAGATTATCCCTCCAAAATAATTGATAATAATAAAAAACATTAAATGTAAGGTGCTTCAATCAATATGTAGATTTATTGCATGATAATTCACAATCCTTCCACTCATTTACATTGTAGTTTCATCTCCATATTATGACATCCAGGCCCCAATTTGACATTTATATTAATCTTCTAACACTAAGTTAGATGCCATGTTGATTGTAAGGGTGCCAACTATTTCATTCTTTGCAATAATTTTTTTCTTACAATCAAGATGGTAGTCTTCAACCTCTCATTTTTTCTATGGATTCTTACTTTTTCTTTACTATGTCTAAAGGAAGATTTAAACAACCTTGACAAACAAAATTTTGGTATGTAAAAGGAGAAAATGAAGGAACAAATGAATTAAACAATGTGAGAATAAAACAAGGGAAGGAGTGGGCTTTCAGATGAAGCAAGAAAAAAATTTCTTTATGCAAAATATTATATTTGAAACAAATATTCAAAGTTGTAAAATATATTAATGAGAATATTTTATCTGAAATGAAGATTCTATAAGTATTTTGGGATACACTTTCCAAGGTAAAAATTCACTTGTATGTGGATGAATTCAATGGTTGGGGCCATTACATTATTCTAGATAGGCACTTGCATTTTTAATTTATAGTTCTAATAATCCATTGATTCCCTCTCTCTAAATCTCGAGGATAATTATTAACATCCTCATAATATGAATGAGAATGAACCTTTCTTTGATCAGCTACGTTGTAGGTGAATTATATGTTACAACATGAGTTTGATAGGATTCAAAATGAGGACAACCTTTTCCTATCTATCAGACTATGGATTCTTCTACTACTTAGGGTGATCCCACAATAGTGGTTTACAATTTTTGGTCAAACTGGACACTGAAATTATTTGTTTAACTAAATCTTCACATTTGGGCACCTAGAGCGGCTAAACCGTGAGGAATTTAAAGATGATGCAAACTATAGTCTTGTCACATTTTGTTTGTAGATTCTAAAAATATATTTTTCAAAATATTTGGAATCAGATTGCACTTCCCTTTCCATCACCCACAAAAACTAGTTTTTTTTTTCAAAAAACAACATTTTAAAAAAGTGACGCGCACTGTATAATGCATAATTTTTTTTCCATGAAGGATAAAATTCTAATTCTTTCGAATTTAGATTTGTAACTCTGATATCTAGTGCTTCCACTTGGTTAGATAATTTTTATTGAATATTTTTTCTTTAATCAAGTTTTGAAGTCAAACCAATTACAATTCAAACATAGCGCAACCGTATAACGCGTAACTTTTTTTGTATGTATCAAAATTCTTTTTTTTTGTTGGATCAAGGACTTCAATATCTGGTGCATTCATATTTTTCAATTTTTTTTTGATAATCTACTATTTTTCCACATGTGCATAACAGAGACCTTCATTTTCGATGAAAAACTATGTTTAATAAAACTAAAAAAACAAATACATAATAAAACCAAAACATATTAAAATTATATTTGTTGGACAACTTGTTCTGAGGACTACCTGATTCTAGTTGGGTTTGTGAAGAGTCCTCCATTTTTATCCTCAACCTAAGCTTCGAAGCATAAAAATTTAGGTTTTTTTATGTTTTAGAGGGAGAATGAGGAATAAGGGGGTTCGAGCAAACCCCTAGGGGTTCGCTCGAACCAGTGTTCGCTTGAACCCTAGTTCAAGTGAACCAGTGTTCCAGTGTTCACAGGAAATGTGGGCCTAGTAATTAATGGGTTCGCTCGAACCCTAGTTCGGGCAAACCCCTTTTGGGTTTGGTCAAACTTGTAGGTTCATTCGAACCCCTAAAACCATTTTTTTTGTTATGGGGTTGTTTTTTCTCAGTTTTCCTTCCTCCATCAAATTGTAAACCATTATTGTGGCTTCACCCCTTAGTAAGTACAATTCAAAGTTTAAACTTTAAGTGTCACCAACTCACAATCAAAATATCATTCTTGGTGTGATTTACTTTATGCATAGTAGTATAAAATCAAACTTTTGTTTGACAAATTAAAAAAAGGGTTGTCACTAGGTTCCCAACCATAAACAAAAAAAGAAGTAAAATAGTGAACATAAAATGAAATCAATGATTTAAAAGGGAACAAAAATTCATGATCAAATGGAAAATTAGGTCACTCTTAGTTCTCAAACTACCCAAAGTTAGGATCAAATACCAAACTAGGTCACTTATAGTTCCCAAACTGTTGAAAAGTAGGATCAATAAAGAAAAACTAGGTTATTCATTTTTACCAAAGAATAACTGAAGGAAGAATGCTTACTTGGCCTTTCCCAATAAGGTAGTAGGTATGCTCCATGTTATCCAAACTAAACTTTCTCTAAATTAAAGTCAATCTTATTAGAACCAAGTCTCTCTTTTTTTGCCACTAGAGACTTAAGAGACTAATTTCATATGGATAATTGCTTCTTGAAGTTGTCTTGTTATAGAAAGGTTGTTAATATTCCTCTACAATATAGAAACTCAACTCATACCTCTTATTTGATATTATTTTGTGTTACCCTCATTTTAATCTATCTAAGTTTTTAAACTTTTGCATCAAAACTTATTATTATGCTAATTTGTAAATTTTCAAGTTGTCATCCAAAAGCCTTTTCATAAGTTGTTGAGCTCCATCCTACTTGCACATTTTATCAAATCCTCAAAATATCACATTTCTACTTCATTGAAAAATATTAATGATTTCAAACTCCATATTTAGTACCCAGAACGAAGGATGTTTATGCATTGTTCCATTTGTTCCTGAAGTTAACTATGGGCATTGGCGAAAATTGTGAAAACAATTAAATTTCAAAATATGTGAAATTTCATACAAATTAGTTTTATGGTGATGATATTGATGATGTCATGATGGATGTGGCCAAATTTTGCGTCAACCCACCTCTCGGTTTCCAAGATATTAAAGTTTCAATGTTTTACAACCAAATTACAAAAAAAATTAAATTGAAGGTTTTATTCAACCGAAATGAAATTATATTTTTGGGTTTTGGTCATAATGGTACTTCTAACAACCTAGAAAATTTTCATCGAAAATTGTTGATCAACTTAAAATTTATGTTTATTTTTTGCTCACAACCTTTAGAGCCTATCAGGAATTTATTAATGTACCAACGAGATTGAAAAACTTTCAAAAGGCGCGATTTTATGAGCGAGTTAGTAAGTTAAGGAATTAAAAATGAGTTGGTTGATTGAAAGAAGCAAAAGATTAGTGGAGAAGTTGTTAAAATGCCAAAAACTAAGCAAGTTAGAATTTGGACTTTGATCGCACACTTTTTGTCTATGCTTTATTTTTCTAACTTCTTAAATTGCTTATTTTTTAACATTAAAAAAATTCTCAAATGCTCAAGAATTCTAACTTTCTAACTCCTATGCTCAAATGCTCAAGAATTCTAACTATCTAACCTCAATATTTTGAGCATAAATAAGAAAGTGATTCCTATAACTACCCCTATGAATTACAAGCCAACAATTATAAATGTCATGGCAGCCATATATGCAGCATGCGCACATGGACAAGGGTCTGCATATTGCTTATAGACTTCATTCGCACATCTTCGATTTCAACACTTGATTTGCAGAGGAGATTCTCTTTGTTTACAAATTTTCTTTGGTTTCTTGGTGCATTTATTGGTTATCATTTTGCTCGCAGGTTACCCAAAACTGTTGGCACTTTCCATTGAGCATGAATTATATTTCATTGAGAGTTTCAAATGATAATTTTTCAAGGATATGCAAGAAATGGATTTTTTGGATAGGTTCAGAAAGTTCCAAGCAAATGTATTGGCAGGTGTAATGCTAAATTCCATAACCCATGCCAGTCTCCTCACTACCTGCGCATCTGAGTGAATGATGCTTTTTATCAAATGTTGTAGATTGCAAGTGCTCTCAGATATATAAAGGCTCATAGACAAGGTCTGTAAATTGTTTGACAAAATACCTCCAAGGATATGGCCGCATAGACAAGACATGCGAACTGTTTGACAGAATATCTCTGAAGAGATGTTAGGGCATGGAATAAAATGGTTGCAGGATATGTGAAAAAAATGGAATTTTAACTTCAAAAATCTCCAAGCGAATGAATTAGCATCTGGAACACTAAACCTCACCCTCGTACCCAAGGGAAAATAAAGATTTTTATCAAATTTTGAAGTAGCAAATACTCTGGAAAACGTGTTTACAATTGTGGGGGTGTATAGAGGAAGAATGTAAACTGTTTTACAGAATACCTCCAAGGATAGGGACATAGACAAAGGCATGTAAACCGTTTGACATGATATTGCAAAGAGATGCCAGTGCATGGTACAGGAGGGTGCAACAAAGGTCTATTGAAGAACCAAAGCACATAATGCAGGCATACGAAATGTGGCCGCATAGACTAGGTTTGTACTCTACTCGACAGAATGCCTCCAAAGAGACGTATTCATATAAAATTCCATAATTGCAGCAGATGCAGTAAATGGATTTGTTGAAAAGGGTGTAGAAACTTTTAAGTAGATTGGAATGCATGAAGACCTAATTCCACGCCTTCTGCCCAGATGAGAGGTTTTGCATAGGGTATAGACATCATCAAATCATAATAATAAGAGTATTTGGAGTGGGTGTTATAGTTTAAAACACTCTGGTCAAATCTAGAAGCACATACAAGGCACGTGAATTGTTAACATAATGCCTCAAAAGAGATTTAATCTCATGGACTGATATGGTTGTAGGATATTAAAAAAGTAGAATTGTTGGAAAGACTTAATTTTTTTTCAAGCAAACACATTGGCAGGTGTGAAGCCAAAATCCAGGACCTTTGGTAAGTAGTCTTTTGGTTGTGTCAAATGGGATATTTAGAGGAAGGTAGAGAAATCATCAAAACATAATGATACAAGAATTTATATCATATATGTTATTATTTTAAATGCATCGGTCGATATGTATGCATAAAATTGAAATTGTAACTAGCATACATATATTAAATAATGTATATAAAATATGCTGAGAGTTATCATTCTTCAATTTTCTTTTTTGATTGATTTATCTTTGTGATCAAATCTATGATTTCTCTTTGCGATTCAAAATATTCTTTGATTTGATTTTTTTTTGTTTCATCAAATCTCTTTTATTTGACTTTTTTGTTTAGCTTCAAGAACTTTACACAGATTGTTGGATGCCACTGTAAATTGCTTTAAAATCTGATTTAAAAGCATAATCTATTGATACATACTTTATTTTGCGACAGGTTAGTAGACATCAATTTAAATGGGGAGAATAAAAATGTACACATACTCGTTGATGCCATTGTAATACACCTCTTGGCATAATATGTAGTGCCCCTCCGTCTATGATGTCCTTGTGTTGCCTCTGATTCGATTGTAAAGTTAATATTGATTGGCATGATTTGAATTGATTCAATTTATTCGGTTTGTGTTTGGAGGTATTAAATAAAATAAAAGTTATAATACTTCTGTGTTTTTTTTTGTCAAATAAAATATTATTAATGTTTAAAATAAATTAAATAAATCAAACTTGAATATTATAATTAAATAAATAAATAAATGATTGAGGAAGTAATGAATAATAGTATAATAAACAAAAATTAAATGACTTCCTTATTATTATTTTCGGAGGATAAAATACTTCATATGCAATAAAAATAAGATTTTTATTATTATTTCTGTGTGAAATAAATAATAAACATGCAAAGAAATATTATTTGAATTTCAAGATTCGGTTATGAGGAATGTGCAAAGACATTCAGTTAGGAATTGAAGGGGCATCTTCAGTAGTATATTTGTATCTCTGGCATGAGGGTCGAGGGACACAACAGGTTTTCAATTTTGCACAATCGAAGAGAGGGAAAAGCTATCAGGTGTGCAGCTGTGGAACTCCACGACAAGATTCAGGATTTGAGGAAAAGAAACCAAAGTATGTTATTCGATTACCATTTGTGGTAGTAATATAATGCTTGGGAAATTTTGTATTCTTAATTGTCTCTACATGTTTTTTATTCCTTGTATGAATGAATGGTTTAGAACGAAGTATGGTGTAAGAAGAAAGGGCTGCAATGGTGCTTGATGCAGTATAGAAAATTGGGTCTGCATTTATTCTTAGAGCCATGCCCTTCTATCCTATATCGTTCTCCTCCTAAAGTAGCCTTTATTTCCTCTTGATCCGTTAGGGTTTTCAGCTATTTCTTTTGGGCAGCTGATGGTAGAATAGATAGCTTGACTGCTGAATTGTTGTATTTCTCGACATTGAGATCATCGATGTTTCTTCATCTTCACTCACTCTGTCATTCTAATCACTACCGAAAAATTGATAAATCTTTTATGAAATTATTAGGTAGAGATTGTCGCATTGATTATTATTCTGCAGACGTTTAGTTTCTGAGTTTCCTCCTTTCACCTTGCCTGAGAATCTATCCTTCTTACTGTAACTGGATGAGTATTTTCTCAAATGTAGCCTCTAATTGGGACGTCTCCCTTACTCATCATCATTTGCTTATATAGTGGAGTTTAAAAGTTTAAATAACCTGCCTAAATTCTGCTGGCAATCTATCGCAGTTGCTGCACTTGAAAATAAAATATTGTCAATAACCTTAAAAAAATAAAATAAAGAGCTCTCCATTGATCGTGGTGAAGGTTTAATTTCCAACTTCAAACTTGAACGTGTCTCTGGAAACTCACTGCCAAACAGAAATGCATTAAGTTCAAAAAGAAAAGTTGTACATGATTTCCTCTACTCCTAAGTCACGTATTTGCATCTCACTTGTCTCCTTCCCTTCGGTCTTCAGGAGAACATTTGGGATTTGATAATAATGCAAGTAGATGGCGTTACTTCCAAATTCCAATATTCACTTTCTAATATACTTGGCAATCTGTCACTATTACAGCATTTAGAGTTGAGGCGTTGTACAGAATTATTCTCTAATTCATATTAGTGATCTAGATCCAGGAGAGACATGTATAGTAACTAATTCCACAATTACTGTCAATTATCTTCTTTAATTGGTGTGGTTTGAATCTCAAAACTCAAACCATTGTTTATCAGTCTCTTGATTTTGAGCTTTTATGTTTCCTATCATTGCTTGGAATAAGTTTGTCGTTATGCTTACCTTGTCTCACTTCGTACTCCATGTGTGTGAAAGGAATATCTTATTTATTTATTTTTATAATCGAGCAGCTAGTTCCTTTGAGCATTATGTAAAGCCAGTTAGCATTGTTCTACACTATTATATCTCTCCGTATTTCTGTCAAACTCATTGATTAGATGGGTTGGAAAGCCCTCTTGGGTGCTCATTAGCTATCACAACTCTTGTAGTGTATTCTATATTTCTTTAGAGTATTACCATCTTTATTCTCCTTGGTATCACTCTTGGAGTCCATTGTCAATCAGGATTAGTACTTGGAAGTGCCATTGGTATTAATTTAATTTACTTTGATTGAAATAAAAATTCAATGTTTAGTAGTATCCATGTTTGCTACACAATTTATGATTTGGGTTAAAGATATATAATTTTTTTTTAGTTTACTGTACTTTTTAAAGAAAAGATTTCAGGTAGTGGAAGGATTTCAGCTTTATTATTTTAAAAGGGTATGTATAGAGGAAATCTAAGAATGGTTCACCTCTTAGCTTAAAATCGAATAGAGGATAGTTACTTGCATATTTCAAATGTTAGAAAAGAACAATTTCTTTGATTTTAAAACTAAATGATTATATTAATAATGTGAATTGGTAAACATTAGAACATTAGGGAAAAGAGTTATGCCTTTTTATAATTGAATAAGTTCTTACTTCATAGTGTAATTAGATGGTCATATAGTTTTAGTTAGGAAGATAATTGGCATTGTAATGTAGTGTTCATGAGGTTAGTTATCCTTTTAAATACAATTAGAGTATAAATTGGCTCATTAAATATTTATATAAATGTATATAGTTATAGGAATGCTTATAAATCCTGAATTGGAATAAAATAAATTGGTTGGAATGCTTTTATAACTTCTTTTATTTAATGCAACTTTATGTTGAGCATAGTGAGATGTTAGTAAGGTTGTGAATATAGCCTTTAATGAGTTAAAACGATTCCTTATCAAGTGTAGAGTTAAATCGTAGACGATAGTTCTATTGTTCTTTGAAGTTTATTGCTTTTGATTAGTTTGGGTTAGTATTCTGAGTGTGATAAAATATGCCTTGAGATAATTACGATATGTGATTATATAGTTCCTTATTTATTTTAAATTAATTCTTATTAAATGAATGGATAAATTGTAATTGAATGACCATTAAGGGTAATTTGGTGTATCCTATTGGTGGTGCCTCTTTGGAATTGTTTGGCTCCAGAAGTGAGTTCATTCCATTGGGTTCGTGTCTTTTTTTTATGAGTGATTTCACATACCCTTTTGTTATGACTTTTCTTGAGTTGACGTGAGTAGGGGATCTTCTTTAAGTTAAATTGTGTTGATATTCGTTTAACCTTACATGGTGAATTCTTGGTTTGTTTTGAGTTGTGGGGGTCTTATTAATTGATTTTGTGGTGGAGTATTTTGGATACTAATGTGATGCTTGGTTGTGATAAGTTTATGCTTCTTGTTGTATGCAATCTTTCCACTTGTATTAGTTTGGTGAAACATTAAATTATATTGTTGTTATATTTGTTGATTTTGTCAAAGGTCATTTGTTTACCAGCTGCACGGGTATCTTGTGAGGAGGAAATTGAGGCCTCCCTTGGATGCCTGGTGGCATGCTTTTACCTTTGTTGTTTAAGGATTGTTTCTGCTGTTTCCGTATCGGTATGAATGCTTTTGGAGACTAATTTTGATTCATGGAATCCTTTTCATTTGATTTGTGTTGCAATATAATTGGGAACTCGTGTTTTGTTTATAGTTGATCTTCTTGAATTTTCGTTATTTTTCGTATCGAAGTTGATTATGTAGTCTAGAGGGAGTTGTTGATCTTATTTTGGTTTATTCACTAATTATATTTGATTTGAAAATAGTTCTTTGAGGTCTTGCAATTATTGTTGTCCAAAAACCCTAGTGTGAACTTTTTGAGAGTCTTCCAGAGGCTTGAGATGATTGACAGTTGATGTTCTCTCTTTATGTGGCAAGTGCTTTGGTATCATGATTTTAAAGGGGTTGTACGGGAATTGTTGAGACTTTGATTATGTGTTTATAGCGAGATGGGTAATGCCTCACATGTTTCTCTGTTGTGATCTAATGTTGTTGTTATGTTGTACAACCCTTGGATTTTGGTTTTTATGTTTTGAGTGTCTAGAGAGAGAGTGGCTCTAAGTGGGTGGTCGGTGCACAAAGGGGTGCTAGGATAACCCTCATTAGAGTGTGATTAATAATTGAAAACCTAAGTAATTAACTAGGGGGTGGGTAGAATCACATTAAAAAGATAATTGATGCCTCATCCGCCTTTTAGTGCTACCACAGACTACAGGGGATTGAGAAGGCCGTGGTTGGCATGATCGTTGCTTTGTCTTCGCGAAAGGTAACGGTTCCGCATGAGCAACCCTATGGGGCGGTTCCTTGAGATAGGTAGCCTAGATAACCATAGATGGAGGCGACTCCTAGCACTTGGTTGTCTGGATAATCAGTCAGTAGATGGAGGTGACACCTTGCAATAGGTAGTCTGGAGAATCCATGTTAAGCCATGCGATGACACTCTCCTCTAACACTCCTTATTATGTTGCTTCTTTGGAAATCCTCTGGAAGTGGTCCTTTGTCTTGAATTGATGAAACATAGTTGTTTGAATTGATTTATGGTTTTACCCTGTTTTATCTTTGGTGTATTCTATGGTCTTGTATAAATCTTGTTGATGTTTGGGTTTTGACCTTGTACTCTTATGGTACTGTGATATGATGTTATTGTATTGTTTAATTACAATTTGGAATTGTATTATGTATATTAATTCAGTTTGATCTGGAAGTGTTTCACGATCATCCTTTGGTTACTTGTTTACTGGTCATTGCTTTGATTTATGTGATGAGATCTATGAATTTAAGTTATTATGTTGATTCTTGGATGTTGTTGATTATGTCATTGTAATCCTTGAGTTTTATGATACTTTTGTATGACGTTGAGTCTTGTGGTTCCCTGTTTGGATGTTCTTGGTTGAGGTCTCTTTCTTGTTAGCTCCTAGCACGGGGGGTGGGTCTTCAGACTCACATGGTCGGGTGGAACATGCTAAGCACCCCATTGGGTCCCCAGTCGAGGATCGAGAGGTGCGGATTGGTGTTGTTGCAGCGACTCCAGAGTTGTATTTGTTTTGAAGCCAGTTATGATACTTTGTATTCATCTGTTTATTTGAATCATGTTATCTTGTGTATGGTTTCCATTTATGTTGGAAACACTTTTGTATCATTGTACCTCTTGAACATTGTACTGTAATGAGATGTTAAACTTGGTGTGGATATTGGCTATGGCAGTTGTTATTCAATGTGTTAAGTTAATCATGTATATGTTGCATTTACGTACACAGATGGTTTCTTATCAATGATATATCATGTATGTGTTACATTTGTTAATTTTTATTTTGTTATGGATTATATCTTTGTTTTTTTGTCGATGTATGGATCTAAGACACGTAATGACTCCTCATGTACCCCAAGGGATGTATGTGTTAGTGAATTTACTTAAATGAAATTTATGACATGACTTAATGTGTTTTACATGTATGTTATGTTAACTTTAAAAAAATAAAAAAATTGTGTTGTAATTATTGTGTAATTGTCCTTTGGGGTTCGCACGGCGGGGCGTTACATAATAAAGTTAATTGGTGAGCGCAAATTATTTTTCCAATAGTGTTAAACAAGCCTCTTCACCACTTTTTCAACATTTCAAGAAGTGATTTTCCCTGTCAAGTAATTTCTAGTTATTCATGGGTGTTGAAAAAACTCCTTCAAATATGAAATATAAATATCAAGATTATGAATTCATCTCAATAATAGAGAGCACATTTCTAGATATTTCAAATACAAAATTGGGACATATTAGAATTCAAGATTTTTAGAAAGCTATGGAAGAAGGAAAGAGATCTCAATTGGCACAAAAGGTGTTCGAAAGTGGATTAGCTCACATCGTAAGTTATTTAGTGGCAGTTCAATGTCCTAATCTTGTCTTGAGGAGCATAAAAGCATGCGATTCAAAAACTAAAGAAATTCATACTACAGAAAAAAATTGGTGATGAAGTTTGACACTATTTATCTTGGAATCATTTGTAGGTTACCTCTCAAAGACCAATTCACATACATAAGTAAAGAATATGCCAAAAATTATTCTCTAAGAATAAAAATCAATGCATCAATGCCATAGCTAGAAATTGGTTGATAGCCCCTAAATGAAGAATATCATAGCTGTCAAAGATGACACATAGGTCTCTTTTTGTTGATAATGTTTCCAACATGGTTATCCTCCTTAACAGGTTGATGGGTAATAAAACTTTAAACAATTTTGAAACATGGATATATATGTTTATCACCATCATTTGTGCAGGTAATTAGTTTGTTAATTGGGGAGGTATTAGTAGTGACAATTTGTATAGTCAACTAACTCATTTTGAGTCAAACAAGTGTTTTTACATGTTGTTGGCTAATAGATTAGGCACCTTGAGATTTACTTCTTTTATCCCAACTCTCAGCCCAAAAGGTGCAATTTTTCCCAACAACTTTCGATAATTGTTCTTTAGAAGAAACAATCACCCTCTGAATTTTAGAGTTATAGCTCCCTCACGGATTTTCAATGAATTCAAAAACAACTAAAGAAATAGACAATATGTATGCTTTTGACCTAAAAGCAGTAAAGGTGAATAAACCTAATACCATAATACTTTCCAATATCAAATGTAACAAGAATGAAATACCATAAATATTAGCACAAAGACTAGCATGTACTGAATAGCTTGTAAATAACAATTACAAACCCAATACCATATGAAAATGAAACCAATTACAGAGATAAACGACCACTCATTCACATAGGAATAGTCATAAACACAAGAGAAAGCTTAAACACATAGATTTAAGATTCTCAAATTATCTCCATAAACCAAAAGTACACAAATGATTAGATGTTTCAATTGTAGTATCCTATATTGAAATTGTAAATATAAGGCCTTTCAAAAACTAACTAGAGATTTTCTTCAGTTCCATCTACAAATATATATAAGTGGATGAGTAACCGCTTCTTTTTCAAAGTAACTTCCTAAAAATAAATAGTCTTTACAATAATAAAAAATAAAAGTCTAGAAAGCAACTAAAAGTTCACAGAGGTGGTGCTTCATCAACTAGTTTTGTAGTTGATTGATTTGCTAATGTGATGAGCCTCTTTTGCAAAGCTTGGAAAGCCTTGACAACATGTGGTATTTTCTTATGTTGAGGAATAGTAATATTCCCTACTCACAACTTCTAGGCCATTTGGCCATCATCTCCCGCTTCAATCCTTTTATAATATGTACCTACCAATCCAGTTGTTTGAAACAAAACAGAGTCTATTGTGCCGAATTTCCTCAAGCTTTCAACATTGAAAGGTTGAGAATTAGTAATCTCATCGATCGCCTTCTTGAAATTATCCTTCAAGACTCCAATGTCATCATCACTTCCACTTCCTTCCCACATAGGCTCTAAACTGAGCATGGAGAAATTCTTGTGAACTTCTTCCAGAATCACGTTGCTTTCAACTTTAGCACTTTACTAAATTCTAGCAAACTTTTCTTTACAATTTGTATTTTCCATTTAGCACTCTTGTTCAAAATCAAGCAACGACCATTAGCAACATTAGGAATGATCTAATGAAATTCAAGATGGAGTGGAGCGGTAGGAATTGAACGAGCAGGAAGAGGTCTGTGAGAGGAATTTTGAATTCCTCTGAGGATGGAGTTGAAGATGGAGAGGATCCGAATGTAGATCCAAATGGTTCTTTAGCTGTTGTGGCTTTCTCTGCTCTGGCTGCAGTGGAGGATGGTTGTTTGGCATGTGCTCTGGGGTGGTTCCTGGAGGCATCTAATTTTTTTGGGGACTTTCTCTCTCTTTGCTGCGTTCTTGTCAGTCAGGCTTTTCTTCTTTGTTGGTGGCGACTCTTTTTTGAGGTCCCTTGCGGTAATTGTGGTGGGTGGCTTTCTGATATCAACCTTTTCTTTGTGGCTCGGGTGTTTTTGTTTTGGCTTATGGTGTCTCGGCTCTTTGCTCTTGGAGTATTTATTGTGATACTTTGCCAGTGGACTTGCCTTTGGTGTTTTTTGAAGCTTTGGCTCTATTATGGGCATGATGTTCCTTGTGGATAATGGTCATTTGCTGCCTTGCTTTGGGTTTCTTGGGGTGTTGTAGGTACCCTGTCTCGCTTTCTCTTGCCTTTATGGTATTTTCTTTTGATCCCTCTTTGGTCTGTGAAGTATTTTCTCTCGGTGGGGATGGTTTCTTTGTGGCTTTGTTTATTTAGCCAGAGGTTTTTCTCTAGTTGTTTGATGTGTGGCGTTTCTCTTTGGAGGTTTTTCCCTTGGTGCTTCATGGGGATTGCTGCCCTGTTTCTTCCTAGATTGTGGTGGGGATTGCCTTCTTCTTCCAGTCTTTGTTCCAAGTTGGATCATGTACCGTTTGAGGAGGTCTTGGTTTGTCTTGAGAGGGTCATGTAGAATAGTGTATTTTCTTCTGAGACTTTGTTGGCTTGGTGGCTTACCTTCCTTTTTGTTGCTTGGGAAGAAATTTGGTGGGGAATTTTTTTTCCCTTTGTTCTATTAGTGTGTGGTTGGTTGGGAGGAGTTCAAGGTTATTTTGGAATACCCAGTTGTTCTTACCTCTTAAGAACTTTGATGTTGTTGTTGAGTTGTTACATTGGTTTATTCTAATGGCTCAAATGTGACTATGTTTAATGCTGATGGTTGTGTGAGGCCCACCTCTATGCTACGTCCAGTAAGTGAACTATTTTAAGTTTAATTACTTATTATGCCCGATGATACCATTGATGATAGGAGATTTAGAAATTTGTGTTCTTGTGATGGTTTGATTATGACTATGCTACATCTAGTACTTGGATTATTTTGAGTTTGGTTATTGTCTATCCCTATTGATGTCATTGATGACAAGATATTTGAACATTTAATTTAATATGATTAATTGATTTTGATTATGCGAAATGCTAGCTAACTATGATGATTGATCTAATTTTATGTTGGTTATTGAGTTTGCTCAAATTGAATCTGAAAACTTAATGATGAAGGAATGAAACAAGTGGTGTGAACCAATCATGTTGCAATTAGATGAGTATGAAAACTAATTGTAATGAAAATGAGATAAGATAGGCGGCTAATGATTTTTCAATTATGTTATAGGATATTTATGCTATACAAATTATGAAACTTGTGTGAATGCAATTGTGATTCAAATGATTTGATTATTATATGAATATGATTTACTTGGATGGATTAATGTGTGTATTGAGTGTGCAGGTACATTTTCCATGGCCAATGGAAATTGGAGGCAACTCTTGGGAACACTATGTAAATTAACTAGTGAAACTGAGCTAAAGTCCATATGAAGGGACTATAGTTCCATCATGTAATTATTGATGTTATTTGTGAATGTTTTTAATTTGGTTTTTATTGCCACGTCAGTCCATCCAGGAGGTGAGTTGTCTATCCAAGTGGACAAACTCGGATTTGAACTTTTAGGCACTTTTTGGGGATTGAAAAGTGATTTTTTTAAAGTGTTTTTATGGGTTTAAGGTCCCTAGGGCAGGTACCTATGGGTTAGGTACCTTTTTAGCTCAAAATCATGGGTCAGTCTCAAGATAGGGCACTCTTTTTGAGGCCTTAAAGAGGTTTGACGAAAATAAGGTTTGGAAAGTGGGATGGGGACTAGTCCCTTTCCAATCCCACTTCTCCATGTTGTCTTGGAAGTCTCCCAAGTCCTCACACATGTGTGAGAACACATGGGTGAGTGTGCCTGGGAGGGTGAATGGAAGGTTGACAAATGTCAGCTCCCTATTCAAAGGAATTAAAACTTGAGTTTCTATAAAGAAAACTCAAAAACGGGGGTTAGGGGATTCTTTTGCATTCTAGATTTTGGTTGAATTTTGGGGGAGTGAGGGGTTTGAAGAAAAAGCTTGGAAGAAGAGGAGTTGTTTGGATCCTCAACCCATCTTTCCTTGAGCTTGGTTTTAAGGTAGATTCACCACTTTTTCTTTCTACTTCTTCTTGTTTGTATTTGAAAGATTATATGTGTAGGTGAAAAGATGTGTTTGAAATTTTATCTATTGTGTTTGATTTGTATGTTTATTTCAAAATGCTCTTGGAGCACATCTTCTTGTGTTTTTTATGTATTATGTGTTATGGGGAAAAGGGTTGTATAGGGATAGGCTCACCCAAAATTTGGGAAGAGCATCCCTCATTGGGGATGGTATGGAGTAGGAACCTCCATGGGGAAGTATAATCCCTCCTTAAGAGGAGAGGCTCAAAAAGGGTATGAGTACCCATATGTAAATGTGAAATGGTAGAAATGGTTTTGGTGGTATGGGTTTTGGAGAAAGTGAATATATTAAAGAAGGGTTGCATGTGAAATGATGGGAGTATGATATGAATTATTCTTGTTGTTACTACTATGAGTCCCCATATGGAGTGTGTAGTCCACTCTCTATCCCCCACTTTGGATTCTTGATGGAATCCTAAAGTTATGTGAAAAATCCCTTGGTTGGGTGTGAAAATAATCTTGTTTGTGTAAAATAATGTTTTGCTTGGTTTGGTTTGTACCCGGTTCCCTCGGTTGCCTCCTAGCTTGGGGGTGGTTGGTTTTCCAACCAAAGGTTGGGAGGCGAGCTCTACCTTGGCTATGGAGAATATGTTTGTGCTTTGTGTAGGTTGGAGAAAGTTATGAGGATCTTCCATGATTTGGAAGGGTTACCTCATTTTTTTTTCATATCATTATGTTTATGAGGTAAAACAAAAACCACACAAAAATGTAACTACCATCATTGGTAGAAGTGAGAGAAAAGTGTATGTGTGGAAATAGTGAATATTTTGCTTAATAATGTAACTCTGTATCTAAGGTAAAATGATCACTTGTTAAATTTCATCATTCTTGTATTTAAGAGAATTATTTATTTCATTTTGAAATAGTGAATGTTAGACTAAAAACAAAGATCCTACATTTTATTCTTTTGCTTAAAGGAGTGTGTTATATTTTGTTGTAAAATAAAGAAGTCTATCTGTGAATTTCATATAACTGACTTGCAAATGTCACAGCCTGGTTTTAATGATATATGTGTTCACTTGCAAGTAAAGTAAATGAAAAATTCTATGGCTATGTCTCACAATCTACCTACAAAACTATTTTTTTTATTCAATGAGTTGTACATTTGGTAGTGCTTGGATGCGATGTTAATAGATTTGACTTATCTACTTCCCTTCAAGATAGAAGCAAATATGTGAAATAGAGGATAGTTTAATAGATTTGCAAAAGAAAAAAAAAATTAGTCCCCACTCTATATTGTGTAGAAGTTGATATTATCATGATAAACACAATCGTAAGTATTATACATTGTGGGTATCATCTAACCCATACAACCAAACACAAAATATGTATATATATGTAGGTAAAGGGAAAACCTCATGGCACGTTAAACTAAATACTAATGTTAATGAATAAATGTGTGACCTAGAATTTATGAGATGCTATTGAGATCAAGGTGTCCATAATTTTTTCCTAACTCTTAAACAAACACATTAATTTCTTTTTTTACCAGACTTCTCGTCACATTAATTTCTTTTTTTACCAGACTTCTCGTCACATTCTTATCAAAATCGAAATAGCAAAGTTGTATGACTCTACAACTACCACTGTCTAGATTCTCTCTATTACTAACCATAACGCATGTTAAAGAACTTAAGCAACAACGAATAAATAAATAAAAGAAAGAGGAGATTTGGTCATCCTCTGCACAGGAAACCCTATATTTTGCGCTATCAAATCCAATAGCTATCAAATGAAACAATATTCTAACCATTCGCTACTCCTATATCGTCATCTGTTATCTTCCACAGTAGAATACTGAGCCTTAGGGAGGCACCTGCAACACATATATTTTGGGATGCAACATTTTCTTCTTTACAGCCTTCTATTTTCCTTTACATCCCATAGTTTGGGATTGAGTAAAACTAGAGTGACTTTAGGCTACCATCCTCTTCCAGTAAGGTAGATTTGTAGGGATTTGGCTTTGCACCCTCTACTAATATTTACGTAAGAGAGTTATAAAGTCTGAGCGGCATATCAAAAGCTAGCATGTTAACATCTCTTGCATTGATTTTGATTCCATGAGGTGATTGTTGGGTAGCTATCACACAAAAGTCTCGGGGGGGTTCTGACTGTCACAACGCCCTGCCTTCCTTATGGTTGCACTTACAATGAAAAAGATAAGGAGACCTATGTAATTTTTAACCAATTACTAGCATTAGAGTAAAATGAGTACCTGCAGAATGTGATGAAGGACTAATAGGTGTGCTTGGCTTAGTTCACACGTAAAAGGCACTACACAGCTCATTTATTGCCTTCCCCTCCTACGTTGACTCTAGCCATGAGAAGTCCCATCGAATCTCAGACATATTTTAATCTTAACGTACACTGCCATGTGTGTAATGTCAATTCAGCTGTTATCATGGTATGTGAATGGAGTTAGAATTCAAATGATATGATTCTCCCTAAAATTGTAAATCTTGTAATGCTTTAAAGATAAAATGAATATCTGAATGTAGAGAAGTATGATACAATTATAGCAAGATTCTCAACATCCAACGAACAAATGGAAGATCTGCTTCATGCAATTGAATGTCTACACAGTTAAGATGGAGGAATGCTGAAAAAAAAAAAAAAGGCAAGAGAAGGTCCCTATCAACTTGCATCAAAAATTCCCATTGAGTAAAGTACAATTGACAATCGTGCTGCCCTCTCGACGAGTTTTTCATGCACTACCAATACATCTAATATGCACAAGTGCAGCATACGGACTTATGTGAAGTAATAGAGCCAAGTTTGAAATCAACATAAGGCAGCCAAATAATAATTTATAGAAGACCATAGTAGGTCATGTAATCTTTGTCAAAATTCCCATAATTAATATAATACTACTTATGCGCCTGGAAGTAGCACATACACTCAAAGAACATTAACATGGATGCCTCAGAAGTATTACTATAAAATTACATTGTATATGGCTATTTGAATAATATTATAAATCTGGTAATAGTGAACTTAACCGATGGATTAAAAAAATATATATATTACTAGCTTTGGCTGGCGTTGCTATATTTAGTCTTCCTTGAATTTGAAATAACTGAAAATAATAAGATAGATTATTCTCAACGAATTTAGGATTGTGTATGGGTTTTTCATTCCTTAACGTTTTAAACTTTTAAGAGAATTCTACCCTCCATAACATTTTAAGCCTTTAAGAGAATCCTACGTAATTCTCAAGTTACATATTCTTGCAAAAGAAAGGAGATTATATTTCCTCTCCCTTAAGAAAAGATCATAGTAATTTAAAGAAAGAATATGGGTAAAGATAAAGTTTAGTTAATAGAGGAAGAAGGAATTCCCTTTTGTTTATTATTATTTTTATTTTATTTTTCTCTTGTAAAGTCATGTGCATAAAATATATATATAGGAAATAATATAAGTAGTGGTTTAGGATAATCATTTTTATCATGATTTTAAATTATTTCTTAAAGTAAATAAAATATATATGTAAATAAGTGGTTATTTATCCTTCTTAGATACATATAAATATAGGAGGATGAATAAACAAATAAATAAATAATAGTGAGGCAAATAAATAAAGTAATAATAATCTATCATATTTTTAAAAAAAGAAAAGAAGAAGAAGAAGAAATATTAGTAATTATAACTATCTTAATAGTAATATTACGAGCATCTATAATAAATTTAGTAATGAAGATAGTGGTAATATTAAGAATTGTACTAATACAAATGTTAAGCGATAATTTGGTCAATAAGTGTCTCTTCATGAGATTTGGGTTGGCTATTAAAATCATAGTTCTCTTGATAGTTATAATATCAGGAATGGTATCAGTGTTTACATTACCTTGGTATTATATAGTAATGTTAATAATGGTGCCATAAGTAGCATAGATATCTAGGAACGTACTTAATTTGGCATGGAGGATTATAGGAACCACATTTATACTTACTATTATCACCTTAACTTTGGATTGAATTAGAAAACTATAGGGTGAGGCTATCGGGTGTCATTGGCGTGAACACCATTAGCAATAATCCCTAGTCAAAAAAAAAATCTTAAGTCATTTTCCAATGAATGAAATTTAGGGCATTACAGGTTGTTTCTTCTTTCAAGCTCTAGTCTCTTTTCAAGCCAAAGGAGGAGGTGATTGTCCTCTCTATCAGAGTTCTTTCTTTCTTCTAGGTTCTACAGAGTGTGTCTTCTATGGAGATGAAGACTGTTCCTTTTGAGGTGGAGCCATCTCCTTTTGAGGTGGATTTAGTTGTTGTAGACTTGGTGGGATGCTCTCTTCATTACTGCTTGTTTCTATTGAGGTGAAACTCGTTTGTGCTGGAGAGGGTTGGATTTGGTGGTAAGGATTTCTTCTTCTTCCTCTCCATTAGAGGGGAGCCCTCTCCTATTGAGGAGGAGTCTAGGTTGGCTTGTCAAGTGGAATGGAGTTGCAAGGAGGTGAATGATTATTATTGTTTTGTCACTCTCTCTAGCTTCCCTATTGAGGTGGGAAGGTTGGATTTGTTGGGCTCAGTATTACAGATATTGAGCATATGGTTTTCTATAGCTCTGTTGCATTGTTGCTTGATTGTTTCAGGTGGTTATTTTTGTCTTAAGTTAGTTGTTAAGGTGTAAGGTCACCACCTTTTTTTTTGGTTGCATGCAACTTGTGTTGTCTTGCTAATATTTGATGGCTGTTGTTGTTTGGTTGTCGGTGATATGCTGATTTTTTATTTATTTATTTATTTATTTCTGTTGGTAGCTTGCTTTCTCTAGATAAGGTTTTAGATCCATTCGAAACCGTATGTACTAGGTTTTGGGGCCCCATCAAAACCTATTTTTTCCCTAATAAAAAACACTAGGAATGATCTGCTCACTAGCCAATTTCTCTACCCCCATACTCAACATCCCCTTGATCTCATTCAAGTATGCAATCCACACTACTTCCTCATTTTTAGCTAAAGCAATATCCTTTTCTATTTCCATTTTCAAAGCATATGCTCTTTGATGAATCTTTAACATTTTTGAAATGAATTGGATTCCTTTATTTGTCATGTTTCTTACCCATCCACCTATGGCATTTCCATACACCTTGTAACTTTGCATCTTACTTAATATCTCTTTTCCCATCATTGATATTGTATCAAAAGTGGCTTTGGCTCAAGAGATTGGCTGAAGGGTAAAGTTAAAAACTATCTTGAGGCATTTAGTTAGAATCCTAACCTGACTTTTCAATTCATCTTTACTTTTCTTATCCTTGTTAGTTCATTCTTGACTAGCCTAGATTCTATTATCTAGAAGTTTTGTACATCTTCGTCCCTTATGGAATGTCCTAAATTTATCCCAACAACATTGAATTCACTCTTAGTTGCATGATTAACTTCTTTTTGTGCAGTGGCGCAAGAAAATTCCACACAAACATTTCCCAAGTTGTTGTCCTCTACCAACATGGATGTATTCTTCAAATTTTTGGACTTAGGAGTCCTCTAAAGAAACTGACTCACCATGTCTTTCTCTAGGAGATATATTTGTATTACATTCCTTTTCTTTGAAAATGTATTTTCCAACCAAGATGATGTGGAAGGAATAGCAACTGCTTTAAAACTAGAAGAATCAAACAAAGTCCTCCTTAACAAAGGGGTGATAGTTTGTACATGTTTTGTTGAAGAAGGTGGAGTAGGTCTCATCCTCAGAGGCTCATTTACTTCCCTACCACCTGAGATGGCCTATGAGAGGAGGAAGAGGTATTGATGGAGATGTTAACTATATCTTCTTCACCTTCAGCTACGTCTTTGCCCTTATTTTGTTTAGGAAAATAAAAAGAATCTTCTCCACATGTTCTTTCTAATAGATTCCTTTTGAGAGGCTCTTCATCAACATCACCTTGAGCTCCCAATGATATTTGATGTGAAGTAAAACATGAAGTTCCTAAGATTATGGGTGGCTGATTACTCCCACCTATAAGTTGAGTACCCTGCAACTTGGTTTGAGGACGCTTCTACTCTATCTTCTTATTAGAAACCCACTCCTTTGTTCTCTTTAAGACAACTATAGTTCTTTCCTTAATGGTTTCAACCTATTTTTGATGCTCCAATACATGATAACAATGGGTTGAGTAGAGATACGATTGGTAAAAATGGGATCAACCAAATCATATTCGTCATCTTCTACACCTTGAACATCCCATCCCAAATCAAATCTTCTTATCTGTCTTAAGGACAATCTCATCCAACTTCTTCTCCTAACTTCCTTCTCATCTAGGAAATTTGACTAGTAATCTTCTAAATGAGGTATATGATGGAAACTCGGGCCAAGTTGTAAATTATTCTTCACATAATCTTTGTTGTTAAAAGGGAAATGTTCATTATAAAATTGTAGAGTATATTTAACCAGTTCTCTTTCAATGTTAAGGGAATCTAACATTGATTTGTGGGTGAAATAACCAAAACCTATAGGTAACTATACCCCTACTTTCTTTCGATCTTGGAATCTTTTATCTACATCAGCTAGTTGCCTGCAAACCTCTATCAACACAAATTTATCTTCTGCATACCTTATAAGCTTTAATGGATAGCCACTAAAACCACCAACTTGAATGTATGAAAACCTTTGGAATTGGATGAAATGACTTCCATACATGCCAACTAACTTCATGGATTCAGGAGTAAGCCTTAAGTCAATTTTCCCCTGTATCTCTCAAGTCACCCTCATGTTGAAAGTATTAGTAACCCTCCTATGATGAATATAGCTCTTACTCAATTGTAACTTATCATAATATTTAAAAATTGTGACTTCATCTCAAGGAAGTGGACTTGGTCTCAAACCTGGACGAGGCCTAGTACTAGTGATGACATTGATAAGATATGAGGACATATGGAAGTATCGATTGATTGCAAAGAAGACAAACATTTCATGCATCCAATCACTAATAAGTTGTGCCCAATCTAAGAACTGTTTCCCTTTGAGCACAATTTGGATAAATAAATGCATCCACTCTTCAAACTCGTGCGCTCTTTCATTTCCTCTCAATCTATGTAAAAGCACAACTATATCTAAAATTTCATCAACAAAATGATTTTTGTGCAAATATCTGGGTAATTGGGATTTACCCTTTCTAGGTGCGACCAGCTAGTCCTTAGCGATTATGTTTTAGTAATACCCCCTTTTTGTTGAGAACTCAATTTGTGAATTAGTAAAGTCAAGGCCTAAAAAATTGTTCTCTTTTAGCCTATTTTCATGAGTTCTGACTTCACGGGTTTGAGAGTCATAATACCTAATGCATTCAATAACTAGGTCTAGGCATTAAATTACAATGGGAAAGGTGGTTGCTTCTATTATTCCACTTTCAGTTACTCTTTGTGTGATAAGTGGAGGATCTAGCTTATTGAAGCTCTCCTAGAATTCATCTAAGTTTACATGTCCTAACTTAGTGTCCCTAATTTCTAGCATCGTGTTGGTTAAACCTGAAATATATTCATAACCCTGATATTTGTATTTCATGGCAGCTGAAACCCTAGGGATTATGTACAATTGGCATGAGGAGGTTTGTGCAAGTGGAAAACCTTATATCTAAAGTGAAATTATTGACATCTTATTGAAAAGAGTAGAAAAATAATTACCTTGGTAACTCTAAGCTCCAAGGATCGATGAATGCACCTGTTTACTCTTTTACTTTCCTATTCGCTAGCGTCTTAGCTGGAAATACTCTTCTCATCAACTCACATTCCTTTTTAAACCTTTCATAATTAATGTGTGAGTATATGAGCAATTAATTGTTCCCTTGTTATGGTTGGCATGTGTAGTCTTTCACATCAGCTCTTCATTGTAACCACTTTCAAAAATTTGAATGGGGAATGGCTACTTGATTGGTAAAAGAAAAGTCTTGATAACCTTGTTGACGAATGACAGGGGTTTTAGAACCAACATGAAACACCAAAAACTCTTTATCTTTATGCTTTCAAAATTTTTATCATCGGGTAGAGAAAAAAAGAGTTCAAACAACATTTTTGGAGACTAACACAAATTTTCTAACTTAAAAAAAACTCTGAAATGGCATAACTTTAACTTAAACAACGCTTCCTAAAAGTTACGAAAACACTTAAAGATACCAACACACTTAAGAAAATTACAATGATGAACATTATGTGATGCATCAAGAATAGGAAAGGTTATGAAAACATGGGCCATGACCAATGAAGTTTTGAGAATCGACCAAAAGACCGACGACCCCAAGACAACCAAATTTTGAGTGAAAAGATAAGTTTTTGAGATGGGACAAAAAATATGGTAACAATTGGCTCTGACTGGGGATGAAGACTACTCAATATGAAGCAAGGAACCTAGAAGTTGACAACACATGACCAATGCTTTATCCATTAGGTGAGTGAGTCAATATCACTTCTTGGACCAAAAAACTCTAAAATGAAAAAGGAAAGAAAACACACCAAAAGTGAAACAAAACTCCTAAACTAAATATGTACAAGAGGGGCCCTTCAAAGATACTCACATCTAATATAGCTTGAGATATTTCCCATTATAAGGAATGGGAAAAGAGGTATTATCAAGGTATGACAACCATAAGGTATTTGGACCACATTCTTGAGTAACTTTGAATAGACCTTTCTAGAGAGCATCAAACTTCTTATGTGCACCTTTGGGTTCTCTCCATTTATCCCATAGCAGCACCAAATCTCTTATCATAAATTTTCTTGGCCTTTCCTTCTTATAAAAAATTCTCTTAACCTTAGCTTGGTGCATTGTAATTCTATCCACCATTTCACTTCTTTTTTCTTCAATTTTAGAGAAGTATAGGATCCTCTTCTCCAAAGCATCACAAAACTCTTGATCTTCTATTGTAGTATGTAGTTTACTAGTTGATAGTTCCAAGGGAAGAGGCAAGGTACTACTTGTTCCATATGCCAACTCAAAAGGAGTCATGCCTATGAATTTCTTTGGGGTTGTCCTATCTACCCACAATGCTTCAAAAAGTTTCTTGTGCCAATTTTTATGGTTTTCATCCACCAACTTTTTAATAATGCTAACAAGATTTTTGTTACTAGATTCCTCCTGCCCATTTCCTTGAGGATAATAATCATCAAAATGAGATAGAGAGATTATATATTCATAATAGAAAAGATAAATATCACTAGAGGAAAAACTAGTAGCATTATCAGTAACTAGTTTAAGAGGCACTCCAAACCTGACTAGAATATTCTCTTTAATAAAATTGCATACCACTTTTGAGGTCGTCTTCTTGATCAAAATTTCCTCCACCCACTTGGTAAAGTAGTTTGTAGTAGTAAGGATGTGAGTATTCCCACCACTTGACTGAGGGCTGATAGGTCCTATGAAATCTAGACCCCATTTTTGGAAAGGTTCTTCAATCACCAAAGGCCTTAATGGAAGTGCCACCAACTGAAGTTTGCCTAGAAACTGTTTACACTTTCCACATCTGGCCACCCAATAGTATGCATCCTTAAACATCCTAGGCCAGTAGTAACAATGCATTAAAATTTTAAAGGAAGTCATAGTAGAGGAGAAATGGCCACCACACACTTCATTATGAAAGGTCTTCAATAATCTCTCATGTTGACCCTTGTCTACATATTTTAGAAATGTGCCATCTAATCCCCTCTTATACAAGGTATCTTCTCAAATCACATGCTTCACAACCTTTAATTTGAGGTTCCTCTTTTTCTTTGGAGACAAATGTTTTGGGCATTCCCCATATGTCAAGTAGTATGCAATATTTGAAAACCACTCATCCTAGAGACTAATCATTAATAGCATAGGGAGACTATCATTATCTTATTCTTTGGGTTGATCTTCAACCATTAATTTACACAATCCTCTACCTCTTACTAATTTAGTGGGATTAATATCTATATCATACTCTTGTAATTTTTCTACCCATCCCCCTCTTCTATTACAACCAATATCTTGTTGAGTGAGTATACTTTTAATAATATGATCCAACACATAGATAACTAAATGAGAGTACAATATATAAAAACAAAACTGCTTAATTGATTTGATAATTGCAAATGCATGTTTCTCAATATAAGAATAATTGATCTCATGTTTTTTCAAGGGTACACTCATAAAAGTGATAGCTTCCTAAACTTTTTGATCATCATCTTGGAGCAAGATGGAAGATATTGTGTGTTTGGAGGCATAACAGTAAATAATGAAATCCTTGTTGAAATCTGGATGAACTAAAACAGGGACTCAAGTGATAGCTTCTTTAATTTATTTAAAAGATTGTTTTCCAGCTTCATTCCATTTGAATTTTTTTCTCTTTCATCATATCCACTATATGTTTAGTGATCTTTGAGAAATCTAGCGCAAATTTCCTTAGGAAATTAACTTGAATAAAAAAAGATTTAATCCTAGTTTTGTTAGAAGGTAAACTCAGTTGCAAAATAGCTTTAACTCTCTCTAGATATATTTTAATTACATACTTTGATACTATATGCGCAAGAAACTTACCTTCAGTAACCCCAAAAACCAACTTCTTGGGTTTTAGAGAGATACCATGTCCCTTGCACCTTTGAAGCACTTGTTCTAAATATTTCAAATGATCCTTCCTTTTTTGGAGAACATAGTCAAATCATCAAGATAAATAATAATAATTTTATTCCTGAGGTCCCCAAAAGACAAGTCCATAGCTCTCTGGAAGGTGGCTCCAATGTTAATGAGTTTGAACATAATCCTGTTATAGGAGAAAGTTCCCCATGGGGTAGTAAATGTGGTTTTATGTTGGTCCTTCCCTACAACATTGATCTAATTATAACCTAAGAAGACATCAAGCATGGACATCATTTTTTACTCTTCCACTATTTAGAGAATATGATCCATCATGGGAAGTGGATAATTACCTTTCAAATGAAAAACTCCATTCTCCAAGTCTTGTGCATCATCAGGGAATAATTCCTTACATTAACTAGTACTACCCTTAAAGATGGTCTGAGCAAAAATCTCAGCTTTCTCCAAAAATTCTGAATTTTCTTATCAATTTCAAAAAATTGCCAATTATTAATCTTTTCAAGAACACTAGGTTTGTATATCATCTCAATCTATAAGACTTATTCTTGAAGTCAGGATAGGGAAGTAACAAAGAAGTGGATACCGCCAATGAGTTAGTGCTAGAATTTAACTCCCTGGGTACTACTTCTATGGAAAAGGCATCAAAACATTCAATGGAGTCCCATACTTTATTTTGATAGTGTCTTAGTCTTTCATTTTGTACAGTGAAAACCTTACATACCTATTTGACTATCATTTTAACGTCTCCCATGGCTCTGAGCATCTTGATACCCATATTCTTTGCTTTAGACAATCCTAATAACAAGGCTTCATACTCTACTATGTTATGAGTATTTTCAAATTCCAATTTGTAAGAAAAGGGGAATTTCTCACTTTATGGAGAAACAAGAACTATGCTTGCTCCTAACCTAGAATCAAAACAACTTCCATCGAATTCCATCATCCACAATTCAGAGAAAATATCTAGACTAACAAATCTAGCATCTTTATCATGATCATAAAAGAGCATATAGTTCCCAAATTCAAACTCCTCATACAATATTTGTGATTTGGGATCTTCTAATTTTAGCACTATAATCTTGGCCTTATGTTCAAGATGTAGACACACCTTTTTATTTTCTATAGGAATAGTAGCATAAGACCAATCTAACTAGATCTCTCCCCTCAAATACTTACAAAAACTTCTTCTTAGGAGCATGCCATAGCTAGAAGGAATATCTGCCACCAAAATTGTGAGTTTGTGTCTCTTATTTGGGTGAGCCACATGAGCAACTGGGGAATACCTAATTTTTCCAATTGGGGGAACTTGTTTAGATTTCATTGAATAACATGTTCCAAATCTTTTGGTTAAATTCAAGACCCAAGGCTTGAGCAATTTGTGCTGGCATAATATTATCTGAGGCATTGAAGTCAATGATACAATTTATTAGTCTAAAATCATTAACAAACAATGAAACATAAAAAGGATTAGGTTTGTCTTCTCCAGGACTTGATGTCAATGTCTTACTAGGCTTGAAGCTAAGCTAGTCATGGGATCTCTAGGATTAACCATTTTTTCATCTAAGCTTGCATGAGATTCAGAGTGTCCCGATTTCACATACTCAACTAATCTATCCAACTCTTTAGGGTTCATTCTCAAATACTCCACCTGTGAGATCTACACCATTGAATTCTTGCAAAATTCAATTATATCAAATGACCTTGAATAATTTTTTTTGGGTGAAATTTCTGGAGATTTGGAAAGATCCTCCATAGATATCTAATGTGTGTGTGATGTACTTTCACATTTAGAAGTAGCACTAGCTTTACTAAGAAAGAATTTGGGAGAATTTAGAGTACCTTTCTAGTTATTATTTTTCTAACTTTGAGTTATGACAGTATAGGTAGGTTCATCCAGAGTGATGTAGAAATCTCCCCCTCTATCATCTTCAAGTTAGAACTCAAGATACCCAATTGTAGAGTCGCCATATTGATTAGAAGAATTCCCTTCCTTAGTAACTTCTTCTATAACTTCTTTCATAGTATTCATCTACATAAATCTATTCATCTCAAGGAATTCTAACCCATCATGGTCTAAAGTGAGGTTGAAAACACACATATTTTTCTTATTATCTCTAGAAGGGGCTTCTATTGCTAATCTTTGCTGAGTTGGAGGAAGGGAAATATTTTTATTACCAGGTTGGAAATTCCCTTTCCTTGTGATGTCTTGTAAGGATGAACATTATTTGGCATTTGTCTTTTAAGAGCAATGATATCATTTTCTAATCTCTGGATCATCGTGTATGAGGAGGTAGATGCTTGCGATTTATTTGAGTGCATATTTGTCTTCCATTTTCCTATAGTAATAAATTCATCTTCTAACTCAACATCTAGTGTTTGTGTGGCTTCCAAGTTGGTTGTTGGTTCTCTCTTCGTGAGAAGGCCAATATCTAGATGTTGTGCATTAATAAAGAAATATTTTTTCATCTCTTCTGATGGTCTTTTTGCAACATCAATTTGGATTATAAGTCAATTAAATTTATCCACAAATTCCCTCATGGGTTCACTTGCTTATTTCTTCATTTGTGTCACCTACACTATTAGGGTAAGGTTATCGTTAACACTCTTAAAATTTATTTCAAGTTTTGTTTTCATAGTAGCCCAATTATTAATAGAATCATTTGACAGGTGGTAAAACCATTATGCAGCAATGTCCATAAGATATTCTACAAAGAACCTAACTATCACATCCTTATGTTGCACACCAAGCACACCACATGCAACAGAGAAATAATCAAATGTTCTTCTAGAGAGATCTTTTCACCACCCTTGAATTTGGGAAGATTCTTACAAGAGCCCATAGGTAAATCATTTAGTTGGAACCCAAATTTAATGGAACAATAGCATCCCCCCCAAAAAACTGGTGGTTGATTAGCCATATTATGAGTGAAGCTAACAAATATAGGAACAATGATCCCATATAATATCAAAGTCTGAAAAGAAGAAAAATTTGGAGGTGTTCTAGTTGGAGAAGTAGGTATACTTTTGGCTTTAACTTTTCTTTTAGGGGAACAATATAAGGAAAGTTATTTTTTTGCAAAGATTTAAAAAATAGGGTTAAGAATACCTTTATTTTTATCTCCTTTGGTAAACCTTTGAGAATCTAGGATGAATTTTGAACCGTTCAACACAACTTGGATAAGGCATCTCAAATGTAACTTCTATCTAATTCCCCAGCAGAGTCACCAAAAATTTATTAGCTAACAAAATGGGCACCTTGAGATTTACTTCTAAAATCTTGACTCTCAACCTAAAAGGTGTAATTGTTCCCAACAACTCTGGATAATTTTTCTATAGAAGAAACAATCACCCTCTAAATTTTAGAGGTACAACTCCCTCACAAATTTTCAATGAATTCAAAAAAACTAAAGAAATAAACCACATGTATGCTTTTGGCCTAAAAGTAGTAAAGGTGAATAAACCTAATACCATAAAAATTTCCAATATCATATGTAATAAGAATGAAATACCACAAATACTAGCACAAAGACTAGCATCTATCAAATAGCTTGTAAATAAAAATTACAAACCCAATACCATATGAAAATGAAACCAATTGCAAAGATAAACGACCACACATTCACACAAGAATAATCATAAACATAGGAGAAAGTTTAAACACACATATTTAAGATTCTCAAATTATCTCCATAAACCAAATGTACATAAATCATTAGAGGTTTCAATTGCAGTACCCTATATTGAAATTGTAAATATCAGGTCTTTCAAAAACTATCTAGAGACTTTTTTCAGTTTCATCTACAAATATATATAAGCAGATGAGTAACCACTTCTTTTTCAAAGTAACTACCCAAAAATAAGTAAAGTCTTTCTAATAATAAAAATAAAAATTCTAGAGAGCAACTACAAGGTCATGGAGGTGGCACTTCATCAACCAATTCTATAATTGATTTATTTTCTAACGTGATGATCCTCTTCCACAAAGCTTGGAAAGCCTTGACAACATGTGTCACTTTCTTATGTTGAGGAATAGTAATATTCCCTACTCACAACTTCCAAGCCATTTGGTGATCATGTCTTGCTTCAATCCTTTTATCATATGCACCTACCAATTCAACTATCTAAAACAAAACAAAGTCTATTCTACTAAATTTCCTCAAGCTTTTGGCATTGAAAGGTTAAGAATTAGTAATCTCATCAATCACCTTCTTGAAATTCTCGTTTAGGACTCCAATGTCATCATCACTGCCACTTCCTTCCCACATAGGATATAAAATGAGTGTGGAGATATTCTTCTGAACTTCTTCTAGAATCATGTTGCTTTCAGTTAACACTTTACTAAATTCAAGCAAACTCTGCTTTACAATTTGCAGTTTTCATTCAACACTTTGATTCCAAATCAAATATCAACCATCAACAACATTAGGAATGATCTTCTTACTATCCAATTTCTCTACCCCCATACTCAACATCCCCTTGATCTCATTCTTGAGTATACAATCCACAGTACTTCCTTGTTTTGAACCAAAGCAATATCTATTTCTATTTCTATTTTCAAAGAATATGCTCTCTAATAAATCTTTAACATTTCTAAAATGAATTGGCTTCATTTATTTGTCATGTTGCTTACCCATTCACCTATGGAATTTCCATACACCTTGTAACTTTTCATCTTACTTACTATCTCTTTTTCCATCACTGATGTTGGATCAAAAGAGGCCTTGGCTTGAGAGATTGGCTAAGGGGTAAAGTCAAAAACTAACTTTAGGCAATCAATTAGAACCCTGACCTGGATTTTTAATTCATCATTACTTTTCTTATCCTTGTTACTTCATTCAACTAACTTGGTTTTTATTTTGAATTTGTGTACATTTTTGTCCCTTGTGGAAGGTCCTAACTTTATCCTGGCAACATTGAAGTCGCTCACAATTGTCTGATTGACTTCTTTTTATGTACTAGGGAAAACAGCTTCCACACAAACATTTCCTAAGTTGTCATCCTCTACCAACCTGGATGTAGTATTCAACTTTTTGGAATTAGGAATCCTCTGAAGCAACTGACTCACCATGTCTTTCTCAGGGAGATCTATTTGTATTACCTTCCTTTTCTTTGATAATGTATTTTCCAACCAAGATGATGTGGAAGGAACAACAACTGCTTTAGAAATAGAAGAATCAAACAAAGTCCTCCTTAATGAAGGGGTGATCATTTGTACATGTTTTGATGAAGAAGGTAGAGTAAGTCTCATCTTCAGAGGCTCATTTACTTCTTTACCAAGAGATGTCCTATGAGAGGAGGAAGAGGTATTGATGGAGATATTACCTATATCATCTTCACCTTCAGTTATATCTTTGTCCTTATTCTGTTTAGGAAAATCAAAAGCATCTTCTCCACATGAATTTATAATGGATTCCTTTTAGGAGGCCCATCATCACCATAACCTTGAGCTCCCAATGATATATGATGTGAAGTTGAACATGAAGTTCCTGAGATTACGGGTGGCTGATTACTCCCACCTGTAGGTTGATTACCCCGTGACCTAGTTTGAGGATGTTGTTGCTTTGTCTTCTTCTTAACAACCCACTCCTCTATTCTCTTTAAGAAAAATGTAGTTCCTACCTCAATGGTTTCAACCTCTTTGATACTCCAATCTATGATAACATTGGGTTGAGTAGAGATATGATTGGTAAAAATAGGATCAACTAGATCATATTCATCATCTTCTATGCCTTGAACATCCCATCCCAAATCAAATATTATTATCTGTCTCAAGGACAATCTCATCCAACTTCTTCTCCTAAATTCCTTCTCATCAAGGAAATCTACCTAGTAATATTCTAAATGAGGTCTATGATGGAAACTTGGGCCAAGTTGTAAAATTATTCTTCACATAATCTTTGTTGTCAAAAGGGAAATGTTCATCATAAAACTATAGTGTATATTTAACCAATTTTGTTTCAATGTTAAGGGCATCTGACATTGAGTTGCAAGTGAAATAACCAAAACCTATAGGAAACTGTACACTTTCTTTATTTCGATCTTGACATCTCTTATTTACATCACCTAGTTGCCTGCAGGCCTCTATCAACACAAATTTATCTTCTGCATACCTTGGAAGCTTTAATGGATAGTCGCTAAAACCACCAACTTGAATGTATGAAAACCTTTGGAATTGGATGAAATGACTTCCATACATGCCAACTAACTACATGGATTCAGTAGTAAGCCTTAAGTCAATTTTATCCTATATCTCTTGAGTCACCCTCATGAAAAAAGTATCAGTAACCCTCATGTGATGAAGATAGCTCTTACTCAATTGTAACTTATCATAATATTTAAACATTGGGACTTCATCTCAAGGAAGTGGAATTGGTCTTAAACCTATCCAAGGCCAAGTACTGGTGATGGCATAGATCATATATTGAGGACATATGGAAGTATCGATTGATTGCAAAGAAGACAAACATTCCATACATCCGATCACTAATAGGTTGTGTCCAATCTAAAAATTATTTCCCTGGGAGCACAATTTGGATAAAGAAATACATCCACTCTTCAAACTTGTGTGCTCTTTCATTTCCTCTCAATCTATGCAAAATAACAACTATATCTAAAATTTCATCAACAAAATGATTTATGTGCAAACCTCTAGGTAATTGGGATTTACCCTTTTTGGGTGCAGCCAACCAGTTCTTAGCATTTATGTTTCAGTAATACCCCTTTTTGTTGAGAACTCAATTTGTGAATTAGTAAATTCGAGGCATAAAAAATTGTTCTCTTTCTGGAAGTTTCAAATGAGAAAGGAAGCTAAGGTAGTGGAACAACTTCCTACACTAATCTTGAGAGGAGAAAAATGCAAAACTATATAGATCTTTAACAGTTACAAAAACTTAAACACAAATAAACACAAATATCATGCATACCACAACACAATGATTTATGTGGGGAAAACCCTTTCGGGAGAAAAACCACACACTCCAAAATTCACCCAATATATTATTCAGAAATCAAAAGATTATAATATACTTTTAGAGAAAACTTTTCACAAGAGTATCACCACCAAAGATCAAGAGACAACACGATCACTATCAAACTCTCAAAATACACCATAGGATACATACATGCCAACCTCTTATAACAAAATTTTTTGAACCTTTGAGAATTAGGGTTTTACAAGGTCATTTTTCATTTGACATGTTAATGAAAAAACCTTGACATGTCAATAAAAAAAAATTCAGGGTGATAACCCGAACCCTATATCTTGCTATGAGTGTACAATATTTTCATGATTAGTCACCACATACCAACATACATCCTAGCAATAATAAACTGTATATAATTGCAAGGTTGAGAAACATTTTCCCAATAAATCTCTCACTTTTCGAACACCTTGCAAGAGCAATGTGAGGGTGTAACCATCGTCTCTTTAATTGTTAGGGACCAAAAGGCCCATAGTCTCTAAACACCATCTGAACTTCTTTGTGCTCATAGGCTTAGTTAAAGAATCAACAAAATTCATCAAATTCTCTACCTTAACTAGCTTTACCCTACCATCTTCAACCATATCTCTAAAAAAATGATATTGTACATCAATGTACTTGGTCCTAGCATGAAATGTCAGGTTCTTAGCTAGACATATCACACTTTTCTTGTCGCAATAAATTGTCACTATGCCTTGTTTTATTCCAATATCTAAACACAGTCTCTTAAGACAAATGTCTTCTTTACAAGCATGATTAGTTGTCATATACTCTGCTTCAGTAGTGGACAAAGCAACTAAAACTTGTTGCTTACTCATCCAACTAATTGCACCACCAAATAAAGTAAAAACATAAGCACTGGTGGATTTTCTACTATCAACATCACTTGCCCAATCTGAATCCACATAACCATGGATATCAAGGAAAAACCCATCTTCATCCATATTACTATGAAAACATAAGGAATAATCTAAGGTACCCCACAAATATCTAAAGACTCTTTTGATTGCATCCCAAAGAACTCTACTAAGATTATACATATATTTGGAAAGAACTCCCACCACTTGATAAATTTTTGGTCTAGTACAAACCATAGCATACATCAAAATTCTAACAACTCTCTCGTAGGAACTTTGCTCATGTCTTCCATCTCTGATGGAGATGTTAGACAAACTGAAATAGATAACTTTGTTCCAACTAAAATAGGAACACACAATGGTCTACAATCCTACATATCAAACCTTTGTAAAATTGAGTTGGCATACTTTCTTTGGCCAATCCATAGCTTTCTATTCACTCTAGCTCTTTTAATTTCCATCCCAAGAATGTGTTTAGTTGCACCAAGATCTTTCATTTCAAATTTAGTAGCAAGTTGAGATTTTAGTTCTAAAATCATGCCTTTCCTTCTACCAATAAATAACATATCATCAACATATAATGTAATAAGTAGGAAACAATCACCATTAGTTTTATAATAAATACAATGATTTTATTTAGAACACGCAAATCCCAAACTCAACACATATGTATCAAATTTTTTGTACCACATCCTTGGAATTATTTTTAAGCCATACAAAGATTTCTTCAATTTGCAAACCAGCTTACTTTTACCTTTCATCACATAGTGCTTTGGCTGTGTCATATAAATATCCTCCTCCAAATCACCATCAAGGAAAGTAGTTTTCACATCCATTTGCTCAACCTATAAATCATAATCAGTAGCAATAGAAAGTAAAAATCTAATGAATGTCATTTTTGCAATAGGAGAAAATATCTCACCATAATCAACACCCTCAACTTGAGAGTAACCCTTCACAACCAACCTTGCTTTGTACTTCTCAATACCTCCATATGAACCAATATTTTTCTTGAACACCCATTTACAACCAAGATATTTTTGTCCTTCAAGAAATGGTACAAGATCCCATGTATCATTCTTTTTCAAAAATTTCATTTCTTCATCCATATCAATCTTCTAGGATTCTACATCATTCATGCCTAGTGCCTCTTCTACAGATCTGGGTTCATCCATGTTAGTATTCAAAGAAAAAATACATATCCAATCATTAGGTGAATACCTTTCATGTGGTTGTCTATTCCTTGTAGACCTATGAACAATTTGAGTTGGAGGTTCCTCCTCCTCTTCTGAAGATCAAGAGCTAGATGAGCTCTCCTCAACTTCTTGTCTATCCTTCAGCCTCGATTCAACTTTCTCAGCTATAGAAGGAAATTGAATTACATCTTCCTATTTACTTTGTTCTAGCTACAATGTAACAAAAGAAGGCTTAATTTCTCTAAAAATAACACTTCTATTATGTATTAACTTTTGTGCAATAGGATCCCAAAGCTTGTATCCTTTCACACCATAACTATATCCGATGAAGATATATTTCATAGGGCCTCGTTCTCTAACTTTGTTTGCTTCTCCTTTGGAACATGTGCATATGCTTCGCAACCAAAAAATCTAAGATTTCTTAATGAAGGCTTGCGACCCAACCATTCCTCTATAATTGTCTTATCAAAAAGAGCTAATGTAGGAGACCTATTAATTAGGTAACAAGTAGTGGAAACAACTTCAACCCAAACCCTTTGTTCTAGGCCAACACCACTCAACATACTCCTAGCCTTCTCCATCATTGTCCTATTCATTTTTTTGCAACTCCATTCTATTTTGGAGAATACAAAGTTGTATTATGTTTATGAATTTCACAATCTTTACATAATCTATCAAAATAATTAGAGAAAAATTCACTACCATTATCAGTCCTCAAACATTTTATTTTCTTTCCATTCTACAACTCAACCATTGCTTTAAATTCTTTAAATTGACTAAAAACTTTAGATTTACTCTTTACAAAATATACCCATGTCCTTCTACTATAATAATCAATAAATGAAACATAATATATGGATTTACCAATTAAAGGAACATCTATATGACCAAATACATCAAAATGAATAAGATCCAATACACCACAAGATTTATGAGAACTCGAGTAAAATTGAACGCGGTTTTTTTTCCATAAATGAAATGCTCACAGAAGTTGAATTCAAGATTACAATCAGACAAACCTTCAACAAGGTTTTTTATTTTACAAGGTCCTTAGACCCTTTTCTCCAATGTGGCCAAGTCTCTGGTGCCATAACATAGTTTTCTCTATAGGTAACTTTGTCTTAGAAGGAAGAGCACCCTTGGGTACCCAAAATCCATGACCATCTATTGAAGGTGAAACCCTCACTTCTTCTACAAACTTTCTTTTCATAGAAGTACTATTGCACTCAACAGTGCATGCATCAAGCTTATAAAATGTCCCATATCTAACACCTCTAGCAATCACCATAGCACCTCTAACCATCTTGCATCCTACATTAGAAAATAATACCTACACACTCACATCTATTAGTTTTCTCATAGATAACAAATTTTGTGCTAATACAGGGATATACAACACACCATTAATCATTTTTATTCTACCATCAGGAAACCTAATTTTAACTTTACCATGGCCAACAATGTCTAAATGAGAATCATCACCCAAGTACACCTTACCTCTATCAAATTCTTCGTATTCACAAAACCAATCTCTATTAAAGGTCATATGAAAAGATGCACCCGAGTCAATTTACCATGCATCATTACCTACATGAGTTTCCAAAGTTGAAATGAATGTGTCATCATCTTCCTTCTTGGACTCAGAATCATAATCAAACTTTTTATTTTTCTTCTATTCTTCTTTGCATTCCTTACAAACATGTCCAGGCTTACCGCAGTTCCAGCAAATAATTTTGGACTTTCCAAGAGATTTAGATCTCCCATTGGACTTGGATTTGTCACACTTCTCATTCTTCTTTCCTTTTTCCTTAGGTATTCAATGAACATTTAGGGCCTTCTTGGTAGTGATGGATACCTTCCTCCTCATCTCTTCAAAAAGTAAAAAAACCCACCACATCTTCAGTCTTCAATATAAAAAAAGTACTCCCAATATCCATAACAAGAGAATCCCACGAATCAAGCAAAGAACAAAGCAAGATCTGACATTAATCCTCCTCATCCATTTTGACACCAACTGATTCCAATTGAGCCACCAACATATTGAATGCTTCTAAGTGGTCTGTGATTTGTCCACCCTCTTCCATTCTTAAGAAATACAACTTCTTCCTCAAGAAAATCTTGTTCACTAAATATTTTGCCTAATACATCTCACCAAGCTTCTTCCATAGTTTCTGGGTAGAGGTATCTTCATGGACATTAGTTAAAACATATTTTTACAAGCACAATCTGATTAGACCCTTGGATTTATGATCCATAACATCATACTAAGCAGCTTGAGTAGGATCTACAGGCCTTAAAACATTCTCATCAATAACATCCCACAAATCTTGATCTATCAACAGACCCTCCATCTTTAGCTTCCACATCTCAAAATTATTTCCAGATAATTTCTCCACCTCTATTCTCCCTAATGAACTTGGCATCTAAAAATTCCTACAACAATATCACAAAGTGTCTTTTGCACAAGGTCCCACTCAAATATGGATTAGTTCAAAAAACCCAACAAACCACAATTGAAACCAAAGGTGATCAAGCTCTGATACCACTTGTAAGGAAGCTAATGTAGTGAAACAACTTCCTACACTAATCTTGAGAGGAAAAAAATGTAAAACTTTACAAATCTTTAATAGTTACAAAAACTTAAACATAAACAAACACAAATATCATGCATACCACAACACAATGATTTATGTGGGAACACAATGATTTATGTGGGGAAAACCCTTTTGGGAGAAAAACCCCACACTCCAAAAGTCGCCCAGTATATTATTCAAAAATCAAAAGATTACAATATAATTGTAGAGAAATCTTTTCATAGAAGTATCACCACCAAAGATCAAGAGACAACATGACCGCTATCAGACTCTCAAAATACACCACAATCTACATACATCCCAACCGCTTATAATAGGATTTTTGGAACCTTCTAGAATTAGGGTTTTAAAATTTCATTTTTCGTTTGATGTGTTAATAGAAAAACCTTGACGTGTCAGCGGGAAAAAAACTTGACGTGTCAGCGGGAAAAAACCTTGACATGTCAATGGGAAAAAACCTTGATGTGTCAATGAAAAAAAAATCAGGGCAATGCCCTAAACCCCATATATTGCTATGAGTATATAGTATTTGCATGATCAATTGCCACATACCAACATACATTCTATCAACAATAAACCGTATATAATTGTAAGGTTGAGAGAAATTTTCCCAACAAAGGCAAAATTAGTTCTTTGGATTTTAACCACTAGCCTATTTAAGTGAGCTCTAACTTCACGGGTTTGAGAGTCATAATGCCTAATGAATTCAATAACTAGGTCTAGGAATTGAATCACAATGGAAAAGGTGGTTTCTTCTATTAATCCACTTGCAATTACTCTTTGTCTAATAAGTGGAGGATCTGTTGTTAAATTTTGTGAGAAGCGAGAACCGAGCCAAGATATGATGTCAATCATAGATCACATGCAACTCCACTTGAAATATGATCAAAGATCAAAATAGAAGAATAAAGAGAAATATGAAATGAAAGAAAAATAGAGACAAGGCAAGAGAATTTGTAGAATACTCTCAATACTCTCACCAAGCGATCACCAAACTAGGTGAACTTGTTGAACTAGTGAAGGTGAGAGGAGAGTTCTCAATATATAGAAAAATAAGGGTAAATACATCCAAGAGGTTCATTAACTCCCACTACCCATAAAAAGTGGGAGGTTTTACCTACTTGGTAAATGATAAAACATGTGGTATACCTCCTTAGTTGAAGACAAAAAAGAGGTGGCACATATAGCCAAAAGAGGGTGTAAGACTCAACTACCCAAAGGTGGGTGTGAGTGACACATGTGAGTGATGGATTATGCCACATGTCCTCACCCTAACCATTCTAATATAACCCAAGAAATCTTAATAATGTGTGTAGGAAAAATAAATATTCCCTAACATAAGGAAAATAAAAAACCTACACTAACACCCCCCCTTAAGAGTAGCTTACGTGGGTCAAAAGCATAAGGATGAGTCTTAGCTACTAGGCTATGTTAGGTACCCATGTACAATTGCAATCTCTCACAACCGTAGAAAAGGAGAAAACCAAATGGGACAAAACTCCTCCCCAAAAGAGAGAAAATAAAACAATTTTACACACATAAGAAAAAATCCCATGCAAGGAAGAAGTCCCCTCCAAGATAGAAAGGATGAGAAAGACTATGTAGCTCCTTCTCTCAAGTATTCAATTGTACCAATGGTTGATTCTCGAAATTGGATGTAGAAGATGGTCCATAATCATTGAAAAATGTTCCTCCCATTATGAATAAATAAAACAAAAGGTGTAGGATGAACATCTTTCCATTCTTGAAAGGAATATGAAGTAAGAAAGTGCAAAATGTATGAAGCCTCTGAAAAATGCTCATGTGTCTCCATGTCGATGCCAAAAGTTTCCACCTTCAAAATAGGTGTTCTATGCTACATTGATGAAGATGAAAATCCAAAACCTAGTAGATATGCATGTAGAACAAGATCCAAGGACTCAACTATCTCCTCTAAAGAAAAAGATGCCTCCTCCAAATGCTACTCAAAAGTACCCACACTCATGTCAAACTGGGATGAATGATCATGTGGAAAATGAACAAGAGGGCCTAAAGGTTCCTCCACAACAAACAAAGAATAATCAACTCCATCAAAGAGAAGATTAATGCCATGAGTAATGTCTCCCAATTCTGAAATATGAGACTCTATAAACAAACCTCTAATGTCTATCAAGTAGTCATCCCAAGAAACTATATCTGGAAGATGATGTAGATCATGTTTCACTAAATCACAAGTAGCCATGAATATAGCATAAAAAGTATCCTCAAAAGGAATAGTAGGTGGAGAAGAAATAATGCAAGGTTCAAGAATTGGTTCACTTGTGAGAATACTCAAGTTCAAGTAACTAAAGTTCTCAAAATAAAAATTCACACTAGGAGTGTGATCAACAACTAAAGGATCAAAACCATCATTAGATGCAAATTCTGAAAAGGTGTATAACTAAGATACATGATCAATCATCCTAGTATAAATTATCTCTTTACTTTCCAAGTCTTGAATGGTAACTGAATCATGTGTGAATTCCATAGTCTTCCTTGCTACACCATGAATGATTTGATAGATGCAAAGAAGATTGTTTGATAAATGAGGTACACACAAAAAATCATTGAAGGTGCCATCCCCAATATAAATAAAACCTTTCCCAATTACATTCATGTATGTATTGATTCCCATCAAAATAGTTGGCATAACACAAGGCTCAAAAGAAGAGAACATAGATTGTAGAGGCCATATGATGAGAAGCTCTAGAATATAGGATCCATCTCCCTGATCGAAGACTTGTGGAAGCACAAAGAGCTTTACCTTTTGATTTACCTACCCCAATAGTATGGCCTTTTTCCTTATCAAATTTTGATTGTTTTGAATTTTTGAAATTAGAAGAAGAAGTTGAATTAACCATTCAATCAGAAGGAAAACTAATTTTTTTCTTCTCAAGAAGATGCTTTAGTTCATCAATATCCTTCTAGTAACAAGAATATTTTTCATGTCCACTCCTCTTGCAATATGCACAAGTGGGATTATCATTCTTAGATGAATCCTCTTTTTAAGAGAATTTAGAGTCTACTTTAAAAGTAGATGGAGATTGATATGAATCTTTCTTTCTATCTCCTTGGTTCTTATGTTTCTTGTTTTTCTTGTGATTTCCTTTTCTTGCAATCAAGGCTTGAGAATTAGAAGATTTAATAATTCCATTTGAATCAATTTATCTTGCTCCTTTGTGAGATCAACATCAAACTCACCCAGAGAAGGCATAGTAAATAGTTTTCCTAAGGCTCTTTTCCTAATACTTTTATCAATTATACAAATATGATTCAATGTTGTATATAATGTATGAGATACCCCTTGGTTATATATCCAATGTGAGATATAAGATTTCATAAGATTATTTTAATCTAGGGTAAGATTCAGGTAAAGGTATTAAAGCATAAAAAATAAACCTATAAAACCTAAATCAAAAATAGAGCACAATCCAACATAGAAATATACACATGAAGTAAATATCACCTATGCCATGGTTGCTTGACCTCCATTGTCCTCCATTTTGGTTGAATGTGCTTGATGCCATCATATTTAAGTATGCAATAGTTTCCTAATGTCTATGATAGAAAAATATTGAAGATAGTTTTCTCATTAAGAAGGATGTACTTATGCATAAAATCGATATGTCAATGAATGACTAAGATCAAATACTATCAATCAATGGTCAAGAATGAAAGTTGATAGGGTTAAGGAAAAAATAAGAAATGAATGGCTGAGATTGAATAAAATAATTCAATCAAGGGTTGAAAGTAAACGAGACAAGAAGAGATAAGGATGACACTGATAGAGAGAAAAAACATGGAAAAGAGGAAACTAAATAATTCTAAAAACTCATTTAGTTTGAGAGGGAAAGTGAATAATTAAATAATGGAAACATTATTTAATTATAGAAGAAAAAGTAAAACTGAATTTTTAATTAAATAACAATTTAATTCAAAAGTGGGAAGAAAAGTAAGTCATTAATTAAATAAAATTTAATTAATTTATGGTAGAAAAAGGCTAAATGAATAATTAAATAATTGAAATAATTACTAGGACCCATTTTCCCAAGGATGAATGGGTCCTCATTAAGTTTAGGATCTTAATTTTTAATATATTTTTGGTGTAATTGTATGATTCAAATTAAAATTGCAATTGTTGGCCTTTGATGTTTAATTGTTGGGAAATTAGAAAATTACCTATAAATACAAGGTATTTTTATCATTTCAAATCCTAGAAGTCTAAGCAAGATTATCCAAATTTCACAAGAGTAAAATTTATTGTCAAGAGAAGATTTATCAATCCTCTACATTAGCATTCAAGATCTCAAGCATCATGTCAAAGTTATTTGCATCTATGCATGTTTTTGGAGCTAACATTGTGATGTAGGTTTCAAGCATTCAAGCATCAAGATCAACATCCAATCAAGCTATTTCATGCAAGATCAAGACCATGGAGAGATGTGTTATACTTTATTCCTCTAAGGATCTTCATTGAAGGGTTTGGTGAGTTGCAACAAGCTATTTTTCATTCATCGTTCCTTCCATTCGCGTTTCATTTCATTTCAAGCTTTAATTACCAAAATAGGGTTTGAACAAGGCAAACCTCCATTCACCAAAAAAAAAATCCCTCTTTGTATGTGCATATTTGTAGGTGAAGAAGGATTGAAGATAGATCAAAAGTGCAATTCTGCAAAGTTGTCAAAGTTGTCATCAAAGTTGTCAAGCCATAGAATCTTACTTGTAGAATTTATTTCTAACTTTCTCACTATGAGATTTGGAGCAATCAAGAGTGTAGATCTAGGAGCAAAGGATTGTAAAATCATATTTTGGATCCCTATAGAAAGACCCATTCACCCTAGGGAAAATTTGTCTCAGGAGGACACTCGACAACAACTTTTGGTGACTGGTACGCATCAATTTACCATTCTCAAATCTATTAGAAGTTTTTTTTTATTGTTTTATGTTTTAAATTTATGATTCAAGTTTCACATTGCATAATTGAGTTCATTTACTATTTTTTAGTTTTTCTCCTCAAAGTTTTGTTCAAGTAGATTTTACCCCACCTCAATCATAAGGAAAACAACAAGATCTCCAATAGGGTTGACTCACCTAAGGGTTGAAAGTCAATCTTACCTTTGGGGATCTCTTTTTTCTAATGAAATTGATAGAAAGATAGGTGCATCATATCCCTCCATTTCCAATTCGTTTTGGATCACCTATTTTTCACAATTTATTTTGGTGAACCTGACATTCTTACATTATAAACTTTTTGAAATTGGAATTCATTCAAACCCTAGATCTAGGATTTGCAATAGTTTGCATTGCATTTCATTACTTTACATTTCATTACTTTGAATTTCATTTAGGGTTGTTAAAATTGCATTATTTTTCATCTCATTTATAGTTTTAAATTTTCATTTTGCATTGCTTAAAATCTAAAAAATCCAAAAAATTGCATGCATATTACATTGATTTTGCACAATACTTGCATATTAGTGTACTTTCAGTCATTTACATAAAAATATTTGGTCAAAATTTCATTTCAAAAAGTGTTACTTTTTTCATCATTGTTCATTTATTTAATTTGCATTAGGACACCTAAATCTAGAAAATGTTGTCACTAAAATCGCAGTCTGCAATCTAAAACTAGGAATTCAAACATTAAGAAGGAAATTCAAACTTTGATTTTTTAGAAACATAACCTAGG
This sequence comes from Sequoia sempervirens, assembly GCA_007258455.2. Classification (NCBI taxonomy): domain Eukaryota; kingdom Viridiplantae; phylum Streptophyta; class Pinopsida; order Cupressales; family Cupressaceae; genus Sequoia; species Sequoia sempervirens. The sequence continues at coordinate 446,484,616 of VDFB02075321.1, forward strand.
ACCCATTCACCCTAGGTAAAATACATCCCTATACGGGTGTTGTTTCAAATTTATGGGCAGTAATTGGTCTCTATTTGCTTCATTTTGTTCTATTGTTAAATCTATGTTTCAATTTTAGAAATCAAAAAAATCTGTAATTTCTTGCATTAAGTTCAATTGGTCAAATTGAGTACATTGTTTGAAATAAAAATTGGCATTTAAAACGTATCATTTTCAATATCTTTTATTCAACAATAAAAAAAATTCTTATATTAGATCTAAAACTTTGTATTAAATTTCATCATGGACATGAGTATGGGTAATATGTGGAATACCTTGAGATCTTTGGTAGATGTTTCAAGTTGCATGTTTGGTGATGATCCTAATGCAATTGAGCCTATTAATGAGTATTCACCTCTGAATGAATGTCCCCGTGAGGTGGATATCTTAGGTCAAGATGAAGATAACATGCAAAAATTCATACAAGACTCCATACGTAATCTTGAGAACAATGCATCCTTTTACCCATCCATGAAAATACCGCATATAATTACATCACTTGATATGTTCAACCTCTTACATCCTAAAATTGAAGCACAAATTAGATCTCAACCATCAATCATTAATGAACTTGTTAACAAGGACAATAATGATACTCTTTTATCTTATGCTCATCAAGTTAATAATACACCCATTAACTTAGAAGAGAGTTGTGGCCAAGTCTTAAACAAACAAGTATGTGACATAAAAAATTAGCATGAAATCCATAAACCGTTAGAGTAAATACCATCTAAGGATACTAAGGGGTTATGATTATAGACATGGAAAATGTACTAATTAACACTGCACATCTGATCCTGACTTCTAACACCGTTTCATCCTAAATCATCCCACGGTCTAACCATTTAATAAAATACCCTTATGTGATTAAATTCATCAATCATCCTCTCTTAATAAAATAAATCATCTTATTTGATTAAGTCATTTCATTCTATTAATTAAATCAATCTATCTGATCTAATTAACCCTATATCCATATTTAATTAAATGATTCCATTTATTTGATTAAATCTCTAAAGTTTGTCTATTAAATTAAATAAATTAAAACCTTATTTGATTTAATCTAACATCATCCCTTTTAATTAAATAAATCAAAAGTCCTTATTTAATTAATCCTTTTATCATATTCTTCTCATATTTGATTTAAATAAATCCACAAATCTAAGTCAAATTTGTTACATCATCTAATATCTCATTAAATTAATTAACCTTGATTAATTTAATCTCCTTTCATGTCCCATCCTCTAGTTTTTGCCACTTGCACATGAAAATAGATTTAACTCATTTATTAAATCTCTATTTTCTCTCAAAAGGCATAATAAAGGAATATTCTTCAAATTTGAATTCAAAATCCAAGTGGACTTTGTCCTTCCAACAAGGCATTTACTCCACCTAATTAGTCCTTTTTCCTTGAGCCAAGTGGCATTCAATGCATTTTCTTTCCCTCTTACATGTCATTTCAACAATTTCAAATTCCACCTAATTGCATTTATTGACACATTCTTCAAAACTTGCACATCCTTCATCCATTCACATGTTGACAAGTGACATCTTGCCATTGGTTGATTCGTAGTCCCACATTGCTCTCTTTTGGGCATTCTTCCAACTTGATATTCTATAAATAAGAGGTCTTATTCCTCATTTCAACATCCACAATCCAAGTAGAATTGTTATAGTCATTTTTAGTTCATATATCCACAATTTGAGCAAAGTCATTATACTCAAATCCATAGCAATCTATCATCAATTTCATCCAAGCATAGTTAGGATTTTTGTAGATTTTCAACATGGAGTTGTTGGATCTCAGTTGTGTTCATGGTTTGTCCTTGATGACAAAATCACCTTCTTGGTTCTCATGGTCTGACAGTTTTAGATTTGGTCTATCAAGATCTCTATGCTTTGACATGATACATATTTGATTACCCTTGGCTATTGCAGATGGATAATCATTATGATTCAGGTTATTCAAATGGTATTCATGGTTTCAGGGTTTTCTTCAGCTTCATAATTAATGAAATTGTCACCTTCACATGCTCAGGTATATTACTTCAAGGCAGGTACAAATGATGGTAATGTCTATGGAAATATAGTTTCAGTTGGTATGTCTTATTGTTGATAAACATGGAACATATCTTTGGTTCATTGCTTATTTACATTGATTTATCAAGCACTTACTCCATCTCAAGCATTTTGGTTATTGTTTCAATGGCTCCATGAAACTTGGATTAGTGACATCATTTCTCTAAAGCCATCCTGAACTCACATTTTGTCTGAAGGCATTGTATTCACCTTGGTTCATGTATCTCACTTATTTTATGTTTTTTATTGGCTCACATGGCATATAATTTTTATCATTTTACTTCGAGTCTTCTATGCCCAAGTCTTGACTCTATAGTCGACATCCAAAGGCAAGTGTTTATCTTTATTATTCGAAGCCTTTTCACTTTTTACATGTGATATTAATTGATCATTGGCATGCTAATGATTTGTGGGGTCGAAATCTACATGGAAACAACCCTATTGAGTTTCCCTTAGCATATTTTAGTGGTAATATATATTGGGTTCATTTTTTATGTAAAAGGCTACTTGTTTATATCACTTGGCAGCCATCATTCTTCATATTCTAAGTTGGAATTTTTGAGGATCTTTGACTTAGAATAAATTTTATTCTATGATCATTGTGTATCGACAACTTGTATGCAAATTATGGTGTGTGACTTGGAATTTGAGTTGGTAATAATATTGTCAGTGCTCTTAGTCATGCACATAGATTTTAAATGATATAGGATATCATTCTTTGTGGAGTATGTTTTTGAAAGTCATCTAATGACTTGGAATTTGAAAGGTTAGGGAAAAGCATGTTTAATGATTTTATTTTTTGGCTAAGTATAGAACCATAGCCGCTACCATGGAGTCTTTGTAACTACTGGTTCTCGTTGGTTCAGCTAGCTGTAATGGAATGAACAAGAACCAAATATCAATAATGGGTATAGTTGCTAAGTTTAATGAGTTTTATTGGCTATGGGCTTGAAGGAGGAAGGAGATTCTCTGGCATCTCTATAGATGGGTTGAGCAAATACAAGCTCGATAGAGGTGAAGGGAAATCGTGAGAGTTACAAACCTAGTCAACAATGGTTATTGGCATCAAATCTATCTGGTATTTATTTGATTTCTATGCAGCATGAATAGGTTTTTTTTTTTTTTGGGAAAATAGCGATATGGCAGTTATTGTTTCATTCTACTCAAATGATGGAAAATGTTTGGTGGGTTCTGACAGGATATCATGCATTTCATTTCTATTTGTTCTTGCAATATGGGTTTGTGAGTTTCAGTTGATGGGAAGTCATGCATTTTGTAAAATATGTCATTATCTTTGTGGATTCAAAATGGACTTATTTCATACATTGCATAAATTGATGGTAATCTGCAAATGGTGTTTTTGAAAGAGGAAAATTATATTACTTGTGCATACTTCACTCATTTAGATTTGGGTTATAAAATATCTCACAGTTTGAAAAGGAAGCATTACTTGAAATATTCTTGTCTGCTTTTTGAAACGGCCTTCTGTATAGGCGTTACATAAGACTTTCTCCATCTGTTGTTCATCATTCTACTAGCTCATTTTTGAAATATAGAATGGGGGTTTCAGATTCCTTTGACAACGAATTCTATGAAGACTTTTTAATTAGCAGTCCTATATTTGAATATATATATATATATATAAACATAGTGATTGATCACTATGAGGTTGATGTGAGTGGATTCTATGATATCATAACTTATTGTTGTATCAAAAATGCAATTGTGAAAAAGCTCTATTATAAAAGTTTGAAAATATGTAGAGTAATATTATAAAAAAACCTTGTTTATTTAATATTTTAAGGATTCATGTTGAATCTTTAGGGTATTAGATAGAGAGGTATGTGTGAGCTAAATGAAACATAGAGATCCTTTGTGTTATTGTAATTCTGTAATTTGAAAAGGGGTTGGTGCTCCTTGAGATTGGTGTCTCTAAATGAGGGGTTGGTGCTCCTTGACTTGGTGCTCAAAAATTAGCCTGTAAGGCATTGTAAGCAGTGGTTTTTTGAAGCTAAGTTAGTTAGGTAGTTTAGGAGTGATTTTTCTACCCCAGGAGGGTTTTCCACTCGAAAAATTCTTTGTCTTATGGTCTCTTTGTTTTGATGTCATAATGCTTCTTGATTGTGATAATTTTGTGAGAAATTGTTCTTATCAATCTAAGCATTGTTGAATGTTAGTTTCCTCATCTCTGAAAATGGTTATATCAAAATGTCTTGCACAATTGTTTTATCATTGTTGAAAGTTCTGATTCATTAGAAAGTATAAAAGTATTTGTTTGTTTCATAGCTCAAGAATTGTTATAATGTGCTTAAAGTTTCTATTATCTCAATATGTCTATCTTGTGTCATTTCATTGCACTATTGTTGCAGTGTCTTATAAAGCTGCATTGAAATTAGTTGGTTAAGAAGTGATTCAATAATGTTGGTCTTCATTTACACAGTCTTATGAGTTGCACATGTACTGCCATCATGCTTTGATTGTTAAACATTGTCAGTCACAATTGTTTTGGAAAATGCAAGATATCTCACTCAAATCATATTGGCATAATTTATCTAATGGACTAAGTTGATGTTGTCGTATCTTTATTTACCCCTTTTCATAAATGCTTTCAAAGTGATTAATCTACTCTATTTTCAATAGAAAGGATATTAGAATTAAAAATCTTGGTCGAAGTTGAAAAAGGTTTAGACACTAATTCACCCCCCCTCTTAGTGTCTGTCCATAACTCCAATAGGAGATCCATTGAAGTCATCACTACAAGAATTCATACTTCACCAATCATCTTCATCACATCATTGGAGTTTGGAAAGGGCCAATTTTCACATCAAATTGGCACCAATTCCCCCATGGGATCAAGAGTTTGCATTGCTTTCAATAGGATTTAGCTTACTTTCTTGTTCTTTCATTTTATTCTTATTTTCTTTCCTATTTTGAGATTTGCTAATGGATTCCATGGGGAATCCTTGTTCTTACTTGCATATGATCTTCTAATGTTTTCCTTTATTGTGTTTTGCAGGTATTTGGATTGGGGTTCTACAATGATATCAAGATCTCCCCCCTATACATCTCCTAAAGGAAAAGGTGTTTTCTTTCATAAGATCATCTCAAGAGACCAATTAATACCTCACAAGTATGATAGGGTCACCTTAGATTCTCATTTATCACCTCCACCTCATAAATTTTCTCATAAAAACAAGAAACCTAAAACCTCTAAGCTCAGTGAGTTACCATTCTTACACGTGTTACAACAAAGACTAAACAAAAAATGGACAACTCCTTTGTCTACGATTGATTTACTTGCCACCTATTCAAGAAAACAAAAAGGAAAGAGTAAAAACATGAACTACTATGCATTTCATAGAACTCTTGGGAATATTACTAATGAGTCATCTTTTACAATGTTTGATATATTAAAATGATGTTATTAATCTAATTGATTAAAATGCATGCACTTTTCTCCTTTCCATGTGATAGTTGTAGAATCATAGCATACTCACTATTGCATGTTTTATATTTATTGTATTGCAAGGAGAAAATTCTCATCACCCACCTTGGCTCATCCTTTTCCTACACCTAGTGGGGCAAGGAGTTAGATAGCCTTGTATGAGTATGACATTTTTCATTGCCCCTTTGGCTAGTTGTCTACCTTCCGCCTATGATGAAAAATACTGGGATGTGGATGACCTGCTATAGGTTGACTCGCATGTTCCATATTATTATTTTCTTTGTCTTGTTTTCATGTTCTTTATGATTGCATGTGTAATGTGATCTCTCATACACTATTGGTTGGTGTGTCTTTATATGTTTATGAACCTAATTTGGATGACCCTTGTCACTACGTTGGTGCAAGGATACAAAGGATCCAAATCCATTGTTACATTCTTCTATTTGCATCTACATTCTTCTATATGTCATACACCTTTATATTTTCTCTTATATTGTGTTTTCCTTTTTGGAATGACACAAGGAGTTTAGACATTTAGGTCTCTTCCATGTTGACCCAAAAGCTTCTCCTTTGTCTTCTCTCTCTATGTGTTATTCTTCCTTTATGCTCATTGTTTCATGAGTAATTTGGGGAATGATGATGATTATGAGCTTGATTATATCCTTGTAGCAAAGGAATAATGTTGAACCCAAATCCATGGATCCCTTATGTGTTATCTTAGGATTGCATATGGAGGGAAACCTCCTTTTCATGATGTATCTTTATTCATAAACATATATTTGGCATAGGGATTTTTGAATAAAGCTCTCATGTATTGGCATTTATTGTGTTCTACTTTAAAGTAATTGCTCATAGTATGTTGTTTATCAATTTATTTAAAGTGGGGGCATAGTGTCCCCTCTCGTTGTTTGCTTCAAATTATGGTCTTATTACTTCACGTGATGTGTCTTCTTAGTGGTGACATTGGGTTTGATGTTCTTCAAGAGTGACATTTCTTGTCATATGATATTCCTCTTAGTGGTAATGCTATGACTTGTATTCCCTAAGTTGTGAGTCTTTTATCCTCAACTAGTCCTCTATTGGTGACATTAAGCACAATGTTCCCTAATGTGAGACCTTTCATGAACTAAGAAAAACTCCTTTGACTATCCTATCCTATAATATTTAAAATGGCTACCAAGCATAGCACAACTTGCTTGCTAGTGGAGCCTTTAAGTTTTTCATGGCCACCAAGCATAACACAACTTGCTTTCTAGTGAAGCCTTATTTTTCATGTGTGCCTAGAATAATATAGATTGCTAGCCTTGTGACCATTTTTGTGGTGTCTTATCAAAGTTATCAAGAGGTATAACTTTTGGTATGGTTGATGTATGGGAGCTTGTAGACCTGGTATGAATTTCCCATTAGCCACCTTCTTGGGGCTCACCTAGTGGATAGTGGATTTCACTAGCCTATTTCAGTATATTTTATTTGCATAGTGGACAATGGGTTTCCACTTGTGAAAATTATTTTTGGAAAAATGACTAAGGCTTGATCCATACCTATTGGAAAAATAGATGAGGCTTGATCCACCCTTTTCTTTTTGCATCAATTTTGGCATTGTATGCCTATGTATCTTGTCTTGTGGATGTATATCTTTTGTATATGTGTGTTCCTTTGCACTTAGAATGCTTTTGTTGTGAAATTTTTGCACACATGCCCTGTTGAAAGCAGGGACCCTCTTTTGCTTTGGTTTTTTGTGTCTTGGCCCTTCCATTTTGAGGATTTATCTTGCTTTGGAATGTGCTTCAACGTTAATTTTGATTGCCTAAGTGATTCCCCTAAGTTATTCATTGAAAATATTAAGTTATGGGTGAATTTCGAGTTTTTACCCTGGTTTGGGACTTTCCACCCCGGCTAGATTTTCCTAGATCCTACTCAAACTTTGGCTGAACGCTATGGTTCAGAGATTTTCAGTCTTCACAGAATTCTGTGTGGGCTAGATTTTTCCGAAGTCCATCCTATTGTCGAGTTCCCAAATTTTCTTAGCAGTCTTGTCAACTGCATTAAATGTCATTTGTACTATTGGAAAGTGATGCATTTAACCGATCTTTGAGGACTTTTGTGCCACTATGCTTTATTTTTTATCATCGATTGAGCTGAGGAATGCATTCTTGGAAGTATTTGATTTGATTTGAAGCGTCAAGTCTGCAGATTGTGGGTTTTGGTGGTGATTATTGTGCATTTCTGTCACTGTTCTTTGTTGGACACCATTAAACTGGTATTTGTAGCCTCATTCGATTTCTGCTACATCAAATGGTATGTATTTGATTGCCCTACTTTTGATTGATGACTGTGGATAACGCTTTGATGTTATAGAGTTTATTGGGATCCAAATTCTTGAATGTTTGATCATTTGATGGCTAGGGTTGCATAACATTGTTTGATTTATAGTCTTCCAAGTGATTTCTGAGCTTGTTTGTTTCTTTTCATTATGAGGATTTTTGCTTGAGAGTCGTGATTTCCCCTAGTAATGACTTAGCAGTTGAAATGATTGATTCCTGAGCTTGCCTATGTGTTAATGGCGGATTTGTAGGGTTTCATACTTAGGGAATTGCCATTTAACTTTAGTTTGCTTCCCAATTGGTCTAGAATTCTAAGGAAACTTATGGAAGGCCCTTATCAAACTCAACGCAGGCCTTGATTCTTGAAATTTATGATTCATCCATTTGTCTAAGCGAAAACGTCATTTAGTGTCGAAGTTTGGGTTTCGTCCTCAGTTCGGGATTTTTCGTCTCTAGCAGATTTTCCCGATCCAATTCGTTTTCCTAGAATTCGCATACTCTCAGAGTTTTACCTTATCTGTGGATTTCCTTCGGCTCCAGATTTTTCTGAAATCCTTGATTCCTTGTTTTTTCCAAAATTTGCAAAGTGTCTCCTCCTTTGCAGAAATCCGTCCCTGGCGGATTTTCTCAAAATTTGGTGAAATATGAAGGAATATGAAATAACATGATGTGTTAATAGGTGATGGTTCATTTTATGATTATTTCATGCTATCTCTAGATCTCACATGATGTTTATTGATTAATAATGATCAGATTGAATTGCTAATAGGTGTTTTCATGACTATTCCACTGGAATCCGTCTAGCCCAAAATTCTCTGAAATTCCTCCCTGGCTTGGATTCCGTGGATGGTCTTGAAACCTAAATTTTAACATGATCATTCTATATGAGGCTTAATAAGGTTTAATAATAATTTTGATTGATTAACCTTTGTTGGTGTGATCTTTACTATGGTTTGTTTGTCAAGTGCAGGCTGAATCTAGCAAGGTAACAACTAGGAAAGCTAAGAGTGACATGGAGGAATCCTCAGTGTCTAAAGTAGAAAAAATTAAGATGGACATCAAGAGAAAAATCCCAGAGAGTAAGATCACCTCCATCTCATCAGAAGTAACAAATACCAATGTTGGACTATGGGACTATGAAGAGTTTAAAGGTAGAATGGCAGCATAGGATCTTCCTCTGGTGGCTAAGAGAATGTTAGAATAAGGATTGGTGCATGTAGTTGGTTTCCCTTCCACAGTGCAGTGCTATGATTTGGTCCTTGAGTGTGCCAGACACTATGATAGTGATACACAAAGAATTATTGGTCCTCAGGGGAGGATTGTGGAAAATTTGAATCCTGTCTCCATAGCTCAGACTTTTGATATGCCAGATAGATCTCATGTAGTGGCATTCAACATGGAAGCAGCCAAGGAGTACTATGAAGAAAAAACTGTCAAGTCTCAACAACTCATCAATTCCTAGATGGAGAATCCCAAGTCTCATTATTCCAAATTGCCTCAGCACTATTTATTCAGGGAAATTTTCAAAAAGGAGTATTATGATGCCATCACTCTTCTTAGCAAGGTGGTTGGGTTGAAGAATGCCGGTATGTTTGAGAATTGGATGTGTCATTTTACTGTGAGGATGGAATAGGAAAAGATCGACTATCATTGGGAAGGTTTCATAAGTAGAGTGATTCATGAGCAATTTTCCAATGTGCTGCAAATGAAGACCTTCACAATGACCTCGTACTTAGTTTATGCACTTGCAAATATCATCCATACAAGGGATTAAGTACAAGGGTGTCTTTGGATAGGATATTATTTATGAGGTGTACCCTCAATTGCACTTGGGAAGTTCGAGCTATAGGAGGGTGAATGATGCATTCCCCATGTATATCACCAGATTGCTACAAGGTGCAGAGCACATGAGGATTTCTAATCAAGACAAGGAGCTAATCAAGAAATATGGTGCTTGGTTCATTCAATTCCCAACCTTCTCATATATCCGGGTTGATGGATGTCAAAGGTCTCCATACAAGCTTCAAAGGTATCCCACTGACCATATCATACTTCTGGTGGTCACTCGACAAATATGTGATTTTGATGTTGTCAAAAGGGACAAGCATACGACTGGTTTTGGTGGAGACTTCCATTTGAGGATAGGCACTGGGGAGGCATGCCTTTCCATTATTTCAGCCCAAGATTTAGAAGAGATGAGTACTCTTGGTTTATCTTTCCATTCCAAGAGGTCTAGATTTGATATAACAAGTGAAGCCAAAAAGAAGGCTAGTAAGGAATATTGCCATAAAGTTGAGTTGGAAGACTAATGAGCCAACCGCAATGATGAATATGAGGTAAGGAAGAATAAATTTTCTCGCCTTCTAGTGGAGTCAGCCTGGTTATATAATCTGAAGGTAGTTCTTGATCAACTAGAGGATGATGGAGACCTGATTCAAGGTCATGCTTATGAAGAAGTAAAGGACATGCCAATTGGTGATGTGGATTGGCTAGAGGAAGAAAATACATAATTAAAATAGTTAATGGATCCAATCACCAAGTTTACCAAAATGTGGCTAAAGCATAAAATGTGGAAGTTTGAAAATGAAGGTGTATAGTGCACCTATGATTTAATGGGAGATTTGGACCCTCACTCCACTTTTGAGGAATCAATCGAGCAAGATCTTAAAGGAAATGGTAAGGTGGATTCTAGTTTTAAAATCAAGATAAAAGGTATTCAGGTGGAGGAAGCCCAAGAAATAGAAAAACAGAGAAATCCAATTGCCAAAAAGAGGGGGCATACTTCAAGGAGTAAGAAGTCTGAAAAGAAAAAAATTGAAAAGAAGAGTCCTAAAGTTGATGTTCCTGTACCTAAAAGAAGGAGAGTTATGATATTATCACAAAAGGTAGGTTATGAGGATGGAGTTGAAGTGGGTCCACCTGTGGTAAATGTAGAGAGTTCAGAGGAAAAGGCACGGGTGTATACAAGGAGGTCAAGGACTCCTCCCAAGGATATTGTGCCCAAGGTGGATCCTCCTCTAGTTACTTCTCATGGGGAGCAGCATGATGATGTTCCTTCTTCCCATGAAGCTCAAAGAAAACCGGGTGAGTTTGAGAAAGCTGAAGATCATCTAGACACTGAAGGAGAGGAATTTCATGAGGGTGACCTTTATAATGCCGAAGCAGAAGTTGAAAAGTGATTTAGTCTCCCTTGGTTGCATATGAAGAGTCACCTGTTAGAACTGAAGAGGTCAAATTGCCTCCAAGAGAAGAAGTTGAAAAGGTTCCATCACCTGTGCATAAGGAGGAACATGTTGAAGAAAAGGAGAGTAAGACAAATGAGACTCCTGAGAAGTAGAGTTTTGAAAAAGAGGCACCTAAGGGTCAACAAGAGGAGGTGGGATAGAGCGAAGTGCAGGTAGATTCCACTGTTCCAGAGTGGTTGGACAAGGAAATAAAGAGAACAAGTTTTTGTGGAGGATACTTCACCTAACTTGGATGAGTTGCTGGCCAAGATTGGAAAAGACAAGGGTAAGAAGAAGGCCAGGGTCATCTCAAAGATTGAAAGAGATGAGGCAAGTAACAGGGTGGTCCACATTACAACTCCTACTCCAGATAAGAATAGAGATGAGGTAACTGCAAAGGATTATAATGTGTATACTTTCAATTTAGGGCCTACTTCCATTGAGTAGGACATTGAAGATTATCAGGGTTCTAGCACAGTTATCCTCGAGAGATTGAGGAAAGAAATTCAAACTAAGCAAGAGCTAAAGAAGTAAAATGAAAAACTTAGGAAATGCTTGGAGGATCTAATGAAACCCTTTCAATCTATTAACCCCTCGTCCTCTGCTGCAAATCCCTTACCCCCAGGAATCTATCACTGAGCTTGAGAGAATGAAGGCTTCCACTCTTGCTACTACAAATTGGCTGTAGGGGGTGCAAACAAAAGGAAATGATGCTATCAGAGACATTCTCTCATTTGGGAAGGATGTTGTGAGGGCAATTGATCTATTGAAGGATGTGTTAGCTCAGGACAAAGAAGATACAAACCTCCTGCTACAGAAAATGAAAACTATCATGGAGTACACCAAGGAAAAGATTATAAGTGATGAAATTCTTTCTTCCTCCAGAGCTACTGAACCTTGGGAGTGGTTTGAGACTTTGAAAATTAGGAAAAAGATTCTAAAAAAGATCTACAATTAGAGGAGGAAATTGATGATACCCTAGCTAGTGTTTATAATGGTTGCATTGCTTTCTATGAGATAATGACAAGGAGAAGGAAGATTTCCCCTAAATATTTGAGTTTAGAATAGTTGAGGAAGTAGTGGCATGATGTTTATGCTCTAGTCAATGATGATTCTATTACTAAGCACTAGTTAGATGATGTGGTCACCCACATTGTCATGATTGATAAATACCTAACATATAAGGTTGAGTGGGATAAGTCAGTAAAACAATCAAGGGAAGAAATTACATCAATTGAGATATGACTTAAGGTTTTTCCTTTACCACCTATGGCCGACTTGGATAGGGTGCTTTTGAAGGTGCATGAAATGCTAGATCAAAATAAAGACAACGGGGAAGGTAGTTAATGATGGGATACATCGAGATTTGTGCTTCCCTATTATTTTGGCATGCATTTGTCCGAGTTGCATTGGGGATCCCAGGATGACCTGGATGAAGTTCATGCATTTAATGCATATTTTATCTCATTTTGAATTTCTCTTGGCCGACTTGTTGTGCCTAATTATTATTGTAAAACCCTATCTAGGCCGACATGTTTTGGGGGTTCTATAAATATGGAATTTTTCCTCATTTGTAAGGGCTGGACATAAAGATAGACATAGACAAATAGAGAGATACCTATTGTAGAAGTGAATTAAGTACAACAAGAGTTAGCAAGTAGTTGTTCTCAAGCAAGTATTGTAACAAAAAGTTGGAATTGTTGCTACAGTGGATAATTTAATGCAAGTAATGACATTATGATTTGGTGCCATACTTGTGTTCTTATCTTGCATGGTTCTTGTTATTCTATCTTTAGAATTTCTTTGAGGAAAATTGATATTTAGAGTTAGATTTGATTTATTGGTGTTTATGGTTTGATATTTGAAGTGTTATAGCAATCCCTAGTCCATACTTTTCGCAACCAATTGATTGTTAGTTGGTTTGCAAAGTTATCTTGGACTTTATATTCATTGTGCTTAGTTCAATTGTAAGGGTTTATTCATTTCAATTGCAATAGGTTTTTTTGAATGAATGTTCATGATCTAAAAATATTAACACCTTAGAAGATTACATTGTTTCTATAAGATTGCAAATCCATCTAGGTCAAGTAGAAATCAGTTTTGAGGGATCGGTCCATTTTGAGTGTTTGTCATTTTCATTGTTAATCTTAGGTTTAGTGTTAAATTTAGAAATCTCTTTGAAACCTTATATCTTTTGTTATTTATTTATCATTCGGGTTAAATTTTTGGATTGAAGTATCATCATATTACTAGATCTGATAATTAGAGATTTATTATTTTTTTTGTAGTAAGGTCCCATTGTGATTACCAACATTTTCACATTTATCATTGAGTTGTTTATGCATTGTCAAGACCTAACATTAGAGACCTTGGGGTTATCTCTTGAGGCTTGTTGATAGAGATTTACCTTTGAAGAGAGATAAGATATTATATTCTGTTTGAGTTGTTGCTATGTATAAAACATCATCAACAGATTGGTGCTAGAAGGAGGGCCTGAATAAGCAAGCTGGATCAATTTTTGAATGCAATCTCTCCTAAAAGATTCAGAAGGAGAACCAGATCTACTCTAGGAGAGGAGGAATTTCGAGAATTACTAGTCCCTACTAGGTCAAGAAGGACCAACATAAGGGGAGATTCATCATCTGGCCAGCCATCTCCATCATTTCCATCTTCATCAGGTTCATCTGAGTCTGAGTCTGAGGGCATTCCCATTCCACAACCTTAGCCAGTCATAAATCAGCCATTACCACCCCCACCTCCACCAATGGATTTTCTAGCTAATAACCCATCTCCATTGAGTTTCACCAATTACAATGTCATGCCCAAGAACCCTGAACACTTTTGTTCAAAGTTACATGTTAATGATCCCAATAGAACCACTGAGGAACACATCAGGATCTTTCAAACTGGCCTTAAGGATAGAGGAATCAACCATGAGGATGTAGCATGTAGACTCTTTACTTATTCATTGGGGGAGGATGCATTCTATTGGTACAATCATTTACCTACTTGGTCTATCCAACATTGGACTAAGCTAGAGATTGCATTTTTGCAAAAAAATTAGATTCCCATTAGCCTCAATGAGCTCTATCTACAATTCACTAATGTTAAGAGAGAGGTCAATGAGCCTATAGTGTCTTTTAACAATAGGTTTCATCATGCCTATACTAGACTGCGGGCCCCTTATGCTATTGATGAGCCTACTGCTTTAGAAGTCTATTATGAGGGGCTTGACAATTTGATAGCTACCTTTATGAAGTGGAGGAATAACCCTCCTGATAATCTACTTGATGCATATGTAGAGGCTGTGAAGGTTAGCACTGCTTTAAGGCAACATATGTCTAGGCCCTTACCCTCATTAGGACCCATTGCTCACCCTGGACAATTTCTAGCTCTCAACTAGGCTCTTGCCAACCATACTCCTATCATGAATCCGGTACCTTAGTTTCCTCTAGTCCCTCACCTAGGACCTCCTATGAGACAAGTTTCACCCACTATCAGCTACCCTCAGCAAAATATGAATCAACCTCTTCATATAGAACCTCGGGCTAGTTTTCCCACATATCTGCAAAATTCTGAAGTATTAAACCAATCACTGAATGCCAATACTGTGGTAGGATACTCCCAAAATAATGTGAATCAACCTCCATACAGTAATCCTAACAAGGAAAGACTGGACGAATTGTTTGAACAAGTGAATAAGTTGAATATGGAGGTAACTTACTTGAGGAACCAGAATATTCAGTTGCAAGTTCCTCAGAGAAATATGCAGTCCAATCGAAACAGAGAAAATCCACAAGGAGATCACTTTGATAGAGGGCAACATCATGAAAGAGGATACAATAATGAAAGAGGATACAACAATGAAAGAGGATACAACAACGATAGAGGATATAATAATAACAATGGGTATAATAATTACATAAGACAAAACTATGATAAAGGACAATCCTCAGGCCAAAACTTTGATAGAGGGAAAGGTGGTGGACAGGGGTTTGATAGGAGGCAACCATTAGGACAGAAAAGGACTTGGAACATAGGGCCTAACAATGGAGGAGTCCCCACCCCATTGGATCAACCAGTTAATCAAGAGAAGCCTCCTAATGGTGTATATCTAGTTGAGGCTACTTTATCAGGATGGTGTAGGCTCCATAAAACAAGTCAACATTCTGAGTTAGATTGTCAAGAATTCCAAATGATAGCTTCAATTTTTTAGTATGAAGTCGAGAACAATGCAGGTAGGTAGGAAATTGTGCCATCTACTCCTTATGATTCACCAGTGTTGGTACTGAATCATGCTCCTTTTCCTCAAAGTAAAGAGGAATCTGACCAGTTGAAGGAAGAGGCAGACCAGGTATGTAATGGGGATGAAATTACATAGTTGTTCGATGAGGATCTAGTAAATGACAATGGTCCTAGAGATGAAGAAGAGGATTTTGTTGAAGAAGTACAGACCTTCCAGAGACCTGTTAAGAAGTATGACTTGAGGGAATTTCCACATAGAAGTCCACAAGTTGGAGGCCCCTTCACTACTTCCATTCCATTGAACAACTTCAACATGCCTCCATATCCTAATGCTAGCAATAATCCATCACTTCCTCAAGTGTCTAGGAAATATTTATATCTCAAGATCAAGGACATATGGACCTGCCAAAAGGAAGAGGTATTGATGCGAACAAGGACAATGTGATGGAATACCCAAAGGAGACCCCTGCTGATCTGAGTGAGGAACAACTAGCCATGTATGTTACTGAAGAACTCAGAAAATTAAAGGTAAGCCTATTTGAATTTGAATTATTAAGAGTTCCAACCATTAGGAATGCAGTTCTAGAAGCTTATAATGTAAATTCCATGTTACAAGATAAATCAGTTAGTGAAAGTGTCAATAGAGCATCTAGTTCTCAGTCGGTAGGAAGGAAAAATCAGAGTCATAATCAAGTCCACGTGCCTCCTAGAGATAAGGGAAAAGAGAAGGGAAAATATCAAGTTGCTTAAGTGGATACTCCCTTAACTCTCTTTCAGGAGAAGACAGACACACCTCCATTTCTGATTTCTATTCGCATATTTGGTAAGAATTTGCATAATTGTTTGCTGGATTTTGGTGCTTCAACCAATGTTATGCCTTTTGGTGTTTGTAGAGCTATAGGTATTACTCCTACTAATTCTCAAAATAAAGTTACACAATTGGATAGGACTGAATTCAATGTTGTAGGGGAGTTAAATATGATTCATATGCAGATTGCTTCTGATCCTAGAATTTAGCAGGTTATTAATATACAGGTGGCTGACATACCTGATGCTTATGGCCTAATCTTAGGAAGAAACTTTACCAGGGCCCTGAATGGATATGTCTTGACTGATCATTCTCACATGTGGCTTCCCTGGAAGGGAGTGCCAAACTAGATTAGAATCGAAAGAGAACCTAGAATAAAATACATGATTACAGAATATTAGAAGACCTCCACTAAGATTCTACTATCAAGTAAGTATGGGTAATTATGTGCTTGCAACTCCTTTTGAGGAGTCAGATGTAGAGAAAGTTATTATGTTCCACACAACACCTGTTGACCTTATAGCAGAATCTGGTGGTACCGAAGCCTTAGTCGAACCAGTTGAAAATGATGATGATCCAGAAGATAATCAACTGGGCTTGCTAGATAATTTTCAAGAGTTCATCCAAAAGTGCATTGAAGATCAGGTTTAGTTGGAAGAGGAATGAACTTTGGAGAACTACTCTTGCCCAATTGGTGCAGGGTGCATAATGCTTCCCATTCAAAACTGGATTGTTTCTTGTGCTAGGTTGTAGTGGAACAAATACAAAAGTGTATCAACCCCACTCCAATAGTCAAGATTATTATCCAGAATGTCCAAGAGGATCTCAAAGGAAAAAGAGTGATGCCTTATGAAGAATCATCCAGTAGTAACAGTGCAAGAGATACTACCAAGAAATCTGCAGTTGCTAGTTGTTGGACTCTAATATTTGATGGATCCAAATCAAAGCAAGGAGCTGGGGCAGGTTTTGAGCTAATTAGTCCAAGAGGTAAGACATTATTTTCTTCTCATAGACTTCAATTTCATTGTACAAATAATGTAGCAGAATATGAGGCTTTGGTTCATGGGTTGTTAATGGCATTAAGGAAAAAGGTTAAGATCTTGCAAGTTTTTGGGGATTTTGAGTTAGTAGTCAAGCAAGTTAGGAGACAATACTCTTGTCATGACAGAAGAATGACTAACTATAGACACAGAGTATGGGATCTTATTGAGGTATTTGATGCCTTCAATATTCAGTTGATTCCACGATGTAAAAACCAAACAACTGACTCTCTTGCTCAGGTAGCTAGTACATTACAACCTCTGTCTCTTTCTGGGTTAAAGAAGTTTACAGTGGAATTGACCCTAGTACCTTCAGTACTTGATAATGTCACCAACTTCTAGGTATTTGAATATGACAAGCATATCTTAGATTTTATCACAAGTACTAATGTCTTTGCTTCTCAAATCATTGATGAAACTTAACTCCAAGAAGCAGAGATGGATTTGGAAGGGGTAATTAATTTGAAGACCAATACAATTCCCAGAGGAATGGTGCAATTAGAGAGGATCTTTGATCTGGACAAGGTCAAGGATCAGGAACAGAATGTCGGGAAGGATTCCATCAATGGACAGTGTGACAAATATAATATGGGATCTTAGGATGATGCCAAGAATGTCTTCATTGGTAAAGTGTGCACTCCAGAAGAAAGAAAATGAATCATCAATGCATTACATAGATATCCAGATGTGATAGCTGTGAGTTATGAAGACTTAAAGACTTATGATACATCAATCATAACTCATACTATCCCTCTCAATCCAGGAGTAAAACCTTTCAGATAGAGGCAAAGGCCCATCAATGCTCTACTGGAACCCATAATACAAAAGGAAGTAAAAAAATTACTGTCTACAAGAATCATATTTCCAATTAGACACTCAACTTGGGTTGCAAAACTAGTTCCAGTATGAAAGAAAAATGGTGAAATCAGTTTATGTGTATATTTTAGGAACCTAAATAGGGAATCAAAAAAACATAATTATCCAGTACCCTCACTGGATGAAGTGCTCCAAATTTTCAATGGATCTCAAATGATGTCTTTCTTGGATGGTTATTCAGGATACAACCAAGTCATGGTGAAGTATGAGGACAGGCACAAGACTGCTTTCACCACCAAGTGG
Source organism: Sequoia sempervirens (assembly GCA_007258455.2). Taxonomy (NCBI): domain Eukaryota; kingdom Viridiplantae; phylum Streptophyta; class Pinopsida; order Cupressales; family Cupressaceae; genus Sequoia; species Sequoia sempervirens. The sequence continues at coordinate 446,502,939 of VDFB02075321.1, forward strand.
GGCTCTTTTTCCTATAGGAGGATTCCCTTCAGCTTGATTAATGCTAGAGCTACTTTCCAAAGAGCCATGGACATTTCCTTTAAAGAAATAATTGGTAAGTGCATCATCATTTATATGGATGATCTAACAATATTTTCCAAAAAGAGATGTGATCATATCACAGATTTGTGCAAGGTTTTTCAGAAATGTAGAGTTTGGGATATCTCTCAATCCAAAGAAATGCATATTTGGAGTTACAGAGGGTAAGTTGTTGGGGCATGTTCTATTTGAGAGAGGAATCTCCATTGATCCAGAATGAATAGAATCTATACTTAAGATCCCACCGCCTGCTAGCAAAAAAGAAATGAAATCATTCTTTGGAAAGATCAACTTTGTGAGGAAGTTCATCACTGGATTCACAGAAATAGTCAAGCCACTGAATGCTATGTTGAAGCAGGAGGCCAAAGTAGAATGAAATACAAAAGCAAAGGAAGCATTTGCAAAGATAAAAAGGGCTATTGTTGAAGCTCCAATTTTGGTGAGTCCAGACTATGCTAAACCATTCTATATATATTCATTTGCTTCTAATCACTCTTGTGCTACTATGTTAACTCAAAAATTTGATCAAGGCAATGAACATCCCATAGCATTCATGAGTGCACCACTGAAGGATGCAGAGCTGAGATACCCAAGTGTGGAAAAGAAAACCTATGCCTTAGTCAGAGCTATAAATAATTTTAGACACTATATCCTCAGAAACAAGGTCTTTGCCATAGTTCTTGACCTTGCAGTTAAGCCGTTGTTGATGCAGAATGAGCTAGGAGAGCGCAAAGCTAAGTGGGTAACTATGTTACAAGAGTATGACTTGAGATTCAGCCCATGAAGCTGATAAGAGGGAAAGGACTTACAAAGGCAATGGCAGAGGTTGGCCCTGATATTGCGGCCCAACATTACAACCTAGAGGATGTTTCTCCTAGTGAATGGTATGATGATGTCATTCACTATCTCCTAACTCAAAGATGCCCTAATCATCTTAATACAGTACAAAGAAGGGCACTATGTTTAAAGAGTGATATTTTCATGTTGAAGGGAGCTATTCTATATAAGAAAAATCATGAGGGTGTTTACTTAAGGTGCTTAGGAAAGGAAAATTCTGAAAGAGTGATGTTGGAATTTCATGACAGATATGGTACAAGCCATGGATCAACACCTTCTACAACAAACCAAATTTTGAGAGCTGGTTATTATTGGCCTACACTGTTCAAGGACACACATAACCATTTCAGAACTTGTCGTGTGTGTCATACTGCGACGACTAGAGAAAAGTATGCAACACTCCCACTCCAACCAATCTTTGAGGTAAAACCTTTCGCACAGTGGGGGATGGACTTCATAAGTCCAATCAATCCACCTTCCTCTATAGGACACATGTATATCCTTATTGTCACTGATTATTTTACAAGATGGACTGAGGCCCTCGCTTGCAAGCAATGTACTTCTGAGGTGGTAATTAATTTCATCGAATCAAGTATCATTAACCATTTCAGATGTCTTATATCTTTGGTTTGTGATAATGGTCTTGCATTTTCATCGTTGAAGTTTTTTAATTAGGATTTTGATCATGGAACTATAATTAAGTTTGCATCCAACTATTACCCTCAGGGTAATGGTTTGGCTGAGTCATCCAACAAAAATCTCCTAACTGTTATTCACAAACTGTTAGAAAGAAATCTGAAGGATTGGCACACCCAACTCAGATTTGCTCTCTAGGAAGATTGTACAAGACATAAGACTTCCATAGGAATATCACCTTACCACCTAGTTTATGGATTAGAGCCTATGTTTCCTATTTGGTTGAAAATTCCCACCTTATAGTTCATTAATGAATATTATGATGAAGGTGATAAATGTGAGGCCAGACTTGCTGAATTGTTACACCTTGCAGAAAAAAGAGATGAAGCCCTGTAAAACTTTGCTAAACATCAGGGGGTTGTCAAGAGATGGTTTGATAAAAAAGCCAAGGCAAAATCTTTTAGGATTTTTGACTTGGTTCTTTACTAGGATAAAGCTCATGACCATAAGGGAGAGCATGGAAAATTTAATAAACTTTGGCTTGGCCCTTGCCAGATTTCAAAAATCTTGGGAGATAATGCTTTTTGTTTGAAAACTCTCACTGGGGAGGATATCCCACTACCTGTCAATGGGCAGTATTTGAAGCATTATTTCCATTCTTGAGCTGTTTTCAGCTCTTTTCCTGTATATAGTTAGACTAGGTTTCCCTTTCTACTTTTCTTTTGTTTATTTTGGTTAGTGTAGGTTTGCTTTCAGTTTGGTTTTTTTTTGCTCTGCTCTTGTTTTGGGGGTTTTCCTATTTTCCCCTAGATGTGTTGCACCTGCATGGCAAATATATCATTATCTAGGACTGTTATAAGTATTTTATTGGTTGAATTTAGTCTTGTGTCTTGAAAGGATGGTTGAAGTCTTTGTTATCATCAAGCAGTCTTAATGTTTGATTTATAGAAGATGCATCACTATTTTTGATTTGAAATTAAAGTATTCTGAAATCTTATATATTTCACACATCTTAAGAATCCTAATGTTGTCGTAGAATCCTTGTGAAGTCCTGTCAGGTGAAAAATATTATTTTTGCTTCAGCGCCACTGTGGTTCTTAGCCCTAAGTGTGAAATTCATTGTTCACAAGTTGAAATGAAAAATTGACACAGAAAAGAATATCGAAGAGAGAAAAGTGAAATATTGAAAATAAAAGAATGAATTCAACTTATAAGAAGTATCTAAATATCTCTATCAGAGCTATAGATGCTTAGCTGGCAATAGAGCTATGTTTGGGAGAGTCACAGCGATAACCTTGTCGGGGCTATAAATGCTTGACTAGCAGTGAGGCTCTATCCAGGTTGCTTTTGAGGTTAGAATCTTTACATAGCCTATCTTGATTGAACTTGGTTTCTGCAGTAACTCAAGGAGGGAAATGAACTAATATGCACACACTTTGATTTTCAATTTATGGAAGGTTCGGTCTACCTTTTGGTTTTGATTCTTTAATCTTTACATTTTGATTTGCTTGTTTGATAGTGAGACTAAAACTAGAGATTCTGGGTTCTCGATTCCGATTCGTCATCAAATGCTCTAGAGCATTTCCCAGCAGAGTCACCATTTGTTGTGCAGTTTTTGCACACATGCCCCGCTGAAAGCAAGGACCCTCTTTTGCTTTGGTTTTGGGTGTCTTGTCCCTTTCATTTTGAGGATTTATCTTGCTTTGGCATGTGCTTAAATGTTCATTTTGATTGCCTAAGTGATTCCCCTAAGTTATTTATTGAAAATCTTAAGTTTTGGGTGAATTTTGGGTTTTTACCCTGGTTCGGGACTTTCCACCCTTGCTGGATTTTCCTAGATCCTACTCAGACTTTGGCTGAATGCTATGGTTCAGAGATTTTTGGTCTTCGTGAAATTTCATGTGGGCCAGATTTTTCTGAATTTTGTCCTATCATCAGGCTCTCAGATTTTCCTGGTTGTCTTATCGACTGCATTAAATGTCATTTGTACTATTGGAAAGCAATGTTTTTAACAAATCTTTGAGGAATTTTGTGCCATTATTCTTTATTGTTTTTCATTGATTGAGCTAAGGAGTGCATTCTTGGAAGTATTTGATTTGATTTGAAGCGTCGATTCTACAAATTGTGGGTTTTGGTGGTGATTCTTGTGCATTTCTGCTGTTGTTCTTTGTTGGACACCATTAAACTTGTATTTGTAGCTTCATTCAATTTCTGTTGCGTCAAATGGTATGTGTTTGATTGCCCTCCTTTTGATTGATGACTATGGATAATGCTTTGATGTTATAGAGTTTATTGGGATCCAAATTCTTGAATGTTTGATCATTCCATGGCTAGGGTTGCATAACATTGTTTGATTTATAGTCTTCCAAGTGATTTTCGAGCTTGTTTGTTTCTTTACATTATAAGGATTCTTGCTTGAGAGTCATGATTTCCCCTAATAATGACTTAGCAGTTGAAATGATTGAGTCATGAGCTTCCTTGTGCGTTAATGGCAGATTTGTAGGGTTTGATACTTAGGGCATCACCATTTAACTTTAGTTTGCTTCCCAATTGGCCGAGAATTCTAAGGAAACCTATGGAAGACCCTTATCAAACTCAGCGCAGGCCTTGATTCTTGAAATTTATGATTGATCCATTAGTCTGAGCGAAATCATCATTTAGTGTCGAAGTTCGTGTTTCGTCCTCAGTTCAGTATTTCTGTTCTCTAGCGGATTTTCTTGATCCCCTTTGTTTTCTTGGAAGTTGCATACTCTCAGAGTTTTACCTTATCCACAGATTTCCTTTGGCTCTAGATTTTCTTAAAATCCTTGATTCCCTTTTTTTAAAAAATTTGCAAAGTGTCTCCTCCTTCATGGAAATCTGTCCCTAGCGGATTTTAATGGAATTTTACTATAATTTGCTGAAATATGAAGGAATATGAAATAGCATGATGTGTTAATAGGTGATGGTGCATTTTATGATTATTTCATGCCATCTCTAGATCTCACGTGATGTTTATTGATTAATAATGATCGGATTGAATTGTTAATAGGTGTTTTCATGATTATTCTGCTGGAATCCGTCTAGCCTAGAATTCTCTAAAATTCCTCCATGTCTTGGATTTCACGGATGGTTTTGAAACCCGAAGTTTAACATGATCATTCTATATGAGGTTTAATAAGGTTTAATGATAATTTTGATTGATTAACCTTTGTTGGTGTGATATTTACTATGGTTTATTTGTCAAATGCAGGATGAATCTAGCAAGATAACAACTAGGAAAGCTAAGAGTGACATGGAGGGATCCTCAGTGTCTGAAGTAGAAAGAATTAAGATGGATATCAAGAGAAAAATCCCAAAGAGTAAAATCACCTCCATCTGGTCAAAAGTAAAGATACCAATGTTGGACTATGGGACTATGAAGAGTTTAAAGGTAGAATGGCAGCATAGGATCTTCCTCTGGTGGCTAAGAGAATTTAGAATAAGGATTGGTGCATGTAGCTAGTTTCCCTTCCATAGTGCAATGTTATGAGTTGGTCCTTGAGTGTGTCAGGCACTATGACAGTGATACACAAAGAATTATTGGTCCTTAGGGGAGGATTGTGGCGAATTTGAATCCTGTCTCCATAGCTCAAAATTTTGATATGCCAGATAGATCTCATGTAGTTGCATTCAACATGGAAGCAGCCAAGGAGTACTATGAAGAACAGACTATCAAGTCTCAGTAGCTCATCAATTCCTTGTTGGAGAAGCCCAAGTCTCATTATTCCAAATTGCCTAAGCAGTTATTTAGGGAAAATTTGAAAAAAGAGTATTATGATGCCATCACTCTTCTTAGCAGGTTGGTTGGATTGAAGAATGTTGGTATGTTTGAGAATTGGATGTGTCATGTTATTGTGAGGATGGAACAGGAAAAGACCAACTATCATTGGGAAGGTGTCATAAGTAGAGTGATTCATGAGCAATTTTCCAATGTGCTGCAAATGAAGACCTTCACAATGACCTTGTACTTAGTTTATGCACTTGCAAGATTTCATCCATACAAGGGATTAAATACCAAGGGTGTCTTTGGACAGGATATTATTTATGAGGTGTACCCTCAATTGCACTTGGGATGTTCGAGCTACAAGAGGGTGAATCTTGCATTCACCATGCATATCACCAGATTGATGTAGGGTGCATAGCACGTGAGGATTTCTAATCAAGACAAGGAGTTAATCAAGAAATATGGTGCTTGGTTCATTCAATTCCCAACCTTCTCATATATCTAGATCGATGGATGTCATAGGGAGCCATACATGATTCCAAGGTATCCCACTGACCATATCATACTTCTGGAGGTTAATCAATAGATATGTGATTTTGATGTTGTTGTCAAAAGGGACAAGCATAAGACTGGTTTTGGTGGAGACATCCATTTGAGGATAGGCACAGGGGAGGCATGCCCTTCCATTATTTCAGCCCAAGCTTTAGAAGAGGAGATGAGTACTCTTGGTTTATCTTTCCATTCCAAGAGGTCTAGATTTGATATAACAGGTGAAGCCCAAAAGAAGGCCAGTAAGGAATATAGCCATAAAGTTGAGTTGGAAGAATACTGAGCCAACTACAGTGATGAATATGAGGTAAGGAAGAAGAAGTTTTCTCACCTTCCAGTGGAGTCAGTCTGATTATATAATGTGAAGGCAGTTCCTGATCAACTGGAAGATGATGGAGACCTGATTCAAGGTCATGCTTATGAAGCAATAAAGGGCATGCCAATTGGTAATGTGGATTGGCTAGAGGAAGAAAATACATAATTAAAATAGTTAATGGATCCAGTCACCAAGTTTACCATAATGTGGCTAAAGCATAAAATGTGAGAGTTGTAAAATGAAGGTATACAGTGCACCTATGATTTAATGGGAGATTTGGACCCTCACTCCACTTCTGAGGAATCAACCGAGCAAGATCCAAAAGCAAGGGTAAGGTGGATTCTCCTTTTAAAATCAATATAATAGGTATTCAGGTGGAGGAAGCCCAAGAAACAGAAAAATAGAGAAAGCCAATTTCCAAAAAGAGGGGGCATACTTCAAGGAGTAAGAAGTCTGAAAAGAGAGAAACTGAAAAGAAGAGTCCTGAAGTTGATGTTCCTATACCTAAAAGAAGGAGAGTTATGAGATTATCACAAAAGGCAATTTTCGAGGATGGAGTTGAAGTGGGTCCACTTGTGGTAAATGTAGAGAGTTCAGAGGAAAAGGCACGGGTGTATACAAGGAGGTCAAGGACTCCTTCTCCCAAGGATATTGTGCCCAAGGTGGATCCTCCTCCAGTTACTTCTCATGGGGAGCAGCATGATGATGTTCCTTCTTCCCATGAAGCTCAAAGCAAACCAGGTGAATTTGAGAAAGTTGAAGATCATCCATACACTAAACAAGAGGAATTTCATGAGGGTGACCTTTATAATGCCGAAGCAAAATTTGAAAAGTGATGCAGTCTCCCTTGGTTGCATATGAAGAGTCACCTGTTAGAACTAAAGAGGTCAAATCGCCTCCAAGAGAAGAAGCTGAAAAGGTTCCATCACCTGTGCATAAGGAGAAACTTGTTGAAGAAAAGGAGAGTAAGACAAATGAGACTCCTGAGAAGTAGATTTTTGATAAAGAGGCACCTAAGGGTCAACAAGAGGAGGTGGGATAGAGCGAAGTGTAGGTAGAGTCCACTGTTCCAGATTGGTTGGACAAGGAAATAAAGAGAAAAAAAGTTGTTCTAGATCCTAACTGGGATGAGTTGCTGGCCAAGATTGGAAAAGACAAGGGTAAGAAGAAGGCCAGGGTCATCTCAAAGATTGAAAGAGATGAGGCAAGTAAAAGGGTGGTCCACATTGCAACTCCTGCTCTAGATAAGAATAGAGATGAGGTAACTGCAAAGGATTATAATGTTCATACTTTCAATTTAGGGCCTACTTCCATTGAGTAGGACATTGAAGATTATCAAGGTTCTAGCACAATTATCTTGGGGAGATTGAGGAAAGAAATTCAAACTAAGCAGGAGCGAAAGAAGGAAAATGAAAAACTCAGGAAATGCTTGGAGGATCTGATGAAACCCTTGCAATCTATTAACCCCTCATCCTCTGCTGCAAATCCCTTACCCCAGGAAACTATCACTGAGCTTGAGAGAATGAAGGCTTTCACTCTTGCTACTGCAAATTGGCTACAAGGGATGCGAACTAAAGGAAATGTTGCTATCAGATACATTCTCTCATATGGGAAGGATTTTATGAGGGCAATTGATCAGTTGAAGGAGGTGTTAGCTCAGAAAAAAGAAGATACAGACCTCCTGTTGTAGAAAAAAAAAACTATCATGGAGTACACCAAGGAAAAGATTATAAGTGATGAAATTCTCCCTTCCTCCAGAGCTGCTGAACCTTGGGAGTGGTTTGAGGCTTTGCAAATCAGGTAAAAGGTTCTGAAAAATATCTACAAGTAGAGGAGGCAAATTGATGATACCCTAGCTGATGTTTATAATGGTTGCATTGCTTTCTTTGAGATAATGACAGGGAGAGGGAAGATTGCCCCTAAATATTTTAGTTTAGAATAGTTGAAGAAGTGGTGGCATGATGTTTATGCTCCAGTTAGTGATGGTTCTGTTACTGAGCACCGGTTAGATGATGCAACCACCTACGTTTTCGTGATTGATAAATACCTAACATATAAGGTTGAGTGGGATAAGTCAGTAAAACAATCAAGGGAAGAAATTACATCAATTGAGAGATGACTTAAGGTTTTTCCTTTACCACTTGTGGCCGACTTGGATAGGGTGTTTTTGAAGGTGCATGAAATGTTGAATCAAAATAAAGACAACAGGGAAAGTAGTTAATGATGGGCTACATCGAGATTTGTGCTTCCCTATTATTTTGGCATGCATTCGTCTGAGCTGCATTGGGGATCCCAGGATGACTTGGATGAAGTTCATACATTTAATGCATATTTTATCTCATTTTGAATTTCTCTTGGCCGACTTGTGCCTAATTATTATTGTAAAACCCTATCTAGGCCGACATGTTTTGGGGGTTCTATAAATATGGAATTTTTCCTCATTTGTAAGGGCTAGACATAAAGATAGACATAGACAAATAGAGAGATAGCTAGTGTAGAAGCGAATTAAGTACACCAAGAGTTAGCAAGTAGTTGTTCTCAAGCAAATATTATAACAAAAAGTTGGAATTGTTGCTACAGTGGATAATTTAATGCAAGTAATGACATTATGATTTTGTGCCATACTTGTGTTCTTCTTATCTTGCATGGTTCTTGTTATTCTATCTTTATAATTTCTTTGAGGAAAATTGATATTTAGAGTTAGATTTGATTTAATGGTGTTTATGGTTTGATATTTGAAGTGTTGCAGCAATCCCTTGTCATACTTTTCGCAACCAACTGATTGTTAGTTGGTTTGCAAAGTTAGCCTGGACTTTATATTCATGTTGTTTAGTTCAATTGTGAGGGTTTATTCATTTCAATTGCAATAGGGTTGTTTGAATGAATGTTCATGATCTGAAAATATTAACATCTTAGAAGATTGCACTTTTTCTATAAGATTGCAAATCCATCTGGGTCAAGTAGAAATTAGTTTTGAGGGATTGGTCCATTTCGAGTGTTTGTCATTTGCGATGTTAATCTTAGGTTTAGTGTTAAATTTAGAAATCTCTTTGAAACATTATATCTTTTGTTATTTCTTTATCATTCGGGTTAAATTTTTGATTGAAGTATCATCATATTGCTAGATCTGATAATTAGAGATTCAGTATTTTGTTTGTAGTAAGGTCCCATTGTGATTATGAGCATTTTCACATTTACCACTGAGTTGTTTATGCATTGTCAATACCTGACATTAGAGACCTTGGGGTTATCTCTTGAGGCTTGTTGATAGAGATATACCTTTCAAGAGAGATAGGATATTATATTCTGTCTGGGTTGTTGTTGTGTAGAAAACATCATCAACAGGTTTTTCATGGTATCTTGATCTTGGGGGCTTGCAAAACCTCCTTGATCTTTTCCATCCTATCTAACTAACATTTGTACACTTGGACCCCTCTTGATGCATATTTGTCTACTTTAGTGTGAGTTTGATCATAGGGCTCATCTTGTCACTAAAGTGGGGGCTACATGTAGTGAAGAAAAATGTACACATTTACATTTGCTCACTATGTTTGGGTCCCTTAATTAATTGGACTTAATTAAGCCTCTAATTAACCCAATTATGCATTTAAAAGCCTAATTAATATCATTTTCCAAAAGGGGAACTTGTATTAAACAATTACAAACAATAATTAAATTGCCTTCAAAATTGACTATTTTGGATTTAAGTCTTAGGGAAAATGGATCCTCCTTAAGTTAAGGATCTCAAAGTTTAATATTTTTTTGGTGGCATTTTTATGATTCAAATTCAAATTGAAATTTTTGGCCTTTGATGTTTAATTTTTGGGAAATTAGAAAATTATCTATAAATACAAGGTCTTTTTATCATTTCATATCCTAGAATTCTAAGAAAGATTATCCAAATTTCACAAGAGAAAAAAATATTGTCAAGAGAAGATTTATCAATCTTCTACATTAGCATTCAAGATCTCAAGCATCATGTCAAAGTTATCTGGATATATGCATGTTTTTGGAGCTAACATTGTGAGGTAGATTTCAAGTATTTAAGCATCAAGATCAACATCTAATCAAGCCATTTCATGCAAGATCAATACCTTAGAAAGATGTGTCAGACTTCAGTCCTCAAAGGATCCCCATTCAAGGGTTTGGTGAGTTGCAACAAGAAATTGTTAATTCATCATTCCTTCCATTCATGTTTCATTTCATTTCAAGGTTTAATTACCAAAATGGGGTTTGACCAAGGCAAACCTCCATTCACCAAAAACAAACAATTTTTCCCTTTCTTTGTATGTGCAAATTTATAGGTGAAGAAGGATTGAAGATTGATCAAAAGTGCAATTTTGCAAAGTTTTCAAAGTTGTCATCAAAATTGTCAAGCCACGGAATCTTACTTGAAAAATTTATTTCTAACTTTTTGATAGTGAGATCTAGAGCAATCAAGAGTTTAGATCCAAGAGCAAAGGATTGTGAAATCATATTTTAGATCCCTATAGCAAGACACATTCATCCTAGGGTGAATCTGTCTCAGGAGGACACTCAACAAAAAAATTTGGTGATTGATACACATCAATTCACCCTTCTTAGATCTATTGGAATTTTTTTGTTTCAGATTGTTTTATTTTTTAAATTGATGATTCGAGTTTCACATTACATAATTGAGTTCATTTACTATTTTTATTTTTTCTCCCTATAGTGTTGTTCAAGAAGATTTTACCAAACCTAAATCATAAGGTAAACAATAAGATACCCAATAGGGTTGACTCACCTAAGGGTTGAAAGTCAATCTTACCTTTGGGGATCTCTTTTTCCCAATGAAATTGATAGAAAGATAGGTGCATCATACCCCCATTTCCAATTCATTTTGGATCACCTATTTTTCACCATTTAAAATAATAATATTATAATCATATGTAATATTAATATATAACAATATAAATTATATATAATTTTATAGTATATAAATAATATATATTAATATATACTTTTATATTTTATATATAGCTTATAAATATATTGTATACAAGTATCATCCAAAATATATATTGATTTTGTTTTTTATTAGATAAGCAGGGGAAGGGACTCGATCCCATGGTTACAAAGTAAGAGCAACAAACAAAGAAACAGATTGGGAAAAATGACACCAGTCACCACCAGGCCTAAAAAGGCATGCAAGCCAAGAAACCAAAATTGCAACCACAAAACCATTATTAGCGTAATAAATAAAAAATACCCATATTAATCCACAAAATGGTACACAAACTATTTATGAGATCAACCAAAGACTAGCACGTGTGAAACCATAACAAAGCTATCAAAAAATGGCAGTCTGGGACAATACTACTAAGCACTGAAAGTTTTAGAGCGCACATTTGAGCAAACAAAAAAACACCCAATTATCACCAATTTGGGACACACACTCCCTCCAAGCAATTACATCTTCAACTTTCAAAATGGACCTTACAATAAATAGAATAGCCAAACAATCCACCCTCCAAGCAGACAAAATAATAGCCTAAAACAACAACCACCCCAAGGGTGGGTTAGACAATCTATACTTCCAACTCATACAAGCAGGATTGAGAGGATCCTAAAACCAAAACCACTAGAAAATACCTAACTCCATCATCACTCCTTGAAAGAACCATCCCACATTGATCCTATTACTTAGAGGAACCAATTTTGAACTAGAAATAGCATTAACATTGATGAGGTAGAGAGCCCCCATCCACCTCCTTGCCTCTCCATCTTTATAGGAGAAAGCATATCCCAAAGGAAAAACCACCCAAACAACAACACTAGTAGAGCACCAACCCCTCAAATGGAACACCAACTCTAGGCCAGAAACAAGAGCACAACCTAACAAACCTACAAGCCACCCATCAGGCTATAAGAACAACAAACATTAACAACATCCACCCCCTGAGGGACCAAGACTACCTGAGCATGAAGGCCTCCATGCAACAACAACTTCCAAAAAACACCATTAAAATAATAGCTCTTGAAATAACCAAGGTTCAAAACATCCAAACTCCCCACGATAATTTAGGAGTCAACAAGAAAAAAAAAGAACTGAGGATCCAACTCCAACTTAGAGAACCAGTCTACCCAACACACCATATCAATCTCTACCTCAATAAGAGAGAGCTCCCCTCTAAAAGAGAGGACAAAGTGAGGATAAAAACTACAACAGCCACCAATCTCCTACACAAACATGCTCCACCTCAAAAGGAACTAGTAGAAAGAAAAGGAACAACCCATTGTAGAAAACACAACCATCTCCACCTCTATAGGAGAGAGCTCCACCTCAATAGGAGAAATCTCCACCTCCATAGGAGACCCCAACTGTAAAACCTAGTAAGAATTCAACACTCTAGTAGTAAGACAACACACCTCATCCCATGGCAACATGAGCATCCAATACAATAAGGAAGCAGTATGAAGCAACTCAACAACCAAGAAATCACACCCCAATAACCTCAGAACCATCAATACGGATACAAAAGGAAACCCCAACAAAAGAGGAGCATCCCAATCAATAAAGAGGGCCACTAAAGAATCCTCGTTCAACTGGTTCAACCTTTTCTCAACACCCTTGAAGAACATCAATGAACCATTGAAGACCTTAGCCAAAAAAGAAGAGGTTCTTGAAACAAGAGAGTCCTTAGCGTACCATTTGAAGCCAACACAACCACCTCTTTAAACAAACCCCAAACCTCATGAGGTAGGAGCATAGTGCAAAAAGCAATGCAAATAAAAAAATCCTTATAACCCTTAAGCAAGCCTTGCTTGATGGCACCAAAGCAGGGTAAAGGCATCAAGACCACCCAAAGAGACAAAAATAAAACCACAATAAACTTTCTAGTGACCCAATTCAAAAAGATAACCACAACCTTGAAACCCACAGAAGCAAGAACTACCAACTTCAAAATAGTTGAATCAAAGCATAAGACACTAGCCTCGAATAAAGTAATACAAAGCATTAGTAGCCCTAAAATCCCAACAATACTAGAGTTCATAAATAGGGCAATAACTTCCTTAAGTTTGATCTAGAAAAGGACAACACAGAGGAAATAGAAAACAACAACACTCTGTCTAAACAAAGTAGCAAAGCATGCACTAGGAAGGGTAAAAACCTCAATAACTCTTTAGGGTTCCAAAGAGAACAAAAACAACAATGACTTATAGTTTCCCATCCTCCAACAAATAGGTTAGCAACCAGAGACAAAGAAGAGCACCAAAGGCCTCAAATCGATAGCCACTAACAAATTCTCAAACAAAACAATGCTAGATGCAAATGAAAGCCAAAACAGAGCATAGGCTTTTGAGCAAAAGAATATGATGAACCCTTTAAGGGAAATACTCATCACAATGGACCTATAGGCCACACCAAGACCAACGACTACAAGGAGAACACAAATAATTGAACTATGGAGCTCCACAGAAGAACCAACAAGGCACTCAACCCAACCATCCTCACAAATGTCAGGCACAAACAAGAAATACCAAGCCCCTACCCACTATACCAACACTTCCAAGAGAGGCCTTTAGCAAATGTAGGTCACTAGAGAGCAACTGGGAGTAGAAAATAAGCACATCTTTTCCAATCATCGAATCCCCCAACTAGTACAAACAACACTCCCAGGTGGAGCCCCGAGAGACCAACAGGAGACTCAAACACTCAACAATGACCCCAACCATCCAATGCACAGGCAAAGGAGAAGATGCCACCAAGGGATTAATCTTTCCCCAGATAGAGGCCCCTAAAGGCCAACTAGAACACCACAGACCAACCGACATTCTATTTTGTAGTTTACAGATTGGATATCTTCTATTTTGAAAATTGAATATTCATTATAAATGGATATCCCTTTTTCTCTAGTTTCTACCAAAGAAAAATGTACTTTTTACCCAAACCATGTAAAATGTCAAACATTAATTTCATGATTTTGGTTATGTTCAATGACGAGCTTTTGTTTTCCTATTACCACTATTCGGCCCATCATGATCCTGCACTCACACAACATGAGGTAATATCAGTAGGATACAAAAGATAATAATAATAACAAGATGTAACAACATGATATATCTCAAGGAGAAGTTGATCAACAGTAAAATATTTTTCAAGCTCTCCAAGAATAGCAACAAACATAAGCTCCTTAAAGTTCCTCACAACAACAATAACAACAATAAGTTTACGATGGTATTTAGTGTAGAATGTTCCTATAGGCCCAACTTCGCTAAAGCTAGATTTTTTTTCCAAGAGAGATTAATGTGATCGCTAAGCCTTTGTTCATGGAGTTTATCACATCTATGATAGACAAAGAAAGGCCAAAAAAGAAATCCAAGTTTCTCTTAGCCATTTAGATGAACCAATAAAAAAGGATTGCTAAAATAATAAATCCTATAGTTGGTAAGGATTCTTGATACATGACACCTCAAGGCTACCATGTTACTTAGATTAATCTAGGAAAATAGATGACAAATGAAGAAGTATCTTTGGCTACAACCATTTAGTCCTTGAAGCTTAGAGTGGGAAAAGATCAAAAAAGTAAAAAATATCTTAGAGAATAATTATAGCAAGTCAAGGCTTTTGTCAAAGGTTTAATCACACCTATGGGTCAACAAGGAGTATCAATAGGATACTCCAAATTTTATTTCTAAAAATATTTTTTTTTCATTGTAAGACATGAAATAAAAAATACAAGCTCTAGACAATTGGGATGACAAATTTTTGGTTCAAGCATATAAAAAAATTGATTATGGGTTATATTTTACAAATAAATTATTTAGGGTAAAAGCAAGAAGTTGAGTCCACTTCCCGTGGAAGTTTTGGACTTAGGAAAAAATTCCTAATCAAGAAAAGTGAAACGAGATCCCATTTCAATTTGGGACCCTAAACCAAAAGAAGGATCTCATTTCCTAAAGGGTTAAAATATTTAAAAAATCTAAATGGGATCCCACTTAGGAAACGAGATCATGTTTCTAGAATGGGGTCCCATTTCTTAAAATTTAAATTTCTGGTCTGGTTTCTACTATGGGTTTTGGGTCGAAAAAAAGGCCTGGGGAGCCAACCCTTAGTTTTAGACCTACTATGACCTACAACTTGAAGGTCATGTTAGTGTTAGTAGAAAAGAGTGACTTTCGACATATGTCTGAAGATTTTTTTTGTAGAATTTTTTGATGAAATTAAAACCCATTATAGATGAGATTGTGTAGATTTCAAATATATAATATTTTTACAATTGGATTATGTTTTCTTTTTTTTTCAAATATTTTTTATGAAATTGGTCCATAACTTGAAATAATAGGTTTTCTTATTATTTTGATAACTTTTTAGTAAAATGATTTTTAAATAGTTATATGTGAACAATCTTTAGACAATTCTTTTCAATTTGAAAAAAAAATAAAAAAATGATAAGTTTAGGTCATCTTATGTGTGACGTACACAAGGGGTTTTCAAAACAATAATTACAACCAATAAAAATTAATAAGAAAATATTTTTAAAAATACAAAAAATATCTTGAAAACTCTTTAGTGTCATATAGATCTTTTCACAAAAGGATTCACAAGAACACTTTAATTTAGGTCAAATATGGTTGGCATACTCATGCATGGTATGGTCTTGAAAAAGTGACTTTCATACAATGGTTTTTAGACATTCCTATTGAAAATCAATTTGTATCATCTGGGTATTAAAATAAATTACATATTTGGAAACTAGACTTTGAGTACTACATTTCATATTATTGACTTTTTTATAGATTCAATCTTTAACTACTTCAAAGTTTTGGGTAAAATGTGAAAAATTCTAAAAATCAAGAAAAAAGCTTCCACTTTTTGACCAAAAAGTGGACTCAACTTCTTGTGTACACCTTTTAGAAAGATCAAATAATATGTAAATTATTAGAACTTGAGGAATGAAGATGGTTTATATGAGAAGAATATTCCTTTAATGATGGAGATAAGTAATATTTCCTCTTAGGAATTAATGTCTAATATAACTTTACAACACAATTAATCATATTTTGTTGAGAAAACTACGAGGGTGTGTAATGAAATAACTTGCACAATAGAAGAATATGTTAAGAAATATGTTGTAAATACTTAATAATAACTAATAATAACAAGCCACTTCGAGGGGGGAAACCTCCAAATATTTCCAATGGGAACACAATTCATAATATGATGATGAAATAAGACTCACTACCTTCTATATATTTATTTATGCTTAGGATATCACCCAGGCCAGCTTAGATAATCCTATATAGGTAGATCTCCAAAAACCATTGAGTGATGATCAATTATTTCTTGTAAATTTGAATCAGTGGGAGCCTTAGATTGAGAGACTTTTAATGAACATGGTTGGGACACAAATCCATCAACTCTTTTCTTTAAAAAAATGCATTTAATGAGAGCTTAGGTCATTTGTGGGGAATTTTCCTTCAACCCTCTTAGCTCTACTTTCTTTCCTTCTAATTAAAATATCATGAATAGTTGTAATTTCATCTCAATTGTTCGAAATTAGTAAGCCATTGTACTCCCAAAACAATATTTGTTTCCTTAATGGAGATAGCATACATTGGGTTATCAAGGTGATAATCTCCCATAGATAATTTAATGCTATGGAACTTTCCAAAACAACTAACAATACCACCATATGCAATCAAGACTTGAAACTCTGGAGCTATATATAAAACAATTTAGATTAGTAGATAACCTTTTGTTGATGAAATTATAAGTACTACCCAAGTCGATCAACACTATTACTTTTTTCTTCTTTAAGAAACCCACTACCTTGAGAGTTTATGGGGTGCTAAAACCAAAGAGTGCATGACAAGAAATGATTGGTTGGGAATCATGTGATTCCTCATCTAACTCCCTATAACACTCTAATGTTGGTTCCTCTTCTTCTTCACTCAGACCTTCAATATAGAACAATTTATTTTTAGTGCATTTATGTTAACTATATTTGTTGTCATAATTGAAACATAACCATTTTTCTCTTTTCCTCAATTTTGTGTTGATTCAACCTAGTACGTTGAGGTAATGAATGTGTAGGAGATCTCTATTTTATTAGATTTACAATCCCTTATTGTCTACTGGGTAAAAACAGAAATCTATGTCAAACTTTATAAAGGAATCGACTGACAACAAAAAATAATTCTGAACTTTGACCACATAAAAGTGATCTTTATGTTTTGAATTTCAAAATTATGTAAACTAATGAAATGTAGAACTCTTGATGAATTTTATTCGTATAAATTTTCAATTTTTTAAAAATAGTTTTATTTAATTTTTTATCAATTTAAGAACAGATCTTGGAATGCTAAAAATTTCAAGAAAAAGTGACGTTTAGTTGACATCAAGAAACAAATTAAAAAAAAACTTCATTTCCCCCTGAATTTTCTTCTCCAAATAGGTAACTTCAATATCTAGTGCATGGAAAATAAAATAAAATTTTGATGTATATTTTTCTCATAATAACGTTTTAAAGTCAAACTTGTCAGAATTTGATAGTTTTCATTGGATGTCAACTATTGTCTAATTTTTTAATCATTTTCAAAAAAAAAAATTATACCCTTTTGAAGAGGACTCTCTCCTCTAGTGCACCATATATTTTTCAAAAAAAATTAATATGTTTTACTTTTTTTTTTAAATTCTAATCAGCCTCTTTTTAAAATTTAACTTACATGCATTATTTTAAAAATAAAAGGGTATGTGTAGGATCATGATGGGCCAAAAAGTGGCAATATTATGGGTATTTGTAGGGTATGTGGCTAACGACTTTTTTTTACCCAAAATTGATGAAACGAAAAGGGTTTTTAGAGGAGATTCTCAGCTTTCCACCAATATAAATTATGCTTTAATTTGAATTTAATAAATAATTATTTTTCATTTTCTATTAGAATTACGACTAAAATCCTAATCAATAGGCTGATTGAAAAAAAAATATAAGTTTCAAATGGTATCACATTATTTTAATCTAAAACATGTGTCACATTCTATGCTTCACATACTATAGGATTAAAAAAAAAATTAAATTTCATGAGGTTTTGACCAAGTTAAGGTGGTCAGACATACGAGTTTTTATATTTTTAAAATTTGTAATAAAAAATTCATAATTAATTATTTACTTGGAAAACAATTACAAAAAAATATGCATCACATCCGAACATGAGTCCTCTACTTATGTATACAATCTTATAAAAAAAATATTATCATTTTATTATGGTTAGGGTGGTCAGACAGACACCTACTTATTTTTTCCTTGAAATTTAAGTACTATTGCATTGAAATTTCAACTTTTCACCAAATAGATTTTATTTATTTTTAAATAAACCTAGTAGTTTAGAAACTACATTCAATTTTCTACATATTCCATTCTTACATATTTTTGAAATAATATAGATAACTTATTCAAATTTTTACGTTAAGTTTCCTAACACTATTTTTTTGAATTTTTTGCCACTTAAGGGCCTGTTTTTTCCATGATGATCCTACACATACCCAAAATATATTAAAACTAATCAAAATATTAAAAAATACATATTTGGATTCACCACTCTAAGCTCTACAAAAGGGTATTTTTCTTCTTTTTAAAAAAAAATCATTATGACTGAAGAAAAACTCTATTGAAGTTGAAAGTTTCAGAAAACTCTGAAAAAAATTGAGTTGGTTGCCAAGTAGGATGCCAACTAGATATTTTTGGTCAGACCTTTTTCAACCGAGAATGTTTTGTTCAAGAGGGTTTCAATAGAAAACTACTTGATCGAAACTTGCTCAGCTGACAGGTGGTCGACCAAAATATTTTAGGCCAAAAACCATTCATATATATATATATAGATTTTTCAATTCAAGAAAATTTAGGAAATACAAAAGAAGACTTAATTCGACACAAGAAGTATTTTGACAATAGAAGAGCTATTTTTGAAGGTACATTGATCTTCAACTTATAATTTATTATGCCTCTCTTTTCATGGGTGCATTTGAAGTTAGTTTTCACTCTTTTTCATTTGAATATGGTTGAGAACTATAGTTATTAGATTATGGTGTACACATGTACAAGGACCCACAATTTTGGATCATTCAAGTGCACCTACAAACTTGTACTATGAAATTTGTAAATGCAATGTCATAAAATTGCACCCCTTGCAATTTCACATACATTCTTGCATCTTCTTTAGTGTCCACTCACTTAGCATCTTGTGTAGGCTCATTTTAGCCCCTGCATTAGCCTCTTTCCTTCTCAAGATGCTCAGGGTCCCTTTTTCAACAACTACCTTTGTGTGTCAGCCTTGCATCAAACCTTGTGCTTTTCCCATTCATGTCATTTTGTAGCATTATGTGTCTAGACACTAGTACACCACATGGATTTTTGCATGCCATGCTAGCGTCCTATGATGTTTCAACATTCAAACAACTATTTCTGAGCATGTTTTCCACTTGTCAATAATTTTTGTCGATGGTGACAGTTGGGGATGCCCTATAATGGCTTGGGAAGCTTATTTTCCTTCCTTAAATGTTATCTTTTCAATCCATTTAGTCTTCTAGCTTCTCTCTAGCTTTGGATCTTGCCTTTCCCTCCCCTCTTGCTCTTGCTATCTTACTTGCATATCTCCATATAGCTTGCTTCAACAGCCTCAAGCTCTCAATCTCTTACAATACTCTTTGCAACACTTTTGGCTCTTGCAGCTCTATTTCCCTCCCTTTGGCTTCCTTAAGCCTTGCAGTTGATACCTTGCTTATCTTGTGCTCTTGAGCATCTTGAGATTTCACACATCCCCTACCTATTACATTTTTATTTTGTATACGGGTTCTCCTCAAGTGAGGATTTATATTATTATCCATATTTTGTGATAGGAGTTGTCCTCCTCAAGCAAGGTTTTCTTTTATCACTCATCGCATACTTTATTTCTCTCTATCTATCTAGCTGCCCGTAGAGGTGGGAACACCAAAACGGGGGTTTGATTGAGGCAAACCCCTATACAGCCTCAACACTTTCTTCAGATCTTATGCATACTGGTATTGAATACATTCATGTGTTGGAGGCTTCACTACTTGGGTTGTTATGAGAAGTTTCTATCTCTTACTCTCTTACTTTATCATTTGCTTCACTTTATTTCAGGGCTATTATATTTTATCATTTTCTCGCATTCTAGAAGTTCTTAGTAATTAGATTGCTAGTAGTCACTTTGTTGTTCTTTGTAATAAACTCATTTTTTGGTTTGTACAGAGCTAGTGCGCTAGTGAGATGCCAACATGCCACATTTTCATCCTTGACCCATGCTATCATCCTTTGGCTAAGAAGTCTATCAGTTTGTCTAGAAAACCTCTGTGATTTTCTCTTTCTGATTCTAGAAATCTCGCGTTATTTATTGAGGTAGTTTAGGGCAGTTTTCCCCTTGGGAATCTCTTGAGAATAAAGAGACTCATGAGCAGTGAATCCCCCTTCTCTACATTTTTTTGAACCCAACGTGAACCACAATATTTTTAAAAAAACTAGGAATTTATTTACCCCAACTTGGTGGGGTCATAACTTTTTACTCAATGCTTGGAATTCAAAACCTTTTGCACCATTGGAAAGGTCTCCAAGAGGAATAATTTAATCCCTAAAATACCATGCCTTTGGAAGCCAAATTTTAGGGACCAATGCAAGTTTTGACCCCAAATCCCACTCTGAATACCTCCGAAAATATAAATTACTAGAACCTAGAAAATATCGAAAAAATCATAAAATCATATTATTTAATTTTTTTTCAATTATGTCACCCCTGGATTGCTTTGGATCAGCCAACGTACCTATATCTCTAATTAAAAATGTATTTTCTATTTTCTTCCTTCTATCTCTTTCTAGCTTTGTTAAGAAGCTTAAAGAAGTTCTCTTACAAGCATGTGAAAATGAGTTCTTGTCTCCTTTTTTATTATTCTTCGTTGATCCCTCTCTTGAAATTCCTTCTAAGGATATTTTGGTGCAAGAGGATGAAATCATTGATACTTTTCTTAACATTACTCTACCTTCTATTCATTCCAATGCACTCTCTTTTAAAGATGTTTCATTGGTGAATGATCAATCTCATCTTTATTTTGATGCACTCTCTTCTAGAGATGATGCATTTGTAAGTGATGAATCTACCCCTCATTCCAATGCATTCTCATCTAGAGATGATGCATTAGTGAATGATGAATCTCCTTCCACATTTGGTCCTTCTTGGATTGATGTTAAGAATATGGCTTCAAGTAATTATTCTACTAGTTGTGATGATTCTGTAAATGTAATCTATGTCTTTGTTGCCACTCAAAGGCCTAAG
Organism: Sequoia sempervirens; assembly: GCA_007258455.2. Lineage (NCBI taxonomy): Eukaryota > Viridiplantae > Streptophyta > Pinopsida > Cupressales > Cupressaceae > Sequoia > Sequoia sempervirens. The sequence continues at coordinate 446,524,409 of VDFB02075321.1, forward strand.
AGACTGGTCATTTATCTAACTCCAACTAGTCCTTCTATTTGTTCTATTGATAGTGTTCCATTTGATAGTAATTCTCTTGATATTTTTATGGCTCCCTCTTATAGATTGGTAGCCCATACTTGTGAGAATAGAATGAATAAACAACCAAGTCTTCCTTCAGCTCCTAAACCTACAACTAACCGAGAAACTCTGTGTTATTGTATCCAAGATCTCACTGTGGTACTTGCTTCAGTATGCTCTAGTTTATCAAGGTATGCTTTAGGAATCCTTGTAGAAGATATTCTTGCCTGACTCTACTAGGTTGATGGATGTTAATGCGTTGATGGATCATATTCATGCAGATTCACCGAATATCATGTTCTTTCTGGAAGAACTTCCACCCCTAAATTTGTAGAAACAAGAGGACCCTTTAATGATCATAGTTAATATTAATAAAATTGGCATTAGACATACTCTCATTGACACGGGTTCGATGCTCAATGTGTGTAGCATTGATCTATTTCCTGAGATTAATATTGACTAATCTTATCTTAATGCTTCTTTTGTTGTTATTTGTGGGTTTAATAATGTTGGTCGACAAGCCCTAGGCACAATAGTCTTGCCTTTGAGGTTGGGACCCATTATCGTACCCACCCTTGTGTATGTTATGTCAAAAAAATTACTGTATAACCTTCTTCTTGGTAGACCGTGGGTTCATGCTATGGGTGCAGTCCCATCTACTTTGCATAAATCTATTAATTTCATTTGTAATAATCGAGTAGTCACAGTCAATGCTGACCTTGATGCTATGCACTTATGTGAGATGGCAACTTTTGGTTAGGTTTTGGTTGTGCCTACTCTTATTCCTTCAGTTTCTTCCAATGTGTCAATGTTTACTCCAGTAGTACCTACTACAAAGGATAATCTTGAGATAGATGTCCCTAAAGAAGATCCTTTTGAAGCAATAAATACTAAGTCTTCTCCTTCTACCTCTTCTCAGGAGAATTCATGTCTTGGTGATGATTGGGGTTCTCTAGACTTTATGGAATCCTTCATTGGAGAAAATAAAGTCGCCCCAATCCACTTAGACCTTCTAATAACATCATCCAAACCCACTATCAAAGATGATTATTCTTTTGTATTGTGGGGTAATGTGAGCCACAACTATAATGTTCTTAATGTTGATCCTCCTCCTTTTGAGGAAGATGATCACACTTCTATTAAAAAGGTTAATGCTGGTAGTGTTTTCAAGAAGGTTGATGGTGATCTCGTAGAGGAGTATAATCTCCATTGTTGGAATAATTCTCTCTATAAAGATCCTCCTTCTCAAGATTTGAAAACATGTTATAGCCCTGGTTTTAAGCTCACCTCTAAATATGGCTATGGGCGTAAAGGTTGTGGGTGTATTGAACAACGTATTTAGGTCCCTATAGAATGTGCACCTCATAAGTGTAATTTGGGACTTGGTTTCTCAAATGAACAATCTAAGAAAAAATTGTAGTTGAATGTTGGCATGGTTTACACTCAACCTCATTCTCGTGAATTAATTCATCCTCCATTATCTACTATTTTCGTATCTTTTTGTAAGTGGTCAATCCTTTCTCCACAAGAGAAAGGGTTGCTTCCTACTCCTTATCCTCTATCTAAGCAAGAGTGGATTATGTTGAGGCTTCTCAAAGCCTACTTGATTACTCTTCCTTCTCCTACACGTAAGAAACTTCATAAGCATGATAAAGAAAAAAAATCATTCTATGCATACCACCGAGTGCCTGACCATTCCACTAGTGAATGTAAAGCCTTGAAGGATAAAATATAACAACTTCTTGATTCAGGTGCCATCACTCATTTATTCGTTGATGCACCTACCTCTTCTTCACATGGCAAGTGATATCAAGGTCTACCTCTATCCTATATGTTCTAAGTATCTTCCATGGTTCTCCTTCCTTATAGGTTGGGGGTAGTGATAACTTGTTTTGGAGATATGTGTCCTCCATAAAGGACCCCCTATCTTCTCTATGTCTTTCAAATGAAGCTTCCCTCTAGTGGACCCCTTTCTCTTTTGAAGGGTTCCTGAGGGACCCCCTTTGAAATCTTTTCTCTCAAATAAATTCATTAGCATCTAGCTTAGGGGAAACCTAACTAGACCTTGCTTTTCAAATAACTCATCCCTTGAGTGGACCCCTTTTCTTTTGAAGGGTTCCCAAGGGACCTCTTTGAATGCTTTCAAATTATGGACTACCTACTTGCTTGCCTACATGGATTGTTATCTTCTAACATGTTTTTTAGGTGAGCCTATGAAGTCATTTTCCATTCTAACTTTGCAGAGTCCCCCATACATTGGGTTTCCATCATGAGAGAGTACTTATGGGAATGCCTTCTTTGTAGGTCTAAGGGCCTGTCAAGCACTTACATCCTATGGGATTTTTCCATCATTGGTTTGTGGGCCTTCAGTGTGCATCTTCTTCATCTTGAGTATATTCTCTTTCTCTCTTTGATATTGGTTGCTTCCCTAAATTTTGGGTGCATTCTTCTCTTGAAGCAATCATTCCTTACATTCTTCTCTTTGTTTAAGAATTCTTCTATGTGTTATTGTTTTTAATTTTAGGATGACGCATAGTACCGAGACAACCTTTTACATTGAGGTCTCTTTCACTTTGCTAACTCAAATGATTTAGTTTGTTGTATGCCTGTGTGTGTGTATGTTTTTAAATTCTAACCTTGTGATGTGATGGCTTTTTATGTTCTAAAATTGTTGTCTTGTGTAGGTCTTTCTTGTCTAATGTGTTTGTTTTTTAGGTCTTTAGCCTAGGGAAATGCTTCCTTGGTTTACTAAGAGTTATCTCCTTCCTCTATAGTATCATTTTGGCATCATGATGTCATAAAATTGCACCCCTAATTTCACATACATTCTTCCATCTACTTTAGTCTCCAATCCCTTAGCATCTTGTCTAGGCTCATTTTAGCCCCTGCATCAGCCTCTTTCCCTTTCAATATGCTCAGGACCCCTTTTTTAGTAGCTACTTTCACATGTCAGCCTCACATCAAACCTTGTCCTCTTCCCGTTTGTCATTTTGTAGTGTAATGTGTCCATACACTAGCGCACCACATGAACATCTACACACTACGCTAGTGTCTTGTGACATTTCAAAATTCAAACGATTGTTTCTGAGCATGTTTTCTACTTGTCAACAAGTTTTTTTAGTGGTAATGGCTGGGCACACCCTATAACAGCTTGGGAAGCTTCTTTTCCTTCCTTAAATGATATATTTTCAATCCATTTGGTCTTCTAGCTTCTCTCTAGATTTGGCTCCTACCTTTTTCCTCCCCTCTTGCTCTTGCTATCTTGCTTGCATAGCTCCATATGGCTTGCTACAACAACCTCAAGCTCTCAAGATCTTACAATAATCTTTACAATAATTTTGGCTCTTGTAGCTCTATCTCCCTCCCTTTTGCTTCCATAAGCCTTGCAATTGATACCTTGCTTATCTTGTGCCCTTGAGCATCTTGGGATTTCACACATCCCCTACCTATTGCATCTATATTTTTTGATACGAGTTCTCCTCCTCGAGCGGGTATTGCTTTTATCACCAAAATACGAGTTCTCCTCCTCAAGTGAGATTTACTTTTATCACTCATTGCATACTTTATTTCTCTCTATCTATCTGGTTTTCTGTGGAGGTTGGAACACCAAAACAAGGGTTTGACTGAGGCAAACCCCTATACAGCCCCAACACTTTCTTCAGATCTTACGCATGCAGGTATTGAAGACATTCATGTGTTGGAGGCTTCATTACTTGGGTTGTTGTGAGAAGTTTCTATCTCTTACTCTCTTAGTTTATCATTTGCTTCACTTTATTTTAGTGTTATTACATTGTGTCATTTTCTTGCATTCTAGAATTTCTTAGTAATCAGATTGCTAGTAGTCACTTTGTTGTTCTCTGTGATAAACTCAATTTTTGGTCCATATGGATGCCAACACGCCAGTGAGATGCCAGTGTGTCGTGATGTCGTCCTTGACCCATGTTGTTGTCCTTTGGCTAAGAAGCATGTCAGTTTGTCTAGAAAACCTTTGTGATTTTTTTCTTTTTGATTCTATAACTCTCGCATTATTTCTGTAGTTAGGGTAAAAATCTTAGGGAAAATGCATAAAAAAGCTCTAATGACATGCTAACAAGCACAATAGAGCACAAATTAGCATGAAAATCAAAATAAGAAAGCAAAGAAAACTGATCTCCAAGCTAGATTTGATTTATCTCCATTGCTCTTCTCCACCTACATGAGAATGCAAGATTTTGAAGGTTTGATTGTTGATTGCTCAATTTCCCAGAATAACATTGAGATGAAAGATGATAGAAGAATATAAATAGATACATAGATGCGAGGATTGGAGGAAATTTTGTAAGAATGTGGATACTAGATGAAGATTGCTATCAAATGGCTTGTGAAAGGCTTGATTTATAGGAGAAGGCTTATTTGATTTGATGGCTAAGATTAAAAGTCAAATGTGTGATGTGTATGACTAGGATTAAAAGTTGATTTTAGTGCCTATGACACACATTAAGTGGGTTATGACATGAGGCTATAATTAGGATGTGAGGGAATAAGTGGGATTCTTTTATTTATTTTGGAGGAAAAGATGCCTATGACACAAAATGAATGGGGCTAAAAATAGGATATGAGTGGGAATATCATAATTTAAATAATAAGATTATTTAAATTATTTGTGCAGGTGAAGAGTTGTAGTCATGTGACACATGTTGCAATGTGGTAGTAAGTGAGGGATTAATTCAAATATATAATTTGAATTGTTTTGATACATGTGAAGGGGAATTAATTAAATAAATGAGATTTATTTAATTAATTGGGAAGGTGATCAAGTGGGATAAATGGGATAAGTGGGATAATGTAATGACCTAGGGTAAAATATTACAAGATATCTTACAAGGTCATGCATCGACTAGGTAATGTTATGACATGGATAATTTTGGGTGTCTACATTTTTTCCCTCTTTAAGATGATGTTTGAGATGATGAGATTTATGTCAAGTAACATCATTTCAAAGAATCTAAGGTATGGATAGATGAAAAAAGATGATTCCCCAGCCACTTGAGGAAGTGAGGAGTGAGATGAATGACGAAAAGGGATGACATAGGAATATGATGATGCAAAAGATATGAAGAAATGGGATGATGATAGAGGATATGATAATAATGATGATGCCCCCTTGAGAGGATAGGCAGGTTGGAAAAACATAGGTATTCTCTTGAAATGAATGAAATAATAAAGGAGGGATAAGATGAATGATACAAGATAGGAAGTGAATGAAAGAGAATAATGACACATTATGCTACAATAAAGTGAGAAATCATATGTTTGATATAGCACTCAACATTATGTAACAAGGTATAAGGACTAGGGTGACGATGTGTCTCGTGCCCCAACATAATACAACCTTGTCTAGATACAAGATATGAATATTAGTTGGGAGTGATTTGGATTTGATGCAAATGCAAGATAAAAATGATAACACACAAAAGCAAGCAAGCATGCATGCACAAATGATACAAAAACAAACAAGGTATTGCCCCATTCAAGCTGTAAACCAATCATTAATTGAGTGATTGATTAGTTGACGATGATAGTGTTGTCATTGCGGGGAACAATATATCCATAGATCAACACAAGGATGATTGATTGATTAATGATGATTGGGTTTACAACAAGATTAGGATCAAGACCAAAGGATGTGATTGCATAATTTGACTTGTTTGATTGACTTGATTGGTATGGATTAAGGATTGGCTTGCATTTGGATTATTGCTTGGAATGATTGAAGATTATTGATTTGAAGATTTGGATGATGATTGATGAATTGAATTGAGGAATTGATTTGCTTGGAATGATTTTGATTGATTGGATTGATGAAGAAATTATTTGATTTGAAGGAGTTGAATTGATTTGAGGAATGTGATTTGAATGAGTTGAATTAATTTGAAGAATTGATTGGAAGAAGTGATTTTATTTTATTTTATTTCTTGGATTTTTGTTGGCTATTTGATTTTTTTGTCTTTTTTCAGGACTTTCTTCCATTTTTTTTGTATTTTTGGGGATATTTTGTTTTTTGTATTTTTGAAATGTTTTCATTTTTTTGGATTTTGAGAATATTTTGATTTTTTTGGATTTTCTCGAGACCTTTTTTCAATTTTTTTGTATTTTTTAAGGACTTTTTTGACATGTTTTGAGATGTCAATGGATGACAATTTGGGTAGCCTTTGTGCTAGATACCAATGACAAGGGAAAACAAAGTCTAGGTGCAAGAAGATAGATGAGATTGATAGATGAAAGAGTAGGTGATAGGATAAGGGATAAAAGGTTCATGATAGATGGATAGATAAAAAGGATAGGGCATAGTGAATGGAATGGATGTATGCATCATAAGAGAGAAAGGATGTGATCTCTAAAGACTATGTTGCATAGGAATAACATGCCCCATTCTAGGTACAATACTTAGGATTTTTCATCACCAAGCTCATGGCAATAGGATAATGATAGGGTTGTTTGGAAGGATGAGGTATGTCAAGAGATACCCAAAAAACATGTTTCAACATTTTTCCTTTATGTTTTCATCAAGATCAAAAGAAGAAGAGTGGATAAGTGGACTCAATATAATATGTATGTATGATGGCTAAATATGGTAGGTAGGATGGAAATGATATGATAAGTGACATGATAGGATAAATAGTGTGGATGAGACAAAGTGCCCCCAAGTGTAAGTGACATAGAATATCAACCTACACATGACACTTGTTTGCCAGGTTTTCATCATGGTACTTATCCAGGGTGCCTGTTTACCAGGTTTTCACCATTGGATGAAGGGATTTCTCTTTACTTTTTTTTTTACTTTTTTTATTTTTTTTATTTCTTGAATTTTTCACTTTTTTTGACTTTTTTGATTTTTAGATAGGAGAAGGGGAATATGGATAGAAGGGACTCAAATTTCTAGTTCCATGAAAGGTGATAGTCCCACTAGAGATGTATTTCATTGCATAAACCATGTCAAATGTCATTATAGATGTTGGTAGGGGGATGCATGAGAGGGAGATGGATTAGGTAGATAATGGATTATGATGTGGATTATGGAGGGAAATAGTAGATTATGATGTGGATTATGTAGGGAAGATGATGGATTATGATGGGGAATATATAGGACTTATGAAAAACATGAATGGGGAGGCTTAGCCAAAAGCATGGACCATAGGAAGGTGACTAAGGAGATATGTCAGATGATGAGTGAAGGGTGAGGAGATGGAGGTATGCGGTATTGTTGTGAAATGGAAGGGAACCATGACCAAGGGTTACACACACTATGATAAATGTTGAATCTTTTGATGTGGAGGGGGTGTAGGAAGCAATTGAGATGTTTTCTTAGGAGATGGGTGATGAAGTGCTTTAGGAACCCACGTAGACTTAGTATTTTGATGACTTTTATTTTGCTTGTGGGATGGAATATGAGATCCTTGAATAGAGTGGGAATGTGAGGTGGAAGTGGATGGTTGGGATTTCTGTGATGTAGATTCCTCCTTTAACTTGATTTCTTTTTGTTTAGGTACCCAAACCATTTTGTTTTTAGACTTTTTTATTGGAGGTATGGGATTATATAGCTTTTTAGATGGATTTTTCTTTGATTCTTTACTTTTGTGCCCTAAGGCATGAGGAACCTTACTATTTTTTACTTTATAGGTAGAGGCATTAAAAAAAATTCTTTTGAATCCCATGGTTATGATGGAATGAGTGGAAGCTTCATGTTTAGACAATGTGTGCATTGATTGGTCATGATTAGGATTTTTCGAAGATTTATCGATGGATGGAAAAGGGGATTGTATAATGGCAATATTAGGTGTTGGGAGTAACAGAGGTAGATTATATGGAGGGATATTAGGAGTTGGAAGCAATGGTGGAAGAGTTGATGGTGGAAGGTGTATAGTCACATGCTTTTGACATTTATAAGATGATGGAGGTGGAGTGAAAACATATGTCTTAGGTGTATGATAGGATTTATGGTGGAAAGAGGACTTAGGATGGATGGAGGAAGTACCAACATCTTTAGCTTGTTTGCATTGGGGTGAGTATCCAATGCCAAATGAGCGTGGAGGTACTTTGACATGGATGGGCTCCAAAATATCTTGTTCATGAAAGCCTAAACCTTTACCTTGGTAGTTTGTGTTTTGGAGAATGCAATGGAAAATGGGAATAGGTGTAGGTGGAACACTAGACATGATTTCCTTATTGGATGGAGAAGGTGAAGTGGATAATGGTGGTTGTGGCTCTAAGGAGGAACATTCATGAATGAGGGTGGAAAGACCAAGTGGATATGATGGATCTGAAATGGAGTTTATGGTGGATGTGGAAGGATCATTGGGATTTTGATTAACATTGCATTCACTAAGATCCAAGATATTTGTTTGATCTTCTATGTGTGCTTGGGAGGCATATGTCTCATCAAGGGAAGTGGATGTTGGTGGATAATGGATAGGAGTAGGTGAAGGTGCATTTGGGATATCTTTCCCATGGGTAGGATCTTCATCATTATGGATATCATCTTGATCATAGAAAAGATATAGATTATGGATAGGTTGGATGAAAGTGATTTGATCTTGATTAGGACTAGGGTTTGATGTTTCCACATTCTTTGGAGTAGACTCTTGATATAACTCTTCGGTTGCTTGAATGGAAGTGGAAGGGGATGACTCTTGAATAGGCTCGACATGTTCTAGATGGTCAACAACAAGGAGACATGATGGAGGTTAACTTGGTCTCAATGGGGGAGACTCTTGAATAGGCTCAAGGGGGAGACTACGTGATGGGGTTGTAAGAATGGGCATGGTGTTTGAAGACTCTTGGGTAGGTTCAAACATATGAGTTGGATGACATGGCGATGTTTGATTCTTGATAATACCCCTTGGGTCACATCCTTTGTAGGTGGATGAGTGGATTTGGGTAATGCCATAGGTTTACTATTGAAATGTTTGAACTTAGGGGATGGATTTGATGGAGGATTTGATGATGGCAGGGATAATGAAGAGTTTGATGGGTTAGAAGGTGGAGAGGCCAATGGATTAGGACTAGGACATGGTTTCTTAGGGATAGGAATTTGATTGGATGGTGGTATGCTAAAGTTATAGGGTGCATGAACGAGATTGGTGTTCTCCTTGTCAAATGAAGCATGAGAATTGAAAGGCTCTTGATTTGGTTGCCAAGGCGGACTTGGGATCCTATGTTCTTGTTGTGATATGGGTGGATATGTTGATGTGGAATTGACATGATAGGTAGATGGGCTAGGTTAGAATGATGATGAAGGTGACACATAGGATTGTGGTTGAATTTGTTGAGGTTGGAATGGTGTTTGGACTTGTGGTATGATTTGTTATTGTGATAATGATGGAGGGGTTTTACAGGATAATGGTTGTTGAGAGGTGGATTGATATGGATAAGGGTTGACATTGGAAGAGGTGTGATAGGTTGATGAAGGGTAACATGATATGTGGATGGATAAGGTTGATATGGTGATATAGGTGACACATAGGATTGATGTAAAATTTGTTGATGTGGTGATTGGATTTGATGTTGTGCTTGTTGGATTTGAAAAGTGGCCATGAGGTATTGGGATTGTGCTATGAGTTGTTGCATTTGAGCTGATTGGTTTGTTTGAAGTTGAAATTGTTGGATAAAGCCTTGGAGCCTGTGTATAATTTGTTGGTCTAAGGGTTGTGGTACTTGATAAAGTGATTGAAGGTCTTGGAATTGGGGTAATAGATTTTCTAATGTTGGCATGGTGTCACTTTTGGAAAATATTTGAGGATGATTATGATGATGATTTAAAATGATTAGTATGTGATTGCTTGAATGACTAGGATGATTTGTCTTGGAAAGATTGGATGATGTGGAAAATGTTTATTGAAAGTTTGACTTGGGCAATATAAAACACAAGATCTCACATGTAAATTCATGAACACGCACACCAAACACAATGATAAATTTGTCTTTCAAGATTAAATGTTATGATTAAGCAAACACTTGAATACACAACAATAAACATAATGTTAGTCAAGTGGTTATGGCCAATCAAGTCTTAAGATAGGATGCACAAGGTTGACTACGGATGCTTTGAAAGCAAAATCTTGCCACACAGTCGAGAGAAAGGGGTAACCCACCCTTCACCTTCACTTCCCAAAGGTATAAAGTTCTTTGGGGCTTAGCCAAGAGTGACAAGATTTTAACTCCCAAAGAAGCATGTCTTTCAATTCACACCTCGATTGAGGTCATCCCTTGGAGTGGTTTGTGCTCCAAGCAAGCCTCCTAAGAAGGGTATGACAAAAGGGAACCAAGTGAGGTGTTTTTTATCACACACTCACTTGATTCACACTCGTAGTTGTTAATTTCCCTTTAGAAAATCAAAATGTGTGTAAAATAGTTCAAGCACTTGTTCTTTTTAGATCCCAAATCCAAATGCATAGGAAGAAAGTTGTTCATTTTAAGCCAATTTCAATGATTTGATCAAACAAGATCAATTTTATGCCCAAATTCAAATGTGTGATCAAACAAGTTGTTCTTTTTAAGCCCCAAATTGAAGTGTTTTGCAAACAAGATTGATTAATCAAATGAGAGATAAAGATAATAGGATGAGTGCACCTAGAAGTTTTTTCTTTCCAATATACTATCTATGACTGATATTGCTGCTACTATAGCTCCTTATCATCACCTACAAAATCAGAAAATGATATTATAATGCAGCCATAAAAAAAAGCTCATCAGACAAGGAAAATTGTAATTTCGGATACATGTTTTTAACATAGCCGAATTAGATTTGAGTAGTTGAAGACATTATTGATCTAAAAAATAAAAAATCAAAGAAGAGACCCCTACTAATTTTCTAAAAGCTTTCCAAAAATGTAAAAAAGCCAGAAAATTTTCCTATTTTGTACCCAAAAATGCAGATTTTTGAAAAACATACAAAAAAAAGGATTGGATCATTTATCACCTTATTTGACCTCAAAATAAAATCTATGGAAAACAAACCCCCATTAAAATTTTAAGAGGTTTTTGGGTATGCAAAAAGTTTTGAAAAATTCACTGATTTGCACCCAGAAAGTTAATTTTATGAAAAACCATAAAATCATGATAACTCCTACAAAAATGGTGATAAACCCTCAATTTTTTTTGTTGTAGCTTCCTTATATGATGAAAAAAATATGTGAAAATAATGTAGAAAAATTCATAGCCATTTGGAAGATATGATGAAATCTTTAAAACCTAGTGTTTTGTCCAAAAACTGGCAAATCTACTAATGAGTCTAGTTTATGGTCTAATTTTGGGTAGAATTTATGATTTATTTGTTGAAGTTGTCATGGACCTTGATGTTAAGTGTTGATACCTTTTATGATATTCCCCCAAAACTATAGACCTTGGGCCTAATCTTATTTCTGCAAATCTTTAATGGCACTGACATGTTATTTAGACTATCTATATTAATTTTGCATGTGGTTAATGAATGTTCTTTAAGGTAGTTATAGATATGTGATTATTGTGCATGCTAACATTTACATGCATATATGATTTGAGGATACTAAATTGAGAAAGAAACTGCCAGTTGGGCATGCACCATAACATCTAGCAAGGGAATCGTTCAAAGGTCAAAGGAGGTCGATGACAGGAGATTCCCCATCAAATCAAATGTAACCACCTTATAGTGGACTTTAATGTTGTTGAGAAAATGCGGGTATTACTCTTATGCTAAATTTTTGTTTGGACCTACATGTCTGACCAGATTCCATGCATGCATAACCGTCACCGCTCCACTTTCTTTGCTTTATCTAAAATGGCGTCCTCCTAGTTCATGAAGTTGACCACCTTGATTAGTTGGTAGTATAAATAAGGATCATATGCTCCTTCTCATAAGGTTGTGTGATCTGATATTGTACTTGCATTCTTAGTTTTTAGTGATACAATTACACTGCTCTATTGTACTCATGTTTCCTAATGAATAAAATGAAGTTCTAAGTTTGTTCATCTGAGTTTTCATTAGTAGTAGAGGATACTCATCCAAGGGGGACCACTTGGTGAGAAATTCATCCTTTAGCTTAGTTTAGCAGAGTTATTACTTTATGTTCAGTAATTAGTTAAGAATCTGGTGCTAAGTGTTCTTGCAGCCACTAGAATTCCATTATGTGACTATTCCTACAGCCAAAGCAGACAAAGTAGTTTTTTGTTTGTTTGCTCAGATTTTCATTTCTGTCATGCATTTAAGCTTAGTGTAGTTGTTGGTTGACATTCAAAATTTATGTTATTCCTTTCCAAGCAATTTACTTTCAACATTGTGTCTTTGTTCGCTATAGAATGAAAATGGCTACTTTGAGTTCCTAGTGCACATATTGTGCTGACCCATTCAAGTTCACGTCCCTAGGTTGAAAATTTAAATGCACCTTCATGATGATTGAAATAGCTATTTAGGTTAGATGTCCAATCTCTAAATCACAACTATAAAGGCCTAGTTAAATCATTGTAGAAGGCCAACATTTTTGGCGTTGTTGTTGGGGATGGTGTCAAACTAGGAAGTGCTTTAGATTCATTGATAGCTTTCTTGTTGTAGTTTTTTTGAAAGATGTTCTTAGCATACCCCTCATTTAGGAAGTAATGACCCCCCTTATTCTTTACCAATTCTTTGTGTGAGTTGGCTGATAGTGAGTTGATACCAAATGCATAGAGGGAGGAGAAGAGATGCTTATGGGAGATTCCTTCCTAATAATCCTAATCCATTCTAGTTAGTTGAATATCAAAACTTTCCAAGAAAAGAAGAAGAAGAAGATCCACACCCCTTTGCTGATGCATTTCCTAATTTGACTAGCTCTCAAGTTTCCTTTGAAGACCAAAATTAGCTTGAGAATCCCTTTTCTTTGGAACTACATCAAGAAGGCATGGGTGATGCAAATGGAAACAAACCTAACCAACTGGATTTTTCTTTCCTCATTACCCATCAGAATGAAGTTGACAACATTAAAAATATATTTGCTTTAGAACTCCCCAAGTTTTATAGACTTGTCATAGAAGACCTTGATACCTTCTTGTTTGAGTTTGACATAATTTGCATGAGTTATGACTATACCACCAATTCCCATAGGCTTAAGCTATTTCCTACCACTCTAAAATAAGTTGCATTAAGATGGTTCATGAGCCTAGGTAGAGATACTATGGAAACTTAGGAGGGCATGAAGACAAAGTTCCTTGAGAAATACGAGTATTGTAGGGGTAGTGACATGAGAGGAGGTGATATTTTTAGGATGCAACAAAAGGAAGATGAGAGCCTGGAGGATTATATTGCAAGTTTTCTATTTTTCCTACAAAAATCTCCACACCATACACTTAATGAAGACACAAAAAAAAAATTCCTAAGAGGAATTATTGACAACTGTACTTATGCCTTGGACCTGAGGGGAGGAGGAGATATCTCCCAAGTTCCTTGGGAGGATATCAAGAACATATGCCAGATCTATTCTAGGATAGATTCAAATAAAGGGAGAGCTTACCAATCTTCCATGGGTAAGTCATCTACCAATGGAGTTTCAAGAATGGAGATTACTCATTTGCTGGTAGAGTTCAAGCAAGACATTATAAATAATCTAGCTACTCAGTTGGATACACTTCAAGCCAAGAAGAAACAAGAGGAGGCAAAGGAAATGTTGGCAAAGTATTTCCCCCAATGCAAATAAAAGGACTACAGATGCAAGATGGTAGCTAATATTGAAAGAAATCATATTGCACCTGAGTTCAAGCCAATTCAGATTGAAGAGGACCAAGTCTATTATGTTGCACAAAGGAGGCCTTGAGCTCCAAGACAAGGTATGCCACCAGATCCACTCTCTTATGTTGGGCCATATTTCAATTCCTATTCATCTAGTAACCAATGGCAGCCCCCATATCCATCCATCTATGGAGGATATCCACCACAGCCTCGGGGTAACCCTCCAAATGCTTGGCCCAATCATCAAAACTCTCCACCCTAGTGGCAACAATCTTAGGGGAATTGGTAGCAATTTCAAGGGCATTGGCAACCACCTCTAGGAAATTGGTAGCAAACAAATCAATGGAGAGGAGGACAACAATGGCCTACACAGATAACCAGTTACATTTAGCCACCTTCTTAGCCCCAACAACCTGCTATAATGCCTCCACCTACTAATTCAAGCTCAAATCCACCTAAACCTACTCAGCTACCAGCTCAACCCACACCCAATCCAAATAACAAACCACAGTAGCAACCTGTATACTTTGTTGATTCAAATCAATTCCCTGCATATGTTGTGAGTGTAAGTGACATCTACTTGCATTCAAGAACCACTTTACCAGCCCCTTCCAAGCCCATTATCACTGAGCTTCTTGTGGAAGAAGAAGAGGAAATCTGAATGATTCCATTCAACCAAGTACACCTAGAAATATTGAACCAATCCCAATCAAGCAGACTGAACTAGAACCACCATTTCCTCAAAGATTGGAATTTGCTAAGAAAAAGTAAGAAAAAGAGGACACAACTTTTGACATCTCGGATCAGCTGAAGCATATATGTGTCTAGATACCTCTATTTCAGGCCATAAAGGATGTCCCAATCTATGGAAAGGAAATCAAGGAAGCATGCCTCAAGAAGCCAGGTAGGAAGAAGAAAGACCCCACTATAGTTCATGTGATGGGACAACTAGTTGACATCATGCTTGGAAAGGTGACTATCCCTAAGTACAATGACCTAGGTAGTCCTATGGTAGCAGTTGTTATAAATGGGATTCAAATAAAGAATGCTTTGATTGATTTAGGGGAAGCAATAAATGTAATGACTAAGGACATCATGTAGCAACTAAATGTTGCAAGCATGAGATATACTCCTACTATCCTACAACTTGCTGATATTTCTACTATTAAGCCTGATGGTATAGTGGAGGACCTTGTGGTAATTCTAGACTCCTGACAATACCCAACAAACTTTATGATTCTTTCTCCTAAAGCTACATTAGGCGGGTATCCCATTATTCTTGGAAGGCCATGGTTAGCAACTGCAAATGCATATATTGGATTTCATTTAGGTGACATGACCATTTCTGATGGGAAGAGCACCAAAAATGTTATTCTTTATCCTCTTGCTCAGCCATCCCATGATGAGGATAATTTTGTATGGCCACATGTTGGTGAAGAGGCCGAGGAAGATAATTCTATGGCACAACTTATGATGCTAGACAAAATCTCTTTCATCCAGCTTCAAGATGAGATGAATTATTGGATAACATCATTCAGAACCATTGTGAAGTGGAGGAAGCATAATCTTCTCATTTTGTTTCTCCAATCAAGAAACTTCTTCCTACTCTTCCTGCAGCCATTGTTCTTGCAGGCGTTCTTCCTGTAGCCACTCTTCCTACAGCCACTCTTCTTGTAGCCATACTTCCTACAATAACAGGTATATCTCATACATTGTTACCATATGAACTCAACGTACCATGTGTTAATGAAGAAACTATGATGGAGTCAACTATACAAGTGGAGGTTTTAGAAGGGAAATATTCGAATATTAACAACAAACTGAGTGAAGAACAATAGTTGTTATTGGAAAACTTATTAAGGACCCACCAGCATGCATTTTGTGTGGGACTATCATGAGATGAAGGGATTGGACCCTCAGCTTTGCAATCACATAATTTACATCAGAGATGATTGCACCCTAGTGTGGCAACCACAAAGAAGAATTAACTATGCACTGAGAGAAATTGTAAAAGGAGAACTGCAAAAATTGCTAGATGCAGGATTTATCTACCCCATTTTAGATAGCCAATGGGTGTCTCCATTAGTGATTGTGCCTAAAAAGAAGGGAAATGGTGAGTTTCTATTGATTATAGGTAACTTAATGCTACCACCAAGAAGGACCATTTTCCCTTACCTTTCATAGATCAAGTTTTGGACTCACTCACAGGAAAGCAATACTTTTCTTTTCTAGATGGATTCAGTGGCTACAACCAGATCCTAATTGCACCAGAGGACTAGGAGAAGACCACCTTTACCTATCCATGGGGGACCTATTCTTACTCAGTACTCCCATTTGGCTTATGCAATGCACCTGCAACTTTTCAAACATTTCTCATGATTGCATGGAAATTTATATGGATGATTTCACCACATATGGTGCGGATTTCAATGAAGCATTAGAGAATATCAAGAAATTCCTACAGAGATGTGAAGATCACAATCTCTATTTAAATAGTGAAAAGTGCTTCATGATGATGTAGGAAGGTGTGGTTCTTGGACACTACATCTCTCACAAAGGAATTCAAGTAGACCCTACAAAGATTGAGGTGATCACAAATCTGACCACACCTACAAAACAAAAGGATGATAGGAGTTTCTTGGGACATGAAGGATATTATAGGAATATCATCAAGGATTTTAGCAAGATAGCAGCACCATTGTATACTCTCCTCACTAAATATGTTGAATTTTAGTGGTCTAAAGATTGTGACAAGGCATTTTCTGATTTGAAAGTAGTCTTGACTCATTTTCCTGTACTCAAAGGACTTAATTGGGAGCTTCCTTTACACATCCATTTAGATGCATCAAAATATGTCATAGGAGTAGTCTTAGAACAAAAAGGAGCTATTGAAAATATCATTTATTTTTTCAGCAACAATTTGTAGGAAGTTGAACTCAACTATACAATGATAGAAAAAGAAATGTTGGCAGTGATCTATGCCTTGAACAAATTTAGGCATTACATAACAGGTTACCAAATCTTTGTGCACACTGATCATGAAGCCATTAGATATCTCATGAATAAACCTATGATCTCTAATAGGCTAGCAAGATGGTTATTGTTGATGCAGGAGTTTGACATAACCATTGTGGATAAACCAAGGAAGGCCAATTTTGTTGCAGATTTTCTTTCAAGAATGACTACATCAGGGATAATCATGTCATAGATGACTCTTTTCCTGATGAGCATCTATTCACCATCAGTGTAAAAATTCCCTAGTATGCTAACATAGCTAACTCTTTGGTCATAGGTAGAGTTCCTCCTCACTTCTCTCCAAAGGAGAGAAGGGAACTCATTGAAAAATACTTTCCTTTCTCATGGATTGCTAGATGTTTATTTTATATTGGACCAAACCATGTCATGAGGATATGTGTGAGAGAAGATGATGCATATGACATTTTTAATGCATTCCAAAACTATCTATGTGGAGGACATTTTGCAGCCAAGAGGACAACAATGAAGATATTGAACACGAGATATTACTAGCAAACATTCCACAAGGATGCAGGAAGGTATACAAGAAAATGTGATTGATGTCAGAGGATGGTATACCAACCAAATCTGATGAGATGCCACTTTTCCCTCAGGTAGTAATCACTCTATTTAACAAATGAGCACTAGATTTTGTAGGACCCATTAATCCTCCATCAAATGGTAAGTCTTATATCTTAGTTTGCACTAATTATGTAACTAAGTGGGTAGAAGTTAAGGCCATGAAGCATGCAAGAGATAACAAGGTTGTTGAATTTCTTTATGAGGATATTTTCACAAGGTATGGATTTCCAAGAGAGATAGTGACTGATCAAGGGACTCAATTCACATCAACCCTTGTTGTAGCACTAGTTACTGAGTACAACATAAGACACAGGAAGTCTACTCCTTATCACCCTCAGGCCAATGACAAGTTGAGGTGTTCAACAAATAAATTGAAGGTATTCTAACCAAAATAGTGGCTATCCACAAAAAGGATTAGGAAAATAGATTACTAGAAGTTGTTTGGGCCTACAGAACTACTTGGAAAACAACTACAAAGCTTCACTCCATTTGAGTTGTTGTATGGAAAGATAGCCATGATGCCCATTGAGTGTGAACATAAGACTCTTAGGACTATAGTAGATTTGGGGATGGATGTCTCTGAGGCACAAAGAGAAAGAATCTTGCAACTAAATACTTTGGATGAGATAAGGAGAGCATCCTTGCATCACATAGAGGTACTGAAGAATCAAAGAATCGAGTGGCATGATAAATTTATCAAGGACAATAAATTCCAACCAGGAGACTGGGCCTTGCATTATGATTCTAGATATCAGGACAATGTTGTAAAATTGCAAACAAGGTGGCTAGGACCATATGAGGTTGTTGGAGTATTCCCTAATGGTGTTGTGCATCTCACTACTATTAACCTAGTCAAATTTAAGCTACTTGTTAATGGTCACCGCCTTAGATTGTATCACAAACCAACTTCCAAAGAGGACTTCCTATAGAAATTCACTTAGCATGTTGCACCCGAGCTTCCTGCAGCTAAAGGAAGTGGACCTATTGTCCCTCCTTTTGGCTAATTAAGGTATGTACTTGTCATAATAAAGACTTCCACTTTTGTGAGAGTTCATTTCTTCACCCAACCACCCATCTTCCCACCTTTCTCTCTTCTCCATCACATCACTTCATTCCACCTCATTTTCATTAATTTCTCAACTTATTTCCTAAAAAGGTGAACGGTACTTTCTCCACAATCTTTGCAATGAATCCTCCACACATTTAGGTATGTGCACATTAATTGCTATATCGTAATTATCTTTATTGCATTCATTTAATTGTCGTATGTTAATATGGGTGTTCATAGCATGCCATTATTCCCTACCCCTGTCAAATCATCATTATTCGCATGTGAGGACCCATGCCCAAATTTAGGTTGGGCAGAGGAAAAATATGTGAATAATTTTCCCACGTGTCAATCCTTGTTGGTCTATGTCAGCAAAAATTTGAATTAAGTCAATTTGAAATCTGAGTGAGAGGATGACTCCCATGTGTGAGGTGACACCAAATATCACTGTCATTTCTCTTCATCATAGCTTTCCTTTATTACTCCTTCCTTGCCATTATTGACCCTATCACAATCTCAAGCTACAAACAAAAGGTAAGAAAGGGAAAATTCAGTCGACATTGGTATTAGAAATTTAGCAAGTATTGCAGGAAGGAAACTGCGAAGTGATTATTTGATTGCAGAAAATGGGATGTGGGTTAGTTCAAAATGAACCCACGGTGCATGATGTATTATTGCAGAATGCACCCTACCTGGCTGAATTTAGAAACTGCAGGTGGTTAGACTACTTCCTAAAGCTAGATGGTTTTGATGAAGACATTGCACTAGAATTCTCCTAGACATTGTCTAAAGGGAAGGTCACACTAAAAGGGCTAGAAGTATTGGTGACTAAGGAAAGGATTGTCGAAGTTACAAGGTTTCTTGTCAATAGTGAAAATTACCCTACTTCAAGAGACGCCAAATCAGCTAGGGCCAAATTTATAGAACCTAGTGACCCTCCTATAGTAGAAGAAACCATAGAAATTAGTTCTTTTGAAACAAAGCACTCTAAAAAATAAAGTTCTTCCTTATATTTTGATGATGATGCATAGAAGAGAGAAGTAGAAATAAGAAAAGGAAAAGCTAAAAAGTAGCTAGCAGAAAAAGAGGTGCCAAGCTCTAAGAAGAGAAAGGCTGACACTGTTCATCCTGTAGCTAAAGAAAAACATGAAAGCCCTCCCAGAAAATCAAGACCATCTAGGCCAGCCTTTGGTACACCTTCATAGTAAATCCCTAAGTCTAGACAAATGTTGCAGGGGGGTGCAAAAGCTCCAATGGGGCAAGTGAATCTAGAGGAAGACGACATATTTGAGAGAGCAACAAACATAACATTGGCTGATCTTGTTGACATTGCAGAACAAGTCGAGAATCAAGGGTATGATGAAAATCAGGATTTCCTATAGCAAGAGGTCTTGCAACAAGAGATCCTACAACAACAGCAAGAACAAGAATAATTAGTACCCCTACATCCAAAATTGATTAAACAACTTGAATCCTTGTAGTTAGTACCATATGAAGAGCAAGCATCATCAAAAATGTTCGTAGGAATACATAACCCCCCTAATTTTTCAATGCACATGGTAGCTATGCACTTGTGGAAAGAGATGCAAAGAAGGGAAGAAGAATGGAAGGAGAAGAAACGCAGGTTGAAGAAGGAAATTCAAAAGAAAGATGAGGAGATTAAAGACAAGGATGCAGAAATTGCCACCTTAAAGAAGGTGGATGATATGACAACCTTGGTACCACATATTTTAGAGTGCAAGACCCCTCCAAGGGTCCATGCTTTGCATTTGAAGGAAAAATATCTTTCTTTTAAGTTGGAAAGAATTTTCTTAGGTTTGAACCCTTTTATTGAGACTCTTGTTGAATTTTTCAATGCTTATCCAATTGCTTCCCCTGAAATGAAGAATTTGTTGTGTGAGTTTTATTTGCATAATTATGTTGTGACTCAAGACCATGATTGGAATCCACTATTGTATGTTGGAGATGTTCAATTAAGGTCATTTATGTCTGGGGTACAAAATGAGACTAGTTGGGGACAACAATATGGGGCTTATAAGGAGATGGAATCCAACATCCCTCTAGCCATTAGGGTTGAATCAAAGAATCTAAGGGACATTTACAGGGAATGGAACAAAATTCTTTTCAAACCGAGCTATGGTAATAGGATTATGCCTTGGATAGAAGTAGTCTACAATGAGTATGAGGTGAAGGCAAAGGAAAAAGAAGAAACTATGAAGAGATACCTCTCATAAAGATGGAATAGCCTAACTGATGAGCTAAATAGGTTGAGCCTCATTTCATCCAAAAATATGTGGCATCACTCAAAATAATTGATAGATATATACAAATTGGCATAAAAAAGGGATGATTTTGGCTTCCCCTAACTTTTTAGCCACTTATTCTGATGTGGCTCATACCAAACTTTAGGTTTTACCACTATGATATTGCTACAAAGAGACAATGGTGGAGCAGATTGGACATATTGGGAGGATTCTATTGGGACCCTGATTCATGCACAACAAACACTAATGTAGGATAGTTGTTAGTTGCAAATTTTAGAGCATTAACCAAGCAGAAGAACAACCCTTCCCCTGTTGGAGGACCAACAAAACCTTAGGTTGGGGGGAGTGACAATTCTAGTTTATGGTTTAATTTTGGGTAAAATTGATGATTTATTTGTTGAATTTTTCATGGACCTTAATGTTAAGTGTTGATACTTTTTATGATATTCCCCCAAAACTATAGACCTTGGGCCTAATCTTATTTCTAAAAATCTTTAATGGCACTGCCATGTTATTTGGACTATCTATATTAATTATGCATGTGGTTAATGAATGTTCTTTAAGGTAGTTATACATATGTGATCATTGTGCATGCTAACATTGCCATGTAGATATGATTTTAGGATGCTAAATTGAGAAAGACACCGCCAGTTGGGCATGCACCATAACCTTCAACAAGGGAATCGTTCAAATGTGAAAGGAGGTCAACGTTAGGAGATTCCCCATGCAAATAGAATGTAACCACCTTATAGTGGACTTTAATGTTGTTGAGCAAATGCGAGCATTATTGTTGTGCTAAATTTTTGTTTGGACCTACATGTCTGACCAGATTATATGCACACGTAACCACCGTCGCTCCACTTTCTCTGCTTTTCCTAAAATGGCGTCCCCTAGTTCGTGGAGTTGACCACCTTGCATAGTTGGTAGTATAAATAAGGATCAGATGCTCCTTCTCATAAGGTTGCACGATCTGATATTGTACTTACATTCTTAGTTTTTCAGTGATACAGTTACACTACTCTATTATACTCATGTTTCCTAATGAATAAAATGAAGTTCTAAGTTTGTGCATCTGAGTTTTCATTAGTAGTAGAGGATACTCATCCAAGGGGGCCCACTTGGTGAGAAATTTCTCCTTTAGCTTAGTTTAGAAAAGTTATTACTTTATGTTCAGTAATTAGTTAAGAATCTGGTGCTGACTATTCCTGCAGCCACTAGAATTCCATTCTATGATTGTTCCTGCAGCCAAAGCAAATAGAGTAGTTTCATGTTTGTTTGCTTAGATTTTCATTTCTGTCATGCATTTCAGCTTAGTGTAGTTGTTGGTTGACATTCAAAATTTATGTTATTCCTTTACAAGCAATTTACTTTCAGCATTGTTTCTTTCTTAGTTGTAGAATGAAAATGGCTACTTTGGGTTCCTAGTGCACATACTGTGCTGACCCATTTCAAGTTCACATCCCTGGGTTGAAAATTTAAATGTACCTTCATGATGATTGAAATAGCTATTTAGGTTAGATTTCCAATCTATGAATCACGGATGTAAAGGCCTAGTTTTTAAATCATTGTAGGAGGCCAACATCTACAACAAAAAGTTAATAAAACCTGCAGAAAAAAGTTAGTAGATCTGCAAAAGGAAAGGGTTCTTCACTCCAGATCAAAAGGTTGCATGTTCAATTCACATCAGGTTCACTAATATAGTTAGGGTAAAAATATTAGGGCAAATGCATAAACAAATTATAATGAAACCCTGACAAGCATAATAGAGAACAAACTAGCATGAAAATCAAAATAAGAAAGCAAAGCAAACTGATCTCCAAGCTAGATTTGATTTATCTCCATTGCTCTTCTCCACCTACATGAGAATGCAAGATTTTGAAGTTTTGATTGTTTGATATGTTAATGTTGATTGCTCATTTTTGCAACATAACAATAAGATGGGGATGATAGAGGAAAAATAGATAGATAGATGAGAAGATTGAAGGAAATTTTGGAAGAGTGAGGATACTAGCAGAAGATTGATATCAAATGGCTTGTGAAAGGCTTGATTTATAGGAGAAGGATAATTTGATTTCATGGCTAAGATTAAAAGTCAAATGTGTAATGTGTATGGCTAGGATTAAAAGTTTATTTTAGTGTCTATGACACACATTAAGTGGGTTATGACATGAGGCTAAAATTAGTATGTGAGGGAATAAGTGGGATTCTTTTATTTATTTTGGAGGAAAAGATGCCTATGATGCACAATAAATAGGGCTAAAAATAGGATGTGAGTGGGAATATCATAATTTAAATAATAAAATTATTTAAATTATTTGTTCAAGTGAAGGTTTGTAGTCATGGGACACATGTTGCAATGTGGTAATAAGTGAGATTAATTCAAATATTTAATTTGAATTATTTTGAGACATGTGAAGGGGAATTAATTAAATAAATGAGATTTATCTAATTAATTGGGAAGGTGATCAAGTGGGATAAGTGGGATAAGTGGGATAATGTAATGACCTAGGGTAAAATATTACAAGATGTCTCACAAGGTCATGTATCGACAAGGTAATCTTATGACATGGACAATTTTGGGTGTCTACAGTTCCTTGAGGTAGTTTAGGGAAGTTTTCCCCTTGGGAACCTCTAGAGAGTAAAGAGACTCATGAGTAGAAAATCCCCCTTCTCTATAGTAAAAATATGCTTAACCTCATTTTTTTTAGATAATCATTATAAATTTTTGACAACTATCTTCTTGAGGAATTAGTCATGTCCTCATTTTTGTGGTTTTGCACAATCATGTTTTCCCTTGCACCTCTTCTCTTCTCTACTTTTCATTTATTTCTCATGTTTGGGTTCCATCCCTTTTTCTTGTGCATAACTCCTTCCTTGTAAGATCTACTCTCATGTGTTCACCCTATCCTTTTATATAATATTCCTTATCCAACCTATTGTGCCCCTTCATCAAAATCCTTAGGTGTGAAATAATACATGAATCCTTATTTGAACAAATGAGATGAAATGGTAGTTTCATGCTATTCAAAGTTCATCAATATTGTCTCATCCTTACCTAGACACTCATACTTTAGCATGATTAATATGTTTTTTTCCTTAATTTTTTTTCCTCAACCTCACCTACATGGCATACACTAACTAAGCCTCTATCCAAGTCCATTTCCTTTAATTGTTCTCAACTTTTTGAGCTATGAGATCATATTGAAAGTGTTTTCTCCCCTTTGACCTTCTTCTCCATCCTTAATCCTACCTTTGTCCAACCTCCTTTACTAGGGTTTGAACACTTCACTTATATATACCATTTTTCTCTTTGATGTATTTTGTGGACACCTTTACATACCTTCTTTAGGTAGAACTTCCTCTATATTAGTGAAATTTTCTTAGGTTCCAGTAGTTCTTGTAGCACTTATGTATTCCATTCTCCTTCCTCATTTCTCTTTTTTGAGTATCTTCTTGCATTCTCTTTTATTCCCATGCCCACTCACTCAATTAGATTTTATTGAAAATAATGTTGATGGCTTTCTATGGATCCTCCCCTTCACATGTGACTACCTTGTACATCTATATTTTATCATCAAAAATTGACTTAGAGATCTTTCCAAGCCTTATGTGTGTCCAATTTTTCCCATGCTAGATTGTATTAGGTTGGCACATATTTTAGGTTCACTTCAATTGATTATGTACAAATTATACTTGGAGATCAAGTCCCCTTATTGAAAATTCATACTAGCATACTTTTCTAACTTTTGCATGCCCTATAACCAATAAAAATCATCTACTTGTTATCCTTTTATGGTGTGTTCATACTATCTTCCTCCAAAATTACTTGGCTTAACCCAAATTTACTTTGTTAGCCCAAGTTTTATTCATGCATAATTTCACATACCCTACATTATAAATTCTTGAACTACTTGTGCAAGTTTAGATTTCCCTTTTCTTGTATCCTCTAGAATTACTCATTGCTAGATGCTTCATCATGTGATTCTCAAGATATTAGATCTATTTTAGATTTGTTGTGACCACATTATTTCTGATCTCATGCGCTATATAAATCTAATGCTAAATAATGGGCTATCTTCTTTGAATACATTTTAAGGGTCTTTGTACATGATACATGTAATGTAATACCCCTTCTTTGAATACATAAAGGGTTGTGATATATGTGTAATTTAATTTGGGTCCCTTCTTTGTCTCTAAGTTATTTTTGTAGTTCAAGGATCTCCATGACATGCCTTTTTAATGATGATCTGATAATTAGCTTTCCTTATCACATGTGATATTGAAAATTATTAGCTTGAATGTCTTGTCAAATTTATAATATGAGATAGTGATCTACACATTTAGGTATATCGAGCATGATGTTTCTCTTTCTATGTTTTATAGTACTCGTTTTATTAAAAATATCCATATATTGATGCATATTGGTGATCTAGTAAGTGATATCATGATCTAGTGTACATCTAATTACATGCTAAATATTTTCAAGTGATATATACCAAATATTCTCATGATATGTTTGTAATTTATGTAATTAAAGAAATTTTAATTGATGGACTTTTATTGTACAATTTATACATGTATTTAAAGAAATTTTAATTGATGAACCTTATCATCCTATACATCACCAGAGAAATGTAACATAAGTAATGTAGGACCCTTATATTCAAGTTCAAATAAATTCAAAATTTGAGTATGATGATAATATGGTTGTAATCTTCTTGGGGACTTGAATTCTTTCAATATCATTAGTTAAGACCTATTTTGTTTGTCTTTTCTTTATTTTTATTTAAATGTTTACATATTTTTTTATGGACCAATACAAAGATACTAGACAATAATGCAGTGTGTGGCTCATGTTAATTATTTCTTACATGTTGTGTACACATGAATTTTCCCTATATATGAATTTTAGATGATGCTTGAGGTTATAGAGTGCTTATAGTATTTATACGAGATCATTATGTTTTGAAAACCAATATTATTTAATTTCTTTTGCTTTTTTTACTTTGGCTTTAGTGTTCTATTTATGCAATATTAACATTCATTAAAAGCATGTGTGTACATTTATATGCAGGTGAGTTCAAATTTGAGTTCAATTTGTGATGGGGAATCCAAGGAATAGAGCAAGGAAGTATGATCAAACAAGAGAGAAGAAGAGAAAAGTGGGTGAAAGAACATATACTAAAGAAAAACCCATGGAAATTATTGATGACCAAGGTGACGTACAGGTACAAGAAAAAATTGAACCTAGTAATAGAATTTTTTTATGAAATGGAAAATCTGATGGAGATGGATGAGGATTCTGTTTTCAATAATATTTCATCTGAAGATATCTTATTTGAAAGAATAGTAAAATTATACTCTAAAATAATATAGCATGAATTTTTTGAAGAAAAATCTCTAATTGGAAGAGCAAAATTATTTGCAAAGTTATTTAGGTGAAAAGAAATAACCTTTTTTTTGGAGTTGTTAGGGGTTGATAATAGGAAGGTCATCAGGTTAAAACAAACAATTCTAGAAAACTTGCAAGAAGCATTGAATTGTATTGAAAACAAGAGTCAAGCTAGTGATCCAAGTGTTGCATGTAGAGCATTGATGAATGTAATTTCTAGTAATAAATTATCACATAGAAGACAAGTTCAAGCAATTTTTGAATTACTAATTTTTTTTAGGAGAATTGTTCAAATGTATATTGAAAAGAGAGAAAATAGATGAAAATATTGAGAAAATTTGGGTAAATATTTGTAGGGTTCCCCAAAAAGAGAATTTCAAAAGATGTAAAGAAACAGATGGTTGAATATTGGACCAACCTCTCTCATGTTTCTTCCAATAGAAGGGACACTGTACAAATAATAGGTGAAGATGATACAAAAATTTCTCATCCAAAACATTTTATTGATACAACACAAAGTGAACTTTTTGAAGCATTCAAGCAAGAATTTTCAAATGTGAAGATTTTTCAAAGGATGTTTGAGACACGATGACCATCATTTGTACGTATAAATAAATTACATGAAACTTGTTGAAATCATGTTGAATTTGATCTACACCTACAGTTGTATAAAAAATTTATGGCAATAATTGATCGACATATAGCCATCCATGGAAGCACAACGCAATTTTTTAAGTCTCTTGTATGTGAAAAAATAGAAGATGCATATGAATTCAATGTAAAGTGTATAAAAAATATATGTAAAGATTATGGAAATTTGAAGAATCTTTTAAAAGTTGAAAATATTGATCATTCAATGCAAGTCATTTGGAAGAGATTTGAATATGAGAAATACTCAACAAAGTCAGGAGTCGAGGCCAAAAAAATTGTTCTCAAAGAAAGTGGATTGTCTTACAATGAATTTATGAATAAATTTTGCAATATCGTATATCCACATATCCATCATTATCATGGTGCAAGATGGCAAGCTAAGAAATTTTGTGACTCAAAGAATTGCTTTCCACCAAGTTGTATTCTCTCTATTGTAGATTTCTCTGAGAACTATACATTTAGTCCTCAAACTAAGATTCAAATTCAATATTATCATTCATAGCAAGTTGCAATCTTTATGCAAATTTTCTATAGGCATGTCAAATTACATGTAGATGGTTTACAAAGTAGCAAAGATGATTGAATTATCATCAAAGATGTTCACTTTTATATCAGTGATGATACAGGTCATGATAGAAACTATGTAGCTCATTGTTTCAAAATATTTTTTGAAGACTGGAGACGACGTACCATAAATGTTGAACAACATTGGATATGGTCTGATGGATGTGCTAGTAAGTGTTGATTTTTTATTTATTTTTAAATATTTACTTAACTTTGAGACTTAAATTGTTCAATTACTTATATAATATGTTGTGTACACATGTATATATGTATATATCTAGTTTTTTAAAACTAATTTAGTTTGAATGTAATTATTTATAACTTCATGGGACAATTTAAGTCTACAAAAGCTTTTGTTTGGTTAAGCCATCAACATGCTAGACATGGTACCATTTTTTTGTGGATTTTTTATGAGAGTGGACATGGAAAAGGAGAGCACGATGGAGTAGGATCATGTACGAAGTGTGCACTTCGTCAATATGAACTTGCAGGTAACACCATATATGGAATAGATTTTAAAAAATAAATCTATTTAAACTAAATTAAATTCTTAAACCTGAAGTAACCTGACAAATTTTTCCAACATATACTTGCAGGTAATGCCATATGGAATGCAAATGAAATTGTTGAATGGTGAAAAAGTTATTTTTCCACTTGTGACTCAATGTACAATACATTGTATTTTCAGGAAGCTAAAGGTACATAGTCAAAAAAAATTATTTGAATTTCAAAGTGTGTGTACATGATTTAATTGAATTTTCAAATTTAAATATATATATATATATATATATTCACTTTTTAATCACTTGGATGTTTGTAATTTATAGATATTGGTTGATCAAATCCTTATAATTGTCAAAAAATTAATGGTATTAGAAGTCTACATCAAATCATGAAAATGGGAGTTAGCAAGCCTTATGCAATTAATGTGAAAAAAATCATGTTTTTGTGTTAATTGCATTGAGGAAAATGCAAATATTTTTCAATGTGATAATGTTAGAGATGGGTATGTTTCACGATGGGAAATGAAACAATTAGTATCAATGCCTCCTTTTGAAAAAAATGACAATGTCAATGTCTATGATCCTCTATATTTAGCTAATTACACACATGTATCTGATTTAGTTGTTATAGGTATATAAATTGATTAACCTAAAATTTATTTATATATTATACAAGTAAGTTTCAATAATGTTTATATAAATATTAAAAATTTGTTTGTACTATATGGTGTGTATAGGAGATATTTTCATTGTTGTTGCAGATCCTATGTGAAAGGTGTAGATTACTATCTACTAAGATGTATGCAATAAAAATACAAATTGGTGGAATTGATGATATATGGTGATGGACAATAGTATCACATTGGATCATTCATTATTGAAGGCACATATTATCAAAAAATAAAGATAGATAAAAATGGTATTATATTTGTTGATTATATGTCAGGACAAAAGGTTCTACATTATAATCACTTAGTTAAAGCAACAAAAATAAATTTAGAAACTTTACCTAAAAGAGGACATGCCAAAAAAAAGTGGAGGTTTCCTACTGAAGATCATGAAAATATTTTAGAGATAATTAAAGATAGAGAGGATCCAAATTATATGCACCAAGAGCTTTAAGTTATTTAAGTTTATACATTGTACACATGACATATATTTTTTAGATGCATGACTGGATATATATATTCAATTTTTTTTATAGATATGGATATCTATATTTATTGAACATGTGACATGATTTAGAATGGGTTTTTTTCAAAGGCTTAGTCATCTATTTCCAATTGTATTTAAATGTTCCATGTGGAATTTTTAAGTTCAAGAATCTTTGATTTCATTTACATTCAACTCCACATATAACATTATTTAGATCACTTTCTTTGTTTACACATGTAAATTCATGTATTAGATTATATGGAATTCTTAAGTTCAAGAATCTTTGATTTTATTTGTTCAACTCCACTTATAGCATCCTAAATCATCTATTTCCAATTACATTTTTTTGTTCTATGGAATTCTTAAGTTCAAGAATATTTTATTTCTTTGATCAACTCCACTTACAGTGCATCATATGCAATACAAAACCTAGTGACTTTAAAAATGAACATTTTGCCTAAATTCCTAAATCATCTATTTCCAATTACATTTTTTTGTTCTATGGAATTCTTAAGTTCAAGAATATTTTATTTCTTTGATCAACTCCACTTACAGTGCATCATATGCAATACAAAACCTAGTAACTTTAAAAACCCATTTCCCTAGAAATTCCTTAAATCATCTATTTCCAATTGCATTTGTTCCATGGAATTCTTAAGTTCAAGAATCTATGATTTTATTTGTTCAACTCCACTTATAGCATCACATGCAATACATTTAACCTAGTGACTTTTAAAATTGCCATTTTTCCTAAATTCCTTATCATCTATTTTCAATTGCATTTTTATGTTCAATGGAATTCTTAAGTTCAAGAATCTCTGATTTCATTTTTTTAAATCCACTTAATATAGTGCTCACCTAGATCACTTTATTTGCTTTCATGTAAATTATTATGCAATACAAAACCAAAATTCATAAATTTCCTAAATTTCTTATCATCTATTTCCAATTGCATTTGTTCCATGTGGAATTCTTAAGTTCAAGAATATTGGATTTCATTTGTTCAACTCCACTTATAGCATCATCTCTCAATTTATTTGCTTGCATGTAAATTCTTATGCAATACAAAACCTAATGACTTTAAATTCATTTTTCCTAAATTTCCTTATTGAATCTATTTCCAACTTCATTTGTTCCATGGAATTATTAAGTTCAAGAATCTTTGATTTCATTTACATTTAACTCCACTTATAGCATCATATGCAATATATTTAACTTGGTGACTTTTAAAATGAACATTTTTCCTAAATTTTGCATCATCTATTTTCAATTGCATTTTTATGTTCCATGGAATTCTTAAGTTCAATAATATTTTATTTCGTTTGTTCAAGTGCACTTAATATAGCATCATCTAGATCATGTTCTTTGCTTGCATGTAAATTCTTATGCAATACAAAACCTAGTGACTTTAAAAATTCATAAATTTCCTAAATTTGTTATCATCTATTTCCATTTGCATTCGTTCCATGGAATTCTTAAGTTCAAGAATCTTTGATTTTGTTTGTTCAACTCCACTTATAGCATCATCTCTCACTTTCTTTTCTTGCATGTTTAAACTCTTAAATGTAATAAAAAACCTAATGACTTTAAATTCATTTTTCCTAAATTTTCTTATTGAATCTATTTCCAACTGCATTTGTTCCATGAAATTCTTAAGTTCAAGAATCTTTGATTTCATTTACATTTAACTCCACTAATAGCATCATATGCAATATATTTAACCTAGTGACTTTAAAAATGAACATTTTACCTAAATTCATTATCATCTATTTGCAATTGCATTTTTATGTTCCATGGAATTCTTAAGTTCAAGAATCTTTGATTTCAATTGTTCAACTCCACTTAATATAGCATCATCTAGATCACTTTATTTGCTTGCATGTAAATTGAACTTATGCAATACAAAACCTAGTGACTTTAAAAATTCATAAATTTCCTAAATTTGTTATCATCTATTTCCAATTGCATTTTTTCCATGGAATTCTTAAGTTCAAGAATCTTTGATTTCATTTGTTCAACTTCACTTATAGAATCATCTCTAATTGTCTTTGCTTGCATGTTTAAATTCTTAAATGAAATACAAAACCTAATGACTTTAAATTCATTTTTCCTAAATTTCCTTATTTAATCTATTTCCAATTGCATTTGTTCCATGAAATTCTTAAGTTCAAGAATATTTGATTTCATTTGTTCAACTCCACTTATAGCATCATCTCTCACTTTCCTTGCCCAAGCATGTTTAAATTCATATGCAATACTTGACACCTAGTGACTAAATAAATCCATTTTTCCTAAAGTTCCTTATTGTTCATCTATTTCTAATTGCATTTATTCCATTGAATTCTTAAGTTCAATAATCTTTGATTTCATTTCTTCAAATCCACATATAGCATCATCTCTCACTTTCTTTGCTCGAGCATGTTTAAATTCATATGCAATAATTGAAACCTAGTGACTAAATAAATCCATTTTTCCTAAAGTTCCTTATTGTTCATCTATTTCCAATTGCATTTGTTCCATGGAATTATTAAGTTCAAGAATCTTTGATTTCATTTGCTCAACTCCACTTATAGCATCATCTCTCACTTTCTTTGCTCAAGCATGTTTAAATTCATATGCAATAATTGAAACCTATTGACTAAAAAAATCCATTTTGCATAAAGTTCCTTATTGTTCATCTATTTCCAATTACATTTGTTCCATGGAATTCTTAAGTTCAAGAATCTTTGATTTCATTTTTTCAAATCCACTTATAACATCATCTCTTAGGAATTTACCTAACTTAATATTTGCATTCAAATTATTTATATTTCCTGACCTATTTAAAGACAATCATTTCTATAATTAATTACATCCATCTTTTTAAATTTACAAAGAGAAACCATTCTATTCCAACATTTTTATTTAGGTTCAATTAATCAAGATTGACTTTAAAGAAAAAATTAATACATGTGTAACTCTAATTTTGATCAAGAACATATTTAAGGAAAAAAATTAATGTACAAACTTGCTAAATAAATAAAACCATGATGTAGTGTAAACCAAATTAATGTCTTTAATTTGTATATAATGTGACATGACAAACCATGTAATGTGATGTATGTATGTATACCATAATGTGTTCATATAGATAATGTGATGTAAATCATAACAAGTTTTCAAACCATAATAATGTGTACGTGCATATAACATGACATGAAAAACCATAATGTAAAATGTATGTAATATGGTCCAAATCATAACAAGAGTTCAAAACATAATACGGTATAGTTCATGACATGACAAACCATAATGTGATGCATAAACCATAATGTAAAATGTATATATAATGTGACATGTAAAACAACTCAAATAGAAGGATATATAGTATGAATAGATGAATTTGATCCCTACCCTAATCCCTCTCTTGACCCATGTCTTGATCTAGGCTGTTTCGATTCCTCTCTTGATCCAAGTTGTCTTGATCCCTCTCATAATCCAACCCATCTCGATCCTTGTCCCACGCCCTGTCCCAAGCCCTACACAAGTTCAAGTACATGTAATTTAATTTAATACACATGTGTACATATATGTCAAATTATCTAAAACTTACAATGTACAAGTTCAATGTGTTCAAATCTACATCAAGTAATTTAATTTTTTATTATTTAAATGTACCTCAACTGTATAATGCATGGGATCACCATCATGCTCCAAATTTCCAAACTTTGAAAAACCACCATATTATTGTCCAAATTTTCAAATACATGATTTCATTCAGGAGTTAGAACTACTTTAAAATCACTTTTATTTAAAATATATTTACATGTAAATTTTTAGAATGCAATTTATATATAAAGTATTCAAGTATGTGTTGTATATCATTGAGGGCTCTACCAATCCCACTGATATCACAAACGTGCAAAGACACCTCAAGGGAATTTATAGGCAGTATAGTATCAGTGCCAAAAGGAAGTGCACTATATGTGCCACAAACAATATCAAGTGGCACAGTAACCTCAACATGATCTATAACATGCTGAGAACCTAGACGAGTTGTAGGATCAATAGAAACATGTCACATATGGGAGCTTGTAGGATGGTGTGGAATGTCCTGTGAAGCAACCACCTCCTAGCTCGTATGTGCAATAGGATGTCAACATATGATAAGGGTCAATACATGATCAAGAGGGATCCCATGCTCCTCACTAATGAAATGGTAAGCTGCTAGCAGATCAATAATAGAGACTACACACACATTATTTATAATTGTGTCACTCATATGGGTAACATCTGATGATGATGGTAGATTGGCACAAATAAATGGATCATAAGTAGTAGATGTAGGCTTAGTAGGAAGGATAATTCATGTTTGTAATAAGTATCTCCAACATGATTAGATGACATCTGATCAATTTGTGTCGTAATGGTGGTAATACTATTAAAAATCTGAGATCTGGTGGAGCATGATGATTTATTCCCTTGTGCTTCTAATTCCAAACATTTTGGTAGAACCAAAAGTTTTGGACCAACTAATACCCTCTTGTTCAAGGGCGGTGGAAAATTTGGATGTCTACACTCAATTTTGTTGAAAAACGTGCCTCTACCCTGTCTAGCATGCTCAGGAAAAGATGTGTAGTCCACATATATCTATAAATGAAACTCTACATATAACTATTTGCAAAAATAAAGTGGTAGCTCATCATTGTGAGGCTATCTATGATGCACTTCCAACCATCTAATATATATTAATGGAGCAACAAGCTCATCTACACACCTAATCACTGTATATCCTCTAATTCTATATTTTTCCTTATAAAAATGGAACATGGTATGCACATTATCTTTTGAAACTAACTTACTAATAGGTCTCCATTTCTCTGTGCCAGTAACACTCATGGCAAGAGATAAATAAAACTAATCAATGCTAAGATCATCATAAGGATTGTATGATTGAATGGTCCCAATCATATGTAAAATACCATCTCTAATATTGACTAATCTATCTCTATTAGCCAAATTAGGAGAGTTATGAATGGTTTAATCTAAACATCTCAATGCATTTTCTAATCTCCCAATACTCTCATATAAATTTGATCTAGCCTGAGCATGACGCTCAGACTGAGCAGAATGGTGAGATACTTGATCATCAACCATATATATGTATATAAATAAAGAGATCTACATATCATTAAAACAAAATATTTAAATTACAAATTTATCAAGTTTCAAAACTAAAAAATATTTAAATTTCAAAGTTATCAAGTTTCAAAACTTAAACATTTTTAAATTATAAATTTTTCAAGTTTCAAAACTAAAACATTTTTAAATTATAAATTTTTCAAGTTTCAAAACTAAAACATTTTTTAGGTTTATATCTAATGAGATAGAAAGTTATCTCTATGAAATCGAACCTTATACAACTTAGAACAACATAAGAAATGACAACTCTAAAGAGATAATGACAAAAAAATACATGAAGGTGCAATATATCTATAATATTGAAGTAGCTTACATGACCAACCGATATGATTCTTTAGTGACCAAAATTTATGCCTATTACAACACGAGTTATAGGGGTTAGAGAAGGAAACCAAGTTATAAGTTACAAGGTGAACCAATTTTAGTCCAAAGCTTTAAAAGTTAAATTGACATTTTGTGTCAATTATGGCACAAGAGGATGGATTTTTTGCATCACACAACATTGCCTAATATTAGGGATATTGCCACAAGACTTTCAAAGTTCAATATTGAACAACATGGAGTTTGTAGAGGATGTGCGTGCTTTGAAATCATGCCAAGGTTGTTGCTTTCTCAAGCAAGGATCATAGGTCAAAATAAAATCCTAGAGTTAGTGCATTTGGATGTGTGTGGACTAATGTCAATAGGATCAATTGTAGGAAGCATGTTCTATGTTTCTTTCTTTAATGATTTCTCTTGCAAGACATGGATAGATACTTCTTAAATACCAAGGATGAGATATTTAGTAGGTTTTAAGAGTTCAAAGCTTTAGTGTTTATCATGCACAACCAACTAATAATTAGCACATGTTCTCTAACTGAATCATTTTTAAAATTTAAACATGGGTGAACAAAATCATGTTTTTGATGTTGACACAACTATAAATACATGTATATATGTATATATACAAATGTACATACATATTATATATATATATATGTATGTATGTATGTATGTATGTATGTATGTATGTATGTATGTATGTATGTATGTATGTATGTATGTATGTATGTGTACATATGTTTATGTATGTACGTATTATGTATATATGTGTATGTATGTATACATGTACATACATACATACATATACACATACACATATACATACATACATATACATATACATACATACATACATACACATATACATATGTATACATACATATTGTATAGGCATGAATTTACACCCCCTTGCAAGTTCCCCTTTTACACCCTTCACCTTAGAAATATCAAACCCGAAAATGTAATTCCAAATACTCTATTTGTATTCCATCCATTTGGAACTTGTTTATAGTATTGATGGGAAAATTTATGTCAGGGATGCGTGCGAGGCACGCTGCCATCCTAACAGGATTCCTACCTCTGGAATCTATAGATGCGTTACATTCATCGTTGGAGCCAAAGTGTAGCGTATCTACGCCCAACAATCAACCTTTGAACAGCTCTTTCCCTCGCAAATTCACCTAGAAATGACTATTGAGCTCATTCTCATGGTTCTCTCTAGACATTCTTGGATAGCTTCTACACAATTCTCACATTCTCTCACTTCTTGGCTACTTGTTTCACTATCAAATTTACTATTCCAACATCACAACATTCTTCACATCTACCATAAAAGCTACAACTTGATGTCTTGCAAGACTTCCTCTGGCATTTCTATGGCCACATTGACTTTGCCACAGTTGTAAGCTTGCATTCCACTCTCATCGGCCTTGAGTGCCTCTAGTTGAGGGTGGTATTGTTTGTTCACTATTGCATTGTTGTTTGATTTCAGTAGCATAGTGCTTCTTGTAGTATTTGATATCTTTTCCTTTCTATCATACTTTCTTTATCGCATTTTAATTTCTTTATCTATCTAGTTGTTTGTGGAGGTAGGAACACCAAAATGAGGGTTTGACTATGACAAGCCCCAAAACAACCCCAATATTTTTCCCTGCTTTTTTGTGTGTAGGTACTCGTTCATGTGGAGCTTGAGGGAGAACTAGAACTTTTGTGAGTTGAACTCTTTCCTTTCTTGTCCTTGTCATTTCTTATAGCATCTCTTAATATTTCAATTATTCCATCATTTCTTGATTTAGTCATCACTTCAAACTTGAATAGCTAAGTTGTTAGTAGGTTTTTAGTACATTCGACTATCCTTTTTCACTGTCTGTTCATACAGATGATAGTGCACTTATGATATGCCAATGTGTTGCACTGTCATCCCTATTACATTTTGCTTTCTTCTGGCAAAGAGCTGATAGAGTCACAGTCAGGTTCTTGAAACCTGCTCGCTTAGCGAGCAAACATAACTCTTGGGTCAGTAGATTGATATAAGCACTAACAGTTCTCTTCATTCTCAACCCGTAAACATCATAACACTATCCTAAACACTCATCCAACTTGAGGTACATTAGGGAACTCTTCAACTCTCAGCTCTTCATGACCTGGAGCCACTAAGTGGTGAATCTCCCTCCTTTACATTTTGGTGAACCCGATGTGAAAAATGTCCATTTGTTTCTTTGTGTTGAGACTCTTTCCCTCACACTCAGTGACCATTACAAACTTAGGTGTTGTGGGGTTTTATGAGCATCACAACCCAGTCTACAACCTTTGGGTACATCGTCAGAAGGAGTTTGAGACACTTATGAATGCATATGATGAAGGTCACTTCTAGCTTTACCACAATCCTTACTACCGGTCATCTTTCTCAAGAGGAGATTTTGACAGCTGAGATGGATTTCGTTGATGAGGCCACTCATGTACCCACTCCTCAAGCATCTCCTACAACTTCGTTTATGGATGAGGATGATGCTGTAAATATTCTTGCATAACACATTACGGCATTAAATAAAATACTATTAAATCTCATAAATCACTTGGAGAGAGTACCAAATATGACAAGAGTCATTGGGATTGTTAATGAGGTGAGATACATGTTAGGAAAACATCGAATGGATTCTTACATGGCCTCACCGATCTATTGAAGTATACATCCCGTCGTATAACACTAGATCGGGTACTACCTGAGGGATGGTGCTTGATGCCTATAATGTCTATATGCATGACTGAAATAGGCCCTTTAATTAGTGTTTCCTTTGCTCCTCGAACATCCCACACAATCAAGATGAGTAAAATACACCTTGTCTTTAGCTTCACTCCTCCTAGTGCCCCTAGTGGTGGGGGATCTAGTGGAATGAGTGGTGGTGTTTTGGTAGTGGTGGTGTCATTGGCACTGGTGTCGATGGTGGTCATAATAGTGGATTTGGCAATGATCGCTCTAGTGGGGGCCATGGCGGTGACCATGGCGATGGTCATGGTGGAAGCTCTAGTGGGGGCTTGGAAGGTGGTTCTAGAGGTGGGTTTGGTGGTAGCCCTAATGGTGGCTCTATTGGTCTCACATCATCTAATGACCCTATTTTGAACGCTTTGCTTCAAAACATGGGCCAGATGTAAAACCATTTAGTAAACCTATCCCAAGCTTCTTCTCAACCCATCTTCCAGCCTTTCTTCCAACACAACCCCCTATCTATAGCAGTCTTAAACACGCCTTTCCCTCAAGGAATGGAGATCCCTAAGTTTGATAAATATGGTGATAAAGGGGATCCTCAAACACATGTATCCAATTTTAATGCAATGTGTACAGATTTCTTTCACCATGATGATTTGATGACTAAGCTTTTTCCTTAATCTCTCAAGGATACATCACTAGAGTGGTACTATTCCTTTCCTAACAATTCTATATTCTCATTCAATCAAATTGTCAATCAGTTTCTCTAGAAATTCCAATATAACATCAATTTGAAGATGACCTTCTCAAATCTTGTCTGATGTAAGCAAGGAGAGCATAAGAAGATCACTGATTTCATTGCATGATACCAAGTTCTCTTCTCACAAATATATTACCCACTACTTGACTTGGATGTATAGAAGGTATTCATAGGCAGTGATCTTGGAAAGAGAAATTTTCCTTGATGAAATATCCTTTTGCACATCTATGTGTTGCGATGCGGGAGTACCAACAAACAATTGTTCAGTTCAAGGATCCTCCTCATTCTGTCATTCGAAGGAATATCTATAGTGTCAATTTTAGGAAAAGGAAAATCTATTGCAAATGTAGTTGCCATGACTAATGATCGAGGCCTCAAGCATAATAGATAGTTTACAAAACTATTTGAATATTACTTCTCTATTCTACAAAAGTCGTTAAAGGATAAAATCATAACATTGGAAGATCCTCGACCTCTCAAAGATCCTTACCTTGACTAGTATGATAGAAATGCGTTCTACCAGGACCACTATGTCCACAAGTATGATACTAAACATTGCATGCACCTGCATCATGAGATACAAGATCACATAGATGACAATACCATTCATCTCGATGGTAAGAATCAAAATGCAAATTTAAGTCAGTGGATAAGGAAAATAGTAAGTTGTAGATTTATATGGACCCATTTTTGTATCACTCTACGAACTTAATTATTGATCTCTCAGATGCTTCTCCTAAAGCCTCGACATATGTAAATGTGGTCTCGTTCACTCCTAGTCCCCTCAGCTTGTGATCGGCTTTCCAGATGTGACTTTCATCTCCTAGGACTTACCCATGAACAACGAAGCCTATCCCCTATATATTCCTTCTCACCTCAATGGAAACATTGTGATAAGAGTCCTAGTTGACCTCACGAGTCACGTGAATGTTATCATGGAAGAGACTCTTTTGCTAAATTATTTATAGAGGGAGGAATATGAGGGGATGAAAACTATTATACGTATGCACAATGGCATTTCTCTCACCCCGTATGGTTCCATAACTCTTTCTATCCTAGTGGGATCCAAGGCTATAGATACCACTTTCAATTTCATTCTAGAATCTCATCTATTTAGGGTGAAGTTGGGCATCCCTTGGCTAGATTCTATAAATGGAACTACTTTTGTTATTCACAAATGTCTGAAGTTCTCTCACGAAGGTGTCATGCATGTCGTGCATGACAGTGGATATCATCCATTGGTATCCATTGGGGGTTATTACTTGGATCATTTTTTTCCCACCCCGGTTGGTCCACTTCCTCCTAGAATAGACTTACTTTATCAAAATTACATTAAGTACAAAATTGGGGGCAAGGGGCAGCCAAAGATGACCCACACTATGACATAGCAGCAAGCTACCTCTTCCTCTTGAAGGGAAAGCCTGCCCACGCTTAGGGCACTTCTTCTTCTTCTATCCCACCTACTACTTCCTCTCACCCTACTGCGGTGTGCTTGACTTCTAGTCCTATTTGATTACTAAGGAGTCCAATGGTACCCACTTGGCGAGAGCCTAAGTGTCCAACATTTGAACTTCCTATCTTACCCGCAGTGCCTCGGCCCATTTTGTATGGTAAGAGGAAGGGTCCCCATGGAATTTCTTCTATGTCTCAACCTTTGTGGCCTCCTACTACTCCTACCTCTAAGGTAGTAAATAGGAAGAGGCCTATCGCTAAGATGCTCAAACTTCTCCCCCCATTGTTGTTGCATCATATTCTCCATCTCTTCCTCCTATTCCCATCTAGGAGTCCCTCCCTCCACCGAAAATGATTGTGATGGATACTTAGATGGCTAAACAAGAGTCTTTCATTCCTTCTTAGGCCATGGCCTCTAGCTCCCAGAGTCATAGAAACTGCCTTGTGAGTGAATGCAAGCATCAAAGGAAGGCTCTAGCTGCTAAGTAGGTCACCTTGCAAAAGAAGGGGAACTAGCAACTCTCTCTTCGGCATATTTTATTGTGTCCTCCTCTTCCTCTCTTCCTGCTTTAGTTCCCTTAGCCTCATTCTTGCTTTCAACTCCCCCTATGAGTGTGAACAATCCTCACTCGAAGAGGGTGTAGGTATTCATTTCTCCTTTGGTCAATCCTCCCCTTCTAATGTCCCTACCAGATATCCTACCATTTTCAAAACCCGTAGACATGTCGAATACCTCAGTGGTGTCTTCTATGGTTTTTTTCTCTTCCTCTGTGCCCTTTGCTTCATCTGTGGGGATTTCACATCCTATGATGAAGAGAAAGATGGAGGATGATCCTGCTAGCAATGGGGGTCGAAAGAAGGGTTCTCCTTCTTTGGAAGGTTGTTCTTCATTAGCTTGTGTCGTCCTAGTGATGGAGGAATCCCTGGCATTCCCATAGTTTTCCACTACTCCCAAATCTTTCGGTGAGCCCAGCAGTGGATCTCGGGCACTACCTCCATGGCCCATTGAGTTGATGCATGACACTCCTATAAAGTGCATGTTCAAATTGATGTCTTGGCCCTATCAGTGATATTCACAATATTGTTGACATTCACCTCACAAGAACTAGGTGGAGAAGACCTTGAGGGTACTTCTTCCTTGGCTCTTGTTGTAGGAAGGTCGGAGGGTACCCCCTTGATATTTTTCCCTTGTAGGCTCATCCACCCTCCCCTTACAATGATCTATACTGGGAGAACGACAACCTCTTGGTTGATGAGGACTAGAGGGTTCCTCTTCTTTATCTATAGATTATATGGTGTGTGTGTGTGTGTGTGTATTGTGTTCCCCCATGCTTGTTTTATATGTTCCCTAATGACCCTTGTCACCCTCATAGATGCTTGGAGATAGGAGTGTTTTTAGGTCGTATAAATTCTTCTATTTGTCACATCATTCTTCTCTTTGTCATGTATTTATTTTCAACAATTAGGGACAATGCAAAGTGTTGGGGGCATTTAGGGTTAGGAAATATTGCATTTAACCCATGATCTTAATCCATTTCCTACATAACCCATGAGAGATAAACATGCATACAAGTTGCCAAAATGCATAGATCAAATAGACAAGCCACAAAATAACACAAGATATACCCTGGGAAAACTCTCAAGAGGGAAAAACCTAGCCTCCAAAAGCATCCATACTCCATCATATTATTTAGCAATAAAGCAATACAAGAGTTACAATGAATACCTCTGAAGCATCAAGCCCTCTAATGCATTCCCATGTGTCCAAGCATGAATCCACACATCCCATGCCATGATTCACAAATTCACTCCACAAGAAGACTCAATAATGACAACCAACCTAAACCATTACATATGTGTTTTCTTTATAGACACAAGCTCACACAAAATACAACTAGTGGTAAGGTAAAACCACAAACCACAAAACCATGTGAATACAAAACCACTAACCCCTCATTTAATATTAGGTACTAAGACATCACATTATTTAATATTTCCCCAATATTAAATTATTATCACATGCCTCCCACACAAATAATAATAATACAATGTTACAATACAACATAAGTGGATCCCATAATAATTACCTATTGTGATTAACCACACCACCAAGATGCATCACAACTAAATAATTATTTAATTACAATAATATGATAAATCAACTTATGCAATGGTGTACAATACCATATCCCAACATTTAGGCCTCCCTTCCATGTTGATCTAATTTTTTATTTCCATTCTATCTTAATGTGCCTTTTTCATATGGTCTAATATATTAGGGGGTTGATGACAGTTCATTTATATATTATACTTATCTATCTATATTTATGAGCAGCTCTAACCCTGAAATATTAGATCCTCCTGTCTCTTGTTCGTTATGCCATTGTATTCTCCTTTATTTTTATCTTTCTCTCTTATTTGCTTGCCTTGTGATGTTGTGGTGCTCATGTGTTGTCCCTCGCATGTGCGGCAACATTACCACAATTACATCTTGTTGTGTTTCACATGCCACAACATTACTTTTATTCTTGTTTTTCTCTCCTTCGGATGTCACGTTCCTTTGTATTCACACACACCATCCTAAGAAGGGCTATCACATCACTTCAATTTTCAAAAGGTGCATTTAGTGGCCAATGAAACTCTTCTTGAAAATCTGTAGTTTTCAAAAATTATGTTCCTCAACAAGGACCCATAGCAAAATACTTTTCCTTCATCATGGGTTCGTAAAGATGAGGAAGGAGCATCTTTTCCTATGGGTGAATTCTTGACCTTCCCCTTGCGATGGGGCTTTCTTCCTTTTGAATTCCTTGATGTTGAATTGATTTGCAAAAAATATTGTTGCACTTTCAAACAAAGTGTCCCTTGAGTGGACCCATTTTTCTTTTGAAGGGTTCCCAAGGGACCCCTTTGAAATCTCTTCCTTTAATTATTGACTATCTATGTGACTATCTGCTTTTTTACCTGTGTGGCTTCTTTTTGATATCTAACATGTTTTTTCTATGGATTAACATGTTGCTTTGCAGGTGTGCCTGTGAAGTTGATTTTCAATCAAACTCCGCAGAGCCTCTTACATTGGACTTCCTCAAGACTGAGCACCTAGGATGCCTTCTTTGCAAGTCTAAGGACCTATAAAACACTTCCATCCTATGGGATCTATTTTCCTTTGGTCTGTGGTCCTCTGGTACATTTTGTTGAACTCTCTTCAAGACCGAGTACCTGTGGAACCATTTTCCTGCCTTGCACTTTCGAGCATGCTACATTGTGATCTGCTTCCTTGATGGTTCAGGTATATTTTTCAAGGAACTGTTTTAACCTACTTTATCAAACACTCATTGGCACTCATGTTCATTAAAGTGGGGGAAAAATGTATAGGCGTGAATTTGCACCCCCCTTGCAAGTTTCTCATTTGTACCCTTCACCTTAGAAAAATCAAACCCAAAAATGTAATTCCACATCCTCCATCTATATTCCATCCACTTAGAACCTATTTATAGTGTTGGAGGGGGAATTCAGGTTGAGGACACGTGCATGATGTGCAAACATTTGTGCGGTGCATTGTCATCTTGACAAGATTCCTACCTCTAGAATCTACAAAGGTGTTATGTTCATCATTGGGGACAAAGTGTGACATATCTACGCCCTTGATCCAACCTTTGAATGGCTCTTTCCCTCTCAAATTCACTTAGAAATGAATATCTCTCATTCTCATGGTTCTCTCTAGACATTCTTGGATAGCTTCTACACAATTTTCACATTCTCTCACACTTCTTGGCTACTTGCTCCACTATCAACTTTACTATTTGAACATCATAGCATTCTTCACATCTACCATAGAAGCTGCAACTTGGTGTCTTGCAAGGCTTCCTTCGGCATCACTATGGCCACATTGACTTTTCCATGGTTGTAAGCTCGCATTCCTTTCTCATTGGCCTTGAATGCCTCTAGTTGAGGGTGGTGTTAATTCACAATTGCATTGTTGTTGGATTTGAGTAGCATAGTGCTTATTGTAGTATTTATCTTTTCCTTTCTAACATAATTTATTTATCACATTTTAATTTATCTATCTATCTAGATGTTCATTGGGGTGGGAACACCAAAACGAGGGTTTGATTGTAGCAAGCCTCAAAACAACCCCAACATTTTTTCCTCGCTTTGCTATGTGAGGTACTTGTTCATGTGGAGCTTGTGAGAGAACTAGACCTTTCATGAGTTGAACTCTTTTCTTTCTCATTCTTGTCATTTCTTATAGCATCTCTCTTCTTGTTTTAGTTATTCCACATTTCTTGTTTTCATCATCACCTTAAAATTCAATAGGTAAGCTATTAGTAGGTTTTTAGTGTCTCCAACTGTCCTTTTTCACTTTCTATTTGTACAGATGATAGTGCACTTGTGATATGCTAGTGTGTCATGTTGTCATCCCTATCACGTGTTGTTATCTTCTAGTAGAGAGTTGACATAGTCACAATTTGGGTTCTCGAAACCTGATCACTTAGCCCAAACATAACTCTAGGGCCAGTAGATTGATAGAATAATCAAGAGAGTGCTCTTAATTTTCTACCCTTAAACATCATAACACTATCATAAACACTCATCCAACTTGAGGTAGATTAGGGCAGCCTTCAACACTCGACTCTTTGTGACCTGGAGCTGCTAAGTGGTTGGTCTGCCTCCTCTACAGATACATACATATACATATGTATATGTACATACATACATACGTACACACATACACATATGTACACACACACACACACACACACACACACACACATATATATTTATATATATATATATATCAGTAAAAAAAAATTTAAGACAAGGTGCCATTTTCTTAAATATGCTTTATTAGAAAATCATAATAAATCTCACTATCCTATACACATAGGTAAATATTTTACAAGTTTAAGATGAAGATGATTGAGGGTATTGGCAAAGAAGTAGATATGGGAGTTAATGTCCCAATGCCAGTTAACCCATACTGAGGGTGTAAGATAAGCTAATGGGGGAAACTCATGTATCAACGTACATTTATCATTAGGAACACTATTGTAAAATTCAATGAAAATGGTGTCCCATTAAAACAAATTTGTTTTTATACATATAATTATATTAATCCAAGTATATATATCTATGTTGAAGATTGTGAAAATTGGTTTCCATCTTCAAAAGGTTCAGAAGATCTTAACAACTTTCATATGCTTAGTCAACCTTGGTAGCAAATGGTTCATGAAATGATTCAAGAGCAATAATATAGAACTCATTATTATCAAAGGAAGGTGAGGCAGAACTTAAAGAATTCACTCATTGAAAAATTCAAAGGAAAGAGACACTATTCACAGTATAATGATGAGATGAGACTATCA
Source organism: Sequoia sempervirens (assembly GCA_007258455.2). Taxonomy (NCBI): domain Eukaryota; kingdom Viridiplantae; phylum Streptophyta; class Pinopsida; order Cupressales; family Cupressaceae; genus Sequoia; species Sequoia sempervirens. The sequence continues at coordinate 446,569,141 of VDFB02075321.1, forward strand.
CATTAACCAACTCATAAATTTTGTGAAATAATAGAAATCTATAATTGATTTGCATATTTCTCTTATTCAATCTTGAAGTCCCAAACATCATTTGATATAGAAGAGAATTAGTATTCCTTCTACATATAGGAACAAAGATTTGAAGAACGATGCATTAGAGATGCCTTGTTATAACACTCAATATTTGAAATTGCAAAGCCTTTTATAACAAGGGTTGCCATGTGGCTAGTTCCTGCCTAAGTTGTTTCCTTTCCTATACATGCAATTTATTTATCTTGAAAAGTATAGAGATGCAACTTTATTTGCTTCTTATTACATCTTTCCTCTTAGCAACTCTATTGGGAAGCATTGTTTTCATTGTCCATGTGAAAAATTTTAAAATAAATTTCATAATCAACTGTCACTATATCAAAATATCATGTAAAAGATAGTCCTTGAGATCAAAAGTACAGGGATTGTAGACCTATTTATGGTGTTTCCATGGTAGTACATAGTAGCATTGATTTTTGGTGTTAATCACAAAGTCTATAATAGACAAGGGAAAGTGCCTTTTCTTCATGCCCAAAGGTATTAAAATATTAAATCATGTAGAGCTTAAGTGATAGAATATTTGTTAAGCACCATATGGAGGTTCATCGAAGGAGAATGATAGTGATAAAAAATTATTTATGCAATGATCGACTTTTGTTTGCTTGTTTTCAAGGATTATCAAAGAATACAGTGGTATATTCATCCCCAAAACAAACGTACACTAGTAGAAGCTTTGAAAAGAGATGGATTTGTAGCCACTAGAAAAGTAAGTCATATAGTTTAGAAGGGAAAATATCATATTACAAATGGCAATGCATGGTAAAGTTGCTAATGACAATGCAAAATAGGTCTTGAACATAAATGTATTTAGGCCTAGATAGTTTTATATTGTCATCTAGGCAGTGTTTAAAAAATAGGGGTTATATCTTGTTTAAAATTAATGGCAAATAATTTTCCAATACCCTCATTTTTTATATGTAATAGTTTATAAACAAAAAATCAGGGTATTGGTTTTCTAGCATTTTGTAGTTTTGTGAGGGTCTAATGTAACAAAAAATAATCAAAAATATCATTTCCATTCAAGGGTTTATTGCAACTATAAATAAGAGTTTATTCATTACCAAAACCCTTGTAACTATAAATAAGGTTTTATTCATACCCAAAACCGAATATCACAAGTAAATAAGAGTGTATTCGTTACCAAAACCCTTGTAACTATAAATAAGGGTTTATTCATTCCCAAAACTAAATATCACAAATTTTTTCAAGTCATTCACAATTCATATGAGATATCCATAGTTCATTGCCAAAAACAACATTTACACTACCATTCACAATTTATTAACAAAAATAAAATTTTCACAATGCCATTCTAACTACTAGACATTTTATTCACAAATTGGAAAAAAATCATATGGACACACTATTATGTGCTTGTAATATCACCACAATTGTCAAAATATACTTGCAGCTCTAACAAACACAAGAAAAACACTAAACCTCAATGCACGACTCATTGAGACCACAGACAAAAAACTCCAAGAAAGAGGAGAAAAAGTGTGATGAACTTCTTGTTTGATTGTGTTTTATAGTCGATGAAACCCTAGCTCAGTCGACCACAACTCGCCCTCAACTCTTCCACCCGAACATGCAAAAATGGGGTGGGCCCTCTTTTTAATTTTATAATCCTTAGTTTCGGTTGAAAAGTATTCAGTTGGAAGGGTTTCGACCGAAACCCTACCAGCCGAATATGTACTTCCATGTCAACATTAGGTCATTGTTGTGTGGTTTTGGCCAAAAACCTATTGACCAAACACTTTCTAGTCAGAAACAGTTTGCTTGAAATCGCTTAATTGATTGAACATGTGACACAGCTTTGTGCTTTTACCCTAATAGCCAAAAACTTATCGTCAACTTGTCTTTCCATTAATATGGCATGCGATAAGGATTGTGGTTGGAACAACTATACCTCATATTTTATGTGATCCTTTAACCCACATAGAAATAGTTCCTTCAAATTTTATTCTCACATTCTCCACTCTTAGATAAAGGGTTTGAAATTTTTGAATATAATCCTTGACCATACCTATTTTCTTTAATTTAGTGAATTGGAAAAAGTAGTTGTCTATAAAGTTATCTCCATAATGGGTAGCAAGTTCCTCTTGAAAAATTGACCATGTGACCACACAACCCTTCTTTCTCTTCTCATCATATAACCAATGATACTAAAAAAATTGATCTAGTTATAGGTAGAATGATTCCATAGCCACCTTTTGTTGACTAGGAACATGTTGAATATCAAATAACTACTCCATTTGGTAGAGCCAATTGGTTGGATCCTTGCCATCAAAAATTTTCATATCCAACTTGGATATGAATTATCTAGGCACATGATATTAAAGGAATGATCATTCTTGAAATTTGAGTCAATCCCAAGGAATTCATGTCCAAAAAGAGCATTATCTTCCACCTTACTAGGAAAATCTTCACCCTTACACTTCATCCTTTGAATAATCATGTCCAACTTCTTATAAAATTCATTTGTAGCATTTCTAATTGATGAAATTTCACCCTTGAACTTGTTGATCTCATCATTAGGGTTAATATCATCAATTTCTACCCCATCCTTATCTAAATATTTGTCCAATGTGGTAGCATTCTTTTTTCCTCTTGTTGCAAGCCCCATAATGTTGATATAAAATAATTTTGCAATAAATCACACAAATAAATTCAAAATAATATAAAATTTTACTGTAACTTACTAGAGCCTAGGTCATACTCTCCCGAAAACATCTACCAAAAATTTGGTGTTTTATAACCTTGAGAGTGAATTTTTTGGAAACCCTAATTTTACAACAAATCACTACTTTCTACTTCAAATTATATGAAATTTGTATTGTAGGCCTGCCTCTACTAAATCTTCAAAAACTCTCCAAAAATAAAGAACCAATTATATAGTATTTGGGAGATATTCACTTTCCAAATAAATTGGCTAGAAACCCTAATTCTATAATAAATTGCTCAATTATACTCCAATTCCTCTAAAATTTGCACTATAGCTTCTTGAATATGTTCTATTAAAAAAAAATCGCAAAAATATGAGAAGTATACTCTTCCCGAAATGGCCTCTAATATTAAGAAAATACCTTTCCTCTACGGTGCTAAGATTATGTTTTGATCATACCAATTGTAATGAAATAAATTGCACAATAGAAGAATATGATAAGAAATACACTGAAACAATTCACAATGCGATGATGAAATAAGACACTGCCTTCTATATATACCTTATTTATGCTTAGAATATCACCCAGGATGACTTAGATAACCCTATATAAGCCCTAGGCTAACCTAATTAACTAAATAACAATATAACAATGATAATATGACTTAATTAAGAGTTAAGATAGTCATAATCCCACTATTCATAACTGGATGTACTCTGATATTAAGGGCATAGAAGGGTGATAGCATTCCAAAGGGATATATTAGCCTTATATATACAAAGAATCCATTAATACAAGGAAAAAATAAATAATATTAGGGATAATTTTGAAGACTTGATAAGTATGATTATTAATCCTAAACTATTTGATATGAAAATGCATGAAGAGAAGCCTATAGAGGAGATCATGAAAAAATTGAGAGAAAAGTTTGACTTGAACTAAGGAAAAAGCCAAATGCCAATGCATTGGAGTGGCCCATGAAATTTAAGGTATATTTTAAAAGAGTTTTGAGAAATGGGTGAGTGTAGGATAATGGGGGACCAAAAAGTGGTAACATGACAAAAAAGTGGTAGACAACTTTTTTTATTCAAATATATTGATGAAATAAAAATCTAGTTTATTGAGAAAATTGTCAGACTTCCAAAAATATAAGATATATGCCTTGTTTGGAATTAAATAGATAATTATTATTAATTTTATACATACATTTCGACTAAAGTCCTTATTGATAAGTTGATTGTAAAACTTTTATAACTCTTAAATGATTTCACATTTTTTGAATTCAAAAGATGCAGTACATTCTATGCTTCCCATACTATAGGATTAAAAAAAAAATGAATTTCATAAATTTTCAACCAAGTTATGGTCATCAGACAAACAAATTATAATATTTTAAAAATATTTTAATTAAAAATTCATAAATAATTATTTACTTGCTTATAAAAAAATATGGCACATCCAGGCATGTGTCCTCTAATTATATTGAAAGTTTGAAATAAATATATTTTTTTGCTTGTACTTAGGTTGGTCAGACATAGACCTGTTTTTCATTTTTTCCTGAAAATTTAGTAATACTGCATTGAAATTTCAAAGTTTCACCAAATAGATTTACTTTTTTCCAAACAAGGAATAGTATCTTAGAAACTACATTCATTTTTTTCAAAATTTTGTTCTTACGTATTTTTCAAATTATGTTAATAACTTATTCAAATTTTCATGTCAAGTTGCCTAACTCTGTTTTCTAAATTTTCATTGCCACTTAAGGGCCTAGTTTGGATCCCCATGATCTTGCATTGACACAAATATTTGGTTAACAAGAATAATTATCTTGATTTTTCCTAGAAAATGTATGAAGACATTAAGTTTGAGATGGCTTGGCTAAATAGTTTAGATCGAGCTATCGTGGAAAAGTATTTCAAAGCATATAGTGATTCAAACCAAAGAGAACAACCTAGGGGATGATTTTTCTTGAAGTTCAAATATTTGGTGTCAATTCAAACTTTCTGCTTTTAGTATGTTTAGATACTTAACTATTTAATTTATTTTTTATTTGTGTTTCAATACTTGATGTAAAATGGGTCCCACTCAATTCATAATGTGGCTCCCATATTTTAGGCATGGTCAAGTGGTGTTTTAGAATTATGCATGGGCTCATATAATATGATGCATGGATCAAATTTTGTTAAGTGGAGTTAAAGAATTACTTTTAGAGTGATATAAAGATAGGAACATCTACAAGGAATTATTGATTACAAAATTATGCATTAATAATGGAAATTTTTAACTCTTCTTTTTCCTATAAAAGGAGACATCATATATTGTATAAGAGTTGGCTCTTTTAATATCTATTTTGTGAGACAACATTAGTTAGTAGCATTACTTTTAGTAATAGTTGGAGGAAGAAATCTAAAGAAGATTTAATTTTGGTTAAAAAATTCTTGTTGAAATTAATAAAGGTCCCATCTTCTTCAATTATTTCTTTTATTTGGAATTAGAGTACTTTAATAAATTCTTTATTTTTTACAATTTTGTGAAAATTTAGAGTAAAAGAATTGAAAAAATCTATTTATGTTGAATTGTTGGATTTTTTCATTGAATTTGTGTGTGAGATATAGTAGTTTAGTGAATATATTTATGCTACTCTAGAATCCTTTGAAGTTGGTACTTTCTTTATTATTGATTGAAAAATCAATGATCATGATATAGTGGGTTTTAAATTATTTTCCCATACTTTCTATATAAAGAATGAAATATTAAATCAAACCATTCATTTAGTTTATTTTTTAACTCAATTTCTTTTATTATTTTATTTTACAATCTCTCAAATTATACTAGAATAAAACTTTAAAATTAGAAAAAAGAAATGATACAAAAACCCACATCACAAAAAAGGAAAAGAATCACTTAGAGAAGAAACTTGTTTAAACTTTTGAGAATCATCAAAGGCCCCTTGAATAATTGACTATTGAGTTTTCCAACATAGATGAGATCCAACTTTAAAGAATTGGATATAATAAATCTCAGATCTATTATCATTTCAAGAGAGGTAAACTAATCTTAGTATTCTTAAGTTGAATTATGTCAATTAGGCCATCAACAAGATGTTGGGGAGAAATATGATTTATTTCATGAGTATTTGATATGCTTACATTTTGATGTTAATCGTGAACACTTTGATTTATATTATTGTTTCTTCTAGCAATAAAATTTTGAAAGTTAGGATCTGAATGTTTATTTCTTCTATCATTCTTGCTAGCACTGTTTTTTGAATTATTTGAGGCATATTGGTCCCTTAAATCTACAACTAATCATTTTCTTCCTAATTTTTGAACATTATTTCCATGATACAAGGCTTGAGTAAATTTACCTATCTTTAGCTTTCCAAGTGGATTATTGTTCCTTTATAGGTATACATGAATCTTCCATGTCTTGTGAGCATCTGAGAAATATTCTCTCCTCCATCTTTTATCTTCATTTTGGTCTTTAATTAGATTTAATAAAAAAAAGCTACCACTCTTTAATCAAGAAAAGAGTATGATTTTACAATGATTAACACTCCAATATGATATTGATTTGAACAATTCAAGCACCTCAACTTGAGAATAGCCTTTAATTTATCCTTAACAATAGCACCTTTTGTTGGTGATCTAAACTATTTATAAATCCAAAATTTATAAAGTGTATACTAGTTCTAAAGGTTGGGGAATGTCAACTTTAGAGAAATTAGTTGAAACTTGTGATTAAAAAAGAGATAGCTCAAGACTAATTTTTAAGGTAGAGTATCTCTCCTTTACTTTATGCTATGTTAGGCCTACAAGGGTAGTGCCTGAGGTTCCTACAAGATAATTAAAGAGAAATAAAAGGAATACAAATAGCCTTGAGGGAAAACAAACCATGTGAATATGAAACCCCTGAAAGGAAGCCAAGTGTATGGAAGATGCTTCCTACACCAATCTAAGTAGGAGAGTAGTTGCAAAAATTTATTTTAAAACCTTAAATAGTTATAGATTTAGATGCACATATATATCATAAACAAGTAAACAATGAAAACATAACACACAATTTTACGTGGAGAAAACCCTTTCGGGAGAAAAACCCCACACTTTAAGCACAACTCAATTATATTATTCAACAACAATTGTAGCTTTGGGAAAAACCTAGGTTGGCAGATTAGAGCTTAAACAACTAAAACCCAAAGCAAGCAATGAAGTACAAAGGAGGAAAAACATGAAAACAAGGAGAGATCTCACCAAATGTCTTCAACCTCCATGATTAACCTTCATTGCATCTTCTCTATTTGCTGAAATATTATGTGTGCCCTCATATTTGTGATGAGAAAGCTATGACTATGCCAATGTCCTAAGAAAATGTTGAAGGATTCTATCAAAAAGCCTCAAAATGCAACTAAGCAACTATGAAACAAGCATAAAATATGCATAAAATAGCATATGAAGTCAAGAGATGTAGATGCAATTGCCAAGAGATGTAGATGTCAAGAGATGTGCAAATGAGACCAAAATTACCATTTTATAGAAAAGTCAATTTTGGATGAATGGCCAAGATTGAAGATTGACAAATGCCCTAAGATCAATGGTTAAAATTAAATGTGACAACCCACAATTAGGGTGAGGGAAATATTAAGGCAAATTTGAAATGAGTGGTCAAGATTTGATTTTAAAAAATTAAATGAAAGGACAAGATTGCATGTGACAAAGAGATAAGACTGGCACAAAAAAAAGAAAAAACTGAAAAATCAAATAATAATAGAAATTATTTGATTTATGGAGGAAAGTTGACATTTTGAATTACAAATTAATTTAATTCAAAAGGTGGGACCATGTGACATCAAATAATTAATTTGAGTTATTTACTTGGAGAAAGAAAATAGAAGTGGGACAATTTTAAATAAATAATTTTATTTAAAATTAGGAGAATGCCAAGGTGGAGAATAATTAAATAAATTTAAAGAATTTATTTAATTAGAAGAGGACATAAGATATTAATGACGTATTTAAATAAATAAATAAAGTTTATTTATTTAAATGATTAGGAGGAAATAATGGACAAGAGATAATTAAATAAATTTAAGAATTTATTTAATCATAGAGAGACATTAGAACATTAGCGACGTATTTAAATAAATAAATAAATAAAAATTATTTACTTAAATAATCAAGAGGAATAAAATATATGAATTAATTAAATAATGAATAAATATTTAATTAATAGTTGAAATCGGACTATAGGACATAATTAAATTAATTAATTATGTTAAGAAGAAATATGGTGAAAATGGAACTTGCAAGCCTAGGTCAATTTTATGTGTCTACATTTTTCCCCTCTTTGTCATAATCTATTTTACCACATTGTGATAAAGAAAACAAGTCAAGACATGCCCCAGTGATGGTACGGAGTATGTATGCCCCCTCAGGAAAATTTTCAAATTTTGGCCCGGCGACAAAAAAAATTGGAAAGTGTCCCAAAAAGTTAATTTGATGTCCATAAAATCAGTGGTGTGATCAATTTTGGATTTCTAAGTGTTTAAAGCAACCAAAAAATTGGTCAAAGGTGGTCAAATGAGCCTCCAGTAATGAATTTTTGAAGAAAATCCCACTTTTACCCTATAAATAGGTTTGAAATGGGTAAAAAGTTAATTCGTTTTCATTTTTACCTTTTCAAATTTGAGAGCTCAAAGAGAGAGGAGACTTTGCAAAGATGGTGAATCTAGTGACTGAGCATCATGGCTACATCATGCGGACGTTCAAATGGCCAGAGGGTGCAAAGGCTCCAGTAAGTACATTGTACCCACCTTGTGATTTTCTCGTTTTGTGTGCCTTTGTAGGGTTTGAAGTCAAGTCAACGAATGTGTTGCGACACAAGTGTGTTTGCGAAAGACGCATTCGTGTTTGTGTTTGACACATTTGATGTGTCGTGACACAAACGCAAGGATTCTATTAGGTTTAGGTTGAAAGTGACGCATTTGCGGACTAGTGTGACACAATCACCGTATCACAACACAAATGATAGGTCTAGTGACGCAATCAAAGCATTGAGGTGCAAACGTGGTGCCATGCGACACATTTGTTTGACAATGACGCATATGATGGATGGAGCGATGCAAGTGCCAAAGGATGATACATTTGTAAGCTAATGTGACGCAATCGACAAGATGAGATGAAAATGCCAGGTGAAATGGTGCAACGCATTTGAATGAAGTCAACGCAACGCATTTGACTTTGACCAAGATTGACTTTTGTTTTAGACTTAGTTTATACTTATATGCTTGATTAGATAGATAGTAACGATGATTTTCAATGATGCGCTAACTCTCATTTCTACATGTGTAGAAATGAATACCACTCATTTATACACGTGAGTTTAGCCCTTCGACGTATGCATTTAGAGATCAGTTGCAAGATAAAGAGCGAAGATGACTAATGCATCTTGGACTATACTATATGACCTATATGCCCATTTTTTGGAAAAATAGGGGAATACTGATAGCACTGGCCAAGAGATGGCACTCAGAGACATGTTCATTCCACTTGCTGACAGGAGAGGCCACTATGACGCTTGAGGATGTGTATAGGATTCTACGCCTTTCAATCAAGGGAGAGCGTGTTGTTTATGATCCATACCAAGGACAATAGGTGATCACAGAGGATTATGAAGTTGATGAAGGTGCAGGACTAGGTATCAAGGGATATGAGATTCAGTGGGAGTTCATGGTTGAGCACTATCCTCAATGGGATGTGATGCTATGCACGTTGATTACCGATTTCTTGATTCCAGACCATCGCAGACACGATTTTTCAATCGGATAGGGAGATGTGCTTGTGAGGATGAGGTGGGACAGGATTGTTTTCACTTGGGGGCCTTGTCTACTTGGTATGATTTAACATCAATTGCATGAGGTGGCGTATAGAGGTGCGCATAGTATCAATTGTGCTACCATAGTACTTATGATCTGGGCTTGGGATTATATCCCCATCTTTTGTCCTCCTATTCAAAGACCACAATTGGCTGAGGGGATGCCATATTTTTATCTATATGTGGGTGCTATTTAGCAAACCAGAGTCAGGGAGACAGGATACTAGTGGCATCATATTAATACTTTGATGGCATTTGTTTGGAGGTCGTACAAAGATTGTGCACAGTGGGCCAAAGAGGGGGATCATTTGGCATTCTGTAGACAGTTTCATTATCTTATTGGTCACATTGTGTAGTCACAACTTATTATTGAGGTGTACCTACCCCAACAAGTATTATGGTAGTTCAGCGAGCAGCAGGATGTGCCAGTTTGGATAGTAGAGTATGTGAGATCGTCTTAGGAGACCATGTGGGGACCGTCCATATCAGTACCCTTAGCAGATCAATAGATTGATGGGTTGGTGGCACAACAGTGGGCTTGGAGTGGGGGCCCAGTATATCCCGGTACGATAGCAGAGTTTGATACATGCTAGAAGACTCATAGGCCACAGTCACTGGCAGACCCAAATGGGCCAGCCCCAATGGACTGGCGATCAGTGATACCACAAGTGTGTTGAGGAGGCTGAGGAGGTAGAGATGGTGGTAGGGAGAGGGGGAGGGATGGAGGCTGAGGAGATGGGGGGAGGGGTGGAGGAGGCGGTGGAGGTGATGACAGAGGTGATGGAGGAGATGGTGGGGGTGGAGGGAGGAGGAGGAGAGGAGGAGACGATGGGAGGAAGGGCAGGAGGGTACACCAGTGTGTTGAGAGGATTCCCTTGGATGAGATTCCTGAGGTGGAAAAGGAGGAGGAGAGGGATGAGGGGGTCAGACAGGAGGAGCAGCCAAAGGCTAAGGTCAAGCGGGAGGAGGGGAGAGCCAAGGCAAAGGTACATATAGCAGAGGAGGCCCTAGATGTCGACAAAGGGGAGGAGGAAACTGAGGGTGAGGAGGATATTGGAGGTGATGATGAGGAGTTAGACATCAGTGGGGAGGATGATATGGATGAGGCAGAGAGATAGCTTAGAGAGTAGATGGTGGACAAAGAGGAGGATATATCCATAGGACCACCTTTGCCACATGATGCTATGGTTGATCAAAGTGGCAGATATGTAGTGGAGATTAGATGAGGCCACAACTTAGATCAGGTTTCTACAAGTAGAGCTAGAGGTCACACGAGTAGAGCAATATTAGGTTGAGATCCGATGGCAGGAGGTGCAGGGCTGGTGTGCGAAGTTTGCATAGTTATGTGTTGGACCAATTGGGGATATAGCCAAGGAGTTAGCCAAGGTTAGTACTAGTCGGGGCCAGTATCAGATGTTATATGAGAGAGCAGTGTCATCCAAGTAGTGAAAGCCTATTTTGTCTAGATCACATAGCAGAACAAGCAGTGGGTCAGGGAGTAGCAACCAGAGTTAGAGCAGTGTGGGTGGGTCTACCTCTTTAGGTCATTCCTTAGGTCACAAGTCACACCATCATAGGCACTCTTCGGGTCACAGGTCTAGTCATAGCCATGGGTCATCTGCTTCAGAGCACAAATTAGAGCATAGCCTATTTCCAGCCACTAGTCCATCAGCTTCACAGACTCTACCTGTTGTGTCTATGATGCCATCAGTTCTCATTACAGAACATCATTTACCTCAATCTTCTCCTCGATGGGATGAGGAGAGTTCAGCCTAGGGCATTAACACTATTATCTTGTTGTCATGTTGGAGACATTATGTTATGAAATTTATATTTTGACCATCGAGCCTACGAGCTCTATTTTGGGATACCTCGTGACTTTATCCTGTGACATGGTTTTTGAGATTATGTATATGATGTAGTTTTGGTGTGGACTATATGCTTTATGTTATGTGATGGTGCATTATGATTTGATTATGTGTATGCGATGCCATTTATGTGATGATTCCTATGATGATGATGCACTTTATATGTTATACAATGTATGCATTTATGATGGTTATTTATAATTATATGCCATGATAATATTATGTTATGTATGATGATTAGATGATGTTCTATATGGATGCATAATGTTTTGATTCTAATGAATTGCATGGTGATGATTATGGATGCATCAATGTATCACTATATATGCATAGATAATGCGACATGTGATGTTTTATGTTATGATGTGTATGTATTACTGATATGGACAATATATGAAAATGTTTAATGCACATTTTATGTTATGTAAATGCAAATGAATGCAATTTTTATATGCTATTGATGTAAATATGCAAATGGATGTTTAGTTAATGTATGCCTTAATGAATGTTTTAATGTGTAATGCAACTAAGTGAATGGATGTATGTACATGTGTGATGAACTAATGTAATGTCTATATTATCATGTATGCAATTATATTTTTGTATGTCACATGATATCATCAGGAGACGGAAGAGAAGAAACGTCAAGACAAAAGCAGATGGATGTTAGTGGAGAGACAAAATCATTCAACATATTACTAAAGAACTAATAATTATTGCTCTTAATCATCATTGGGAGGATTATTGTGATGGCCAACAAACACCATGATATGACATAGATCAATGGTGTGCAAGGTCATACCATCGCATGAAACAAGCAGTCGTAGACAATGATGATCATGACTCATACTAAGAGCGTGGTTTCCCCAGTCATTTTGTCACAACCAATCCACAAAAACCAGAAATCCAAGTCATGAAATTTCATTGCTCCTCTAAATCTTGTTGCCAGGACATCCTCAAGGAACTAACAACATTACTATTTGAAAAAGACACGACAAGACAATCATCATGATATTTTGCTACTCCTCTAAATCCTATTGTTGGGACATCCTTAAGGAACTAGTAGCATGATGAAAAATCAAAGGACAAAATGAAAAGACAATGTTTGCCAAGTGTTTACCAAGTGTTTTAATGCTGAGATGTCAGGTGTTTTGATGTCGAGATTTTAGGTGTTTGATGTCAAGATGATGAATTCCAAGTAATGCCAAATTCAGGAAGGACACATCCTAAATGATGTCGATGTCGAGAGGATCGATCCTCAAATGCCAAGAGAATCCCTCAAAATTCCAAATGATAGTGACGATGCCTAGGGAAGACACATCCTAAGGCATAAATAATGACAAGGGTTGTTCTTCGGAAGGACACTTCTGATCAAGAATAACCAAAAGTTAACAGTTTGACAAGTGTTATGACAATTTGATAGTTGACATGTTATGACAGTTTAACTGAGTTTGACTTGTTTTGACATAATTGACTACATGTTCATGTTAACATGCTAATGTAATTGACATGTTGATTAAATGATTGCCAAAATTTGTTTGAGGGGTTGTCTATTTCAAAATAATTTGTTTGACTTGAAGACTTTTGATGTGTGTGCTAATGTAGTGTCATGAACCCTAATGGACTGACCTAGTACAGCCTCAGGGGCTCACCGATAGATGGCCTTGCCTACATCATACACTTAGAGACCTCATAGTTTGACACGACCAATTACTTTGTCTTGATGACCAAAGATTGAGTCATGATTTTATTTGGACAAACCTAAAAGGACCAACCTAATGTCTCGGGGGCTTGTAGATGAGCCTTGCCTATGTAGCACATACGCAGAGACAACGTAGTTCGACAATGACAAAGACTGACTAACATAACTGATATGATGGACACTAACAAAATATGACTCTTTTTTTAGGATTTTTGATATGTTTTGATTTTTTTGGATTTCTTTAAGACTTTTTATGATTTTTTTTAGGACTTTTATGATTTTTAGGATTTTTGAGGACATTTTGCATTTTTTTTGTCTTTTTTAGGACATTTTACTATTTTTGTCTTTTTTCAGGACAATTTGCAATTTTTTTATCTTTTTTTAGGACATTTTCTAATTTTTTTGTCTTTTTTCAGGACATTTTCTGATTTTTTTAATCTTTTTTCAGGAAATTTTCTGATTGACAGGACCATGTGCGATACCCACTACAGTCGGTGATAAAAGATTGCCCCTAGTCAGGTCAAGGACAAGCCAAGTTTGAAGGATATGGAAAAGGACGTGCTTGGGGTGACAAACTGAAGTAATGTAAGACCCGATGTCAACCATTGTCAACCATGGAAAGGAAAGGTATAATGTCATGACAAATGTCGTGATGGCGTCAGAAAGTGGTTGTTTATTAGGGACTAAGGCAAATAGAGTGAAAGTAGATGGGAAAGCAAAGAATAACTACACATGGCACCTGTTTGCCAGGTTTTCACCATGGTACTTATCCAAAGTGCCTGTTTACCAGGTTTTCACTATTAGAAAAATTATTTCTCTTTACTATTTTTGTCATTTTATTTTTTTTGGTGTCACCAAGATGCATGTTTGCGAGGTTTTCATCAAGGTGACAATTTTTTGTACTTTTCATTTTTTTTGTATTTTTTATGGTTTTCAGCCTAGCTCTTTGATGCTATGCGTAGAACTTTCAGAGATGCAAATTGTTGATAGGCTCTATTAACTATATGTTATCTGGAGTAGCTAGTGTTAGGGTTAGAAAGGCAGATATCTAACAATTAAATGCAAATTTAATTAATAAATAGAGAAACTAAAACACACAGAATAAATTATAACATAGAGAATTTAACGTGGTTCACCCAATCTAGGCTACATCCACCAAACCACAGCCATCCAATAATTTTATTATCTAGTGCAAAAACCTATTAAAATCTTGCCAATAATCATGTTTTTTTTCATCATACTTAACCCCCATCCAAACCCCTTTTAACAAGCTTAGAAGCTTCTAGATTAGGTTTCTACAAAATCAGGTTTTTTTCTTTTTTCGTTGATTTTTCCCTTTTTCAGTGATGATGCGAAAAAGTAGGAGAAATTTCTTTCTTGGGGCCTATCGCCCTCGAACCCCCACCCGGGGCCTAGCCCAACTCCGGACCCTGACAAGGATACATGTCGGGATATACAATGTAGCATGATCAGTCGTCACACACCAATAACTAATTGGTAAGCTCCAAAACCAAATGAGGCAGTGATGATATAAGGACCCAACCAATTGGGCTCAAACTTGTCAGGTTTCTCTCTGTCAGACTGATTCTTTGGGTTCTACATTAGGACTAGGTCGCCAATGTCAAACTTATGAACCATTACTCTCTTATTATAACTATGGCAAAGGCGATTTTGGTATTCCTACAAATGATTCAAGGCATTATGTCTTATTTCGTTTAACATTTCTAGCTCATGCAATCGTGACTATCTATATTCTTCATTATCAATTAGGCCCTTCATGGAGACTCGTAAATATGGAATTTTGACCTTGATAGGCAGGATAGCTTCAACTCCAAAGACCAAGGCCAATGGAGTGGCTCTAGTGGGCATGTAGATGCTGATGTGGTAGGCCCACAAAGTAGGGTTAAGTTGTATATGCCAGTCACGACCAACGTCATTGACGGTCTTCTTAAGAAGTTTAATAATTATCTTATTGGGCGCCTCGGCTTGACCGTTTCCTTGTGGGTAGTATGGCCTTGAGAAATGATGTTGGATGTGGAAGCATTCACATAACTCATGAATGTCTTGATTTTTGAAGGGACAACCATTATCTGTGATGATGGATTGTGGAATACCATACCAGCAGATGATATAATTGAGAATAAATTTAGAAATCTTCTTGTCAGTTATGTATGTAAGTGGGATGGCTTCAATCCACATAGTCAAATACTCAGTGGCGGTGATAATGAATTTATGGTCATTGGAAGAGGTGGGATGGATTTTACCCATGAGGTTGAGTCCCCATTGTGTGAAGGGCCAAGGAGAAGTGATGGGTCAAAGTTCCTATGTTGGTGCATGAATCAAATCACTATGTATTTGACATTGGTGACACGTTTTGACAAATTTAAGTGCATATTTTTCCATTGTCAGCCAATAATACCCAAGTCTCGTGAGCTTCTTAGCTAAGGTATGGCCACATGAATGAGATCCACATATACCCTCATGTACCTCATGTAAGGTTGTTTTCGCTTTGTCATTGTCGAGACATCGAAGAAGGGTATTGTCGAAGCTACAATGGTATAAGGTGTCACTGATGATGGTGAATTGAGCAGCTTTACAGATAAAGTATTTTCATTGATTGTTGGATAGGTTTGGGGGAAGGGTCTGGGACTAGAGATAGTCATAGATTTCTTGATACCATGGAGAATTCAGACCAACAAGCTCACAAACCATTTCTGACTCTGGAATATCATATGCAGGAACCAAGAGCTGCTCCACCAAGAACTCGAATTGTGGCACATTGTTGGGAATGTCTAGGAGAGATCCAATTGTAGCCATTGTGTTTGTGCCTTGGAATTTTCTCAAAAGTGAGTATACAAAAATATGATTAAAAGCTATCGACCATGTGTTTATAGGGCAACAAATTTTCATCCTTGGTGTCATATTCATCATTGACCTGATTGATGACCAACTGAGAATCTCCATATACTAGCAATGTTTTAATTTTCCATTTTATAGCCATGCAGAGTCCTTTGACAAGTGCCGAGCATATTTAGCAATGTTCTTGGTACAAGGAAAGGCAATGCGGAATGACTTAGAAATGGAGTCCCCTTGTGGTGTGATGAACAATATACTAGCACCCAAGCCATGACCAATATGAGATCTTTCAAAGTAAAGCTTCCAGGGTGATTTAGGTTATGCATGAAAGATGGACTCATCGGGGAAATCTGCTACCAATGGGTGATTGCCTTGTACAAGTACATCTATGACTTAATAGGCTATCACTTGTCCTTTTATGGTTTTTCGTTCCACATATTGTATGTCATGCTCACTCAGTACATAACCCATTTTTCCAACCGACCTGTCAATATTGCTCTACTAAGGAGATACTTTAATGGATCAATCTTTGCCACTAGATGTGTCTTGTGGTTCAACATGTAGTGTCTTAACTTATGGGCGGCGAAAACAACTGCTAGACAGACATGTTCTATAGATATGTATTTGAGTTCATATCAGACCAATGTCTGATTGATATAATATATTGCCCTTTCTTTCTCATCGTGGTCATTTTGTGCCAGCAATGCCCCCAGTGTTGAAGTGGTTGCAGAAATATATACAATCAAAGGTTTTCCTTCAATAGGAGGCATTAGGATAGGTGGGGACAATAGATAATATTTAATTTGTTGGAAGGCCTCTTGACATTTATCAATCCACACAAAGGGGATATTTTTGCGCAAGAGATATTGGAACGGTTGGCACTTGTCTGCTAGTTGTGTAATGAAGTGTTGAATAGACTATAATCTGCCTTGTAATGTCCTTAACTCACTGATTCCTTTTGGCGGAGGCATGTCTAATATGGCTTTCACTTTGGCAGGATCAACTTCAATGCCTCTACGAGACACTATATATCCCAAAATTTTTCCTGATGTCACACCAAAGACACACTTCTTAGTATTCAAGCAGGCCTTCTAGTCTTCCAATCTTTTGAAAAAAAATTCTAGCACATTAATGTGATCTTTTCATGTCAAAGACTCTTCCAAAAGGTCATCCACATAATCTTCCATTAGCGTGTGCATCATGTCATAAAATATTGTTGTCATGGCTGGTTGATATGTGGCACCTACATTCTTGAGACCAAAAGGAATGACATTCAAGCAATATGTACCCCAAGGACAAGTGAATGTCATTTTATGTAAATCTTCAAGAGCTATTCGAATCTGATTGTAACCCGAGAAACCATCCATGAGAGGCAACATCTCATATCCTATTGTAAGGTCAACTATGATGTCTATGTTGGGTAATGGAAAGTCATCCTTTAGGCATGCCTTGTTTAGATCACAAAAGTCTATGCAAATGCGTATTTGATTATTCAGCTTAGTGACAAGTACAAGATTCGAAATCCAATCAGTGTAGTCTATTGATCTTATGAATCCTACATCCAGTAGCTTCTTGAGTTCGGCCTTTACTAGCAATGCAATTTGAGGATTCATCTTTCATAAAAAAAAATTACTAGTTTAGCATCCAGAAACAAGGGTAGGTTATGAAAACTTAGCTCAAGATCCAACCCAGGCATATTGGCATATGACCATGCAAAGTTAATCTTACGTTTTGAGAAGAATTTTTGAAATTCAAGTTTTTCTTCTTCTATAAAAGATGCTGCAAAGAGAACAATTTTGGGATCTTCTATTGTGGCTATATTGACTTCCATGGTGTCCTCAATAAGCATTGTCAATTTTTCCTATGTCACATGGAGAAATTCCAAGCCTCCATTCTTGGGCGCCTCAATATTTTGGAGTTATGCTCTTGTAGGAGTCTTCACATTTGTTCTCAATTTTGGAGTAATTTTAGGAGCATAATAGTACTTCAACAAACAACAACCTTACATCTCCAAAATACAAGTGCTCAATATATAGGAGTTTACAATACATTAATTAGAAATTTTTAAAATCTAATGCCCAAGGCTAAAGATGCAACATGGAAAGTGCCAAAGACACTACACGTGCATAATGGTAAGTTTCCACGTATCAACACATGCAAATTGCAATTGCCATTTGTCACTAAACTTGTACATGCAAAAACTGCACCTACCAAAATATAACTGCACCTCCAAAGCGCTCACATTCCATGCAAAATCAACATGAAATAGAAAATTCCTTCATGCTCAACTCCACCTATAGACGGTAACTTCCATCTTGACTCCTCAAAAATAGAAACTGCAATTTCTAATTCACAATGCAAAATGGGATAATATTGTCAATTATAATTTCAACATTAAATCATTAAATAATCAATGCTAGAAAATCAAAGGTTGAGACATCTTATTCCTAACAACCACCAAACTACATAGGCTTGTTAAATCAAGTCTCTAGAACATCTCTAAAGATATGGCAAGTGTCATGTATGTAACAAACATGGATATAGTTTATATCCCTAAATACTTTTTTCATTTTAATGTCATACTTCATACATTACCATCAAGACAAACAAGAAAACATAATCTTCACAAATTCATTAGCTCTCATGATATTATACAAGTTGGACACGCTTGAAATTATGCAAGTTGGAAATACATGTAAAACAAACTAAAAATGAGTAAGATATGTTTTTTGATGTTTAAATAATGGTGTAGTGAAAGATTTGGCTGCAAAAAGATTTTGAGGCATAACCAATACCTCCTCTTTGCAAGAAAAAAAATATTTCATCTCTTAAATGATTGTTGACAATAAAAAATTGCATCATTTTCATCAAATATACTTCTATTGATAGGCAACAATTAGCCAACACTCTAAATACACATTTGACCATGTTTATTAATTAAATAAATATTCCAACTATACCGTGAAATACTTAATTCCAATTAAAAAAAAATAAGATTAGCTAAATCAAAATACATTATACAGTACATAAGATGACCAAAAAAAAAATCCTTTCTTTTATAATTAACCAATGACAAAATTTATACAAAATCCTTTCTTTTGTAGTTAACCAATGAAAAATGTTTATTTTACATTACTATGAAATAAATAACAAATAACATTCTTATCTGCAATAAAAAACATCTGGGTAGATATCATTCCGTCTTACAATAAAAAATATTGGGGTCAACGGTGATTTTGTTGTGTTGGCAAAGACGGTTTTTCGATTTCATCTCTTGAATCCCATAGACTGATAGATCTGGTGGACGTAATTAAAATCATTCATTCATTCATTCGACCAAACCAAAATGGAAGTGAAAGACTACAATATAGCTTATCAACAATTGTAGTCAAAGCTGGGAGAGTTCTCCAATCTTCACCCTTCAGCACAACCCACGCACACCACTTCTTGGTTTCTCCTTTGTAATGCCCAATTTGCCGCTGCTCAAAGTCAAACAGCCTGGGAAAACAATCCTGGCGTTGACTGTCTGTCAAGTAAAGCTGCATATCATATTGGTCGCTAATTACCGTGGTCGGGACAATCACGTATGGATAACCTTTCCACATCAAAATTACCCGACACACTCTTCAGATTTTGACGACTTGAGCTTCCCACATCCATCAAACATGATGCTCTGGAGAGAGTTCATGGCCTCAAGATGCATGTTAAGGTCAAGCGGCCAACACTGAGAAATAATCAGTTGTACAAGATTATTGAGATGAGATATTCCTGACACACTTAGTAGTTTTGTACAAGCATCCAACTGAAGAAGCTTCAGAGTTGCTGGCAAAGTTATTTCTTGCAGCTTCCCACACCTGAAAATGTGAATCTCCTCAACGAAAGTTGAATGTTCAAAACATGGCAGCTCTTCAAGCTCCGGACAATCCGATAACCACAACTGTGCAAAGTTACCCCACACTCCTTTCAAATTCCCACAACGATCTACCCGAAGATTGAGGTTCCCGCATCCATCAATTGTAATCCTTTCCAGGCTATTTAAACCTCAAATAATTGGCAACTCCTCAAGCTCCGAGCACTCACTGATGTACAGTTCTGTAAGTTCTTTAAGACCATCCATTCCTGCAATCCTTCGCAAATGTCTGCAACATTGCACAGTGAGTTTGATGAGTTTTATTGGTAGTGTTATGATATGCAGTTTATCGCATGAGACAATTTTAATCCTCTCAAAGTGGCTTGCTTGGGCAAAGATTGGTATCTCCTCAAGTTCCGGACACTCACTGATGTAGAGCTCTGTAAGCTCTGTTAAATCTACCAATCCTGCAATCCTTTGCAATTTTCTGCACTTCTGCACTTTGAGTTCTCTGAGTGTCATTGGCAGTGTCATGTTGTGAATATTGCAATATTCAACAGAAATTCTATACAGAGAGTTCGATCCAGAAAGATGCAAATCAACCTGAAGCTCGGGAGTATTTTTTATATTCAGCTCTTCAAGTTTTGTAAGAACAGATATTTCTTCTACTTTTTTCAGTTCTATGCAAGCTTCCAATGTGAGTTTAGTGAGGCTTGATTGAAGTGTTATGTTCTGCATCTTCTCGGATTTAATAATGGCAATATTCTCCAAACAGCTCGTGCCCGAGAGGCACAAGTCAAGCTCGAGCTTAGGGCATGCAACAATATTCAATTCTACCAATTCTTTAAGAACAGATATTCCTGTCAGACTTTTGAGTTCTCCACAAGCATTCAACTCAAGACGCTTCAGAGTCATTGGCAAAGTTATGTTTTGCAGGTTCCCACACTGAAGAATGTTAATCTCCTTAAGGCATGTCACATTCCCAAAACAGGGCAGCTCCTCAAGCATTGGACAACGCTTGATGGTCAATTTGTCCAGATCAAAGTCAACGGATAATATTTTCAAAATTCTACAATCCGTCACCTCAAGGCAATTGAGCTTCACACATCCATTAATTGTAATCCTCTCCAGGCAATTCGCACCATAAATAACTGACAAATTCAATTCCCTAAGCTGCGGACATGCACTAATGTTTACCATTTGAATCTTTCGGAAACCAATGTTTGCTCCTGATACTGTTTCCAGATTTTTACAACCATCCAGCTCAAAACATTTAACCTTGACAGATGAATCAACTCTTATCCTCTTCAGAAAGTTCAAATCCACCAGACGCAACTCTCGTTGAAGCTTCCGGCACAAAGAAATACTAAGTTCTACAAGCTTTGGAAGATCAGATATACCTGTCACACTAGTCAATTTTGAGCAGTTTTCAATCATAACTTTTTCCAGGCAGCCCAGTTGTCCAAGACTTAACTCGGGAAGCATTGAACATCTACTAATGTTCAATTCTACGAGCTTCGTAAAACCAGATATTCCTGGCACACTTTTCCAATTACAATCTGCAAGTGTTATTCTTTCGAGGTTACCCAGACGGTCAAGACTTGCCTCCTCAAGCTGAGGGCATGCACTAATGTTCAATTCTACGACCTTCCTAAAACCGGATATTCCTGGCACAGTTCTCAAATTACAATCTGCAATTGTAATCCTTTCGAGGTTACCCAGACGGTCAAGACTTGCCTCCTCAAGTTGACAGCATGCACTAATGTTTAATTCTGTAAGCTTTGTAAGATCAGAGGTCACTAACAAACTTTTGAGATCTTCACAATCGCCAATCTTAAGACAATTCAGTCTTTTAAGATCTTTACAATTGCTCAATTTCACTTCAATGAGTTTTTTCATGCCAGAAAGTTCCAAGGATTGAAGATTCGGACAATAATTTCCGCTAATTACAATTTTATTTATATTATCTTGCTCGCTAATTACTAGATCTTCAAGCGAGCTCAATGGTGCCTTAATGGTAGCAATCTTTCGACCATCATTCGAATCTAAAACATGAAGATTCGTTGGGGAGGATTCTAATAATGGGAGACCTTCTCTACCTGCCCTGTGTTCACCTTCAATGACTTCCTTTTTCACATTTCTTAATATTTCTAAGAAATCTGGGAACTGTCCCAAACAAGTTCTAGAAATTTCTAGTACTCTCAATTGAGAAGGATCCTGAAAATCAAAATAAAATTGTTTTGAACTTTCAACGGCAGCCAGGAATTATTGTAACATAGATCATTTGATTATGGGTTTAATAAAGAGTTAATTTTTTTTATGGGAAAGAAGAGAATTCCTGTACAACTTGCCGCCAAAAATCTATTGAAACGACCACCATAGATTGTCAAACACTGCAAATTTTGAAGTGGAATCCATGAAGGAATCGAATCGGAGTAATACCCATCCACATCCAGTTGAAGCAATAGCAAACAAGTTGATGTCGCAGCACTATCATCCGGTTCCCCCAAAAAGAACATAATTCTAGAATTCAGGGACTCGTCAAAAAATGAATGGAAACACCTTTTTTTAGTTTGAGTAAGTATGTATTCAAGTCCGTTTGATTCCTGGATTCACAGAAGTTAAGTGTTAGAATATCATTTGAATTGATATACAGAAGACATATGGCGGGAGAACAAGCATACCAAATTTTTAAGATCCCGAGGATGCCACGCAGCCACAGGCGACGAGGATGGCTTATTTCATTTCCTATTTCGCGTCCCAAGTCCCGCAGGTGGTCATGCATTCTCAATACAGGCACGCGATCTTCTGTTTCTTCAACAAGACACCTGTCTTTTAATGTTTGCAGTCCATATCGAGCGTGCCAGCCCGATGCCTCCCAGACTCTCGTGGCTATAGATTTCACTTGGTCAACAAAAAAACATGCCATATCTATGAACATTTGTTTTTCCTCTTTTTTTAAAGCGTCAAAACTTATTTTAAGCTTTTTCTGAATGTCTGGATGCAGCTTCCCATCATCAAGTTCTTTAAGCACTGACCTCCAATAAACTTCATTTCTACCACGAGATAAGCCTCCACACACGCCAACGAAGTCATCAACAAGATCTTGGTATCCTCTAGCTGGATGAGGGTGGGAGAAAGCATGCAAACTAAAAGGCTGTCTAGCATCTTCTTTATCCATTTCTCTTAAATGATAACGTGCCTCAATTCCCTCGGCAATAAGTATTCCTTCATCCCGGGTTGTAATTATTACCAGACTATTGCCAGGCATATGCATGATCGGTAGGGCATCTAACTGTTCCAGATGATCAATATCATCTAGAACAATTAGGAAGCTCCAAGGACAACTACTTGCTATACGATTACAGATATATCTTGACCCTTCCTCTACACTTTCAAAACTGAGCTTTTTTACACTGAAGAGTTCTTTCAGGAGTTTCACTTGCAAAGAAGGTAAATTGCTTGTAGCTGAGGTTCCCCGGACATCAAATAGAAAACAGGCACGATCATATTGATGACGCATTCGGTTAAACAGCTCTTTGCAAAGAGTTGTTTTGCCTACCCCACCCATTCCGAAAACGCCAACGATCTTAGCCTTCCCTTCTCCTCCTTTCATTCCACGGTAGATTTCAAAATTTTGTACAAGCTTATCAAAGCATCGCCTTTCAAACTCGTGCACAAGCTTGTCAAGTGCTACCGGATGTATGGCAACCCGCAAAGGTTTTTTTACGTTGAACTTCCTTTTGCACTGATGTTACTATGCTTTTCAAGTCACACAGGCTTCACAAACGCAAGGGGGAATTTGATGAGAAATTAAAAAAAAAATCACTAAAGGCAATCATTTATTATTTGCAAAGGCATAAACCAAAGTAGAATGGAAACAAAAAAATCTATCTTCAAATCTTTTATTTCGTGACCTGTAGTAAATGAAATAGAACGGAGGGCTTCCTTCCACTCATCAAGCTTCTCCAAGTACCTCGATTTGTTGTGGTATTGAGTGAATGCATTAGCGTACACTCCCTTTTCTATGTGGCGCAGTGTCGAGGGTTCCACCCCATAAAAAACGGGAATAATCTTAGCTTTACTCTGTTGGATGAGAACCAGCTCCGCCAAACACCAAGGGGACTCTGCATATGTCTTGGAGAAGATAGCGATATGGACTGCCGCAGAGTTGATAGCAGTCTCAATGGTAGAAGGAAAGGATTGTCCAAGCTCCATCTCTTTCTTGTCAAGAAAAACCCGTATTCCTAAGTCTTCAAGGGACTCGTAGAGCGGAAGAGCCAGAGTTTGTTTGGAATCAGGACCTCTGTGATTGATGAAGACATCATACAATGTTGTCGATTCAGAAACCTTTCGCCTTGTGGCCGGAGGTTCAAATCCTGAGAAACCATGATCTTTCCTTTCGGATGATGAAGAAGATGCCATTGGTTTCGGCTCGGCTCAAACGCTTACCCCACTTTTAGAAATATGGATGAATAAAAGAAGAGTGGTTTGCACTAGATCGGAGTTTTGCATATTTGGAATACGAATCAGAGGTATTGCAGGCAGGTTCATTTGTCCTTGGAAACAACGAGGAAAACAGACAGTAGAACCACTTGTAAGTTGCACATACGAGAAATTAGAAATGAATGGAAGATACAGGTTGGAAAGTTACCTTTGTCGGCCACCATTAGAAAAGGTGAGAATAAGGTATTGCCCAATTTCGGAAGTGTTGCGACAATAGTGATTTAAATTTTGTATTATTAATAATCAATCCCATCTAATTGACATAGGACTAGATATCCCAATGATGAGCAACTACTAAATTTAACGTAAATTTGAGAGTACCTAACGTTGGAGGGCAATGGCTATAGCGGCGACAATTTGCACCGGCCCATGGATGTCTATGCCATGCCCTCCCCCTTGCATACCCCTCTGACTGTCCGTAGTAGGCCGTATTTGCACGGATTTTTTTGTTTACTCTGCTCAAAAAATATCTTTTACCTCCTTTTTTTATTTTTTTTCTGCTTTGCCTGGGCATTATGAAATATAAAAATTAAAAATAAAAACTTATTTTTTATTAAAATTTATAGTATTAATTTATATTAAAAATATCAAAATTTAATCCCCTCGCCCCTCACACAGGCGTTTGGTCGTCCAGGGTGGACGTGAGGTGGCAGGCGGGACGGACAGGTAGGAGCGGACTTTGTCTTGTTTCAGTCACATCAACCTACCTCAGTTGGCCGAATACGGCACTCTTTGCTTGGTTATCGGTTAAATCGCAGGTTCTTGAGGTGGCGCAGAGGCATGTTGGGCTCAGTTCCCACGGTGTCGCTTAGTTGACACGACGGGCACGGATATCTTTGTCCTAACCGCGGACGTGCCGAGTGGTATTGGCCATTAATTGCATTGATCATGAAACTAAGTTGGATGGACGAAGACGGCTTTCTTCTCATGCCAAGGACAGATTTGTTCATCCAAAATCCTCTTCCGTATATGTGATCTGCAGGATCATTATTCGGGGCTTCATTATGTTTATGTTGCCCATTTCTAAGTATGGGCACGACATTTGGTTGTTGTTTTGTTTGTTTGTTTTTTCTGTTGCAGGGAGCGTTCGGCAAATTCTTGTCGATGGAGAAGCAGTTGCGGTCGAAGTTTACTATCCTCATTTCGTCGGAAGAGCTGGTCTCGTTCGGAGTGGACACTCCCGTTTCATTAACTGCAACGGAAAGGCAAATTGCATTTCGCGAGATCACGGACCAGCGCCTAAAGCGCATTTTGCTCGTGGATGACCCGACGACGCTCATGGCTGTGAAGATGGTCTTAGGCAAAGGTCACCTTGAAAGGAAAGAATATGCCCGCGACAATGCTCAAATTTCATCTCGGTTCCTCGTCGTCCTCCTGGATCTAGGTATTCTGAAGCCAGTGGCCAGGGACTTGGTGGTTCGATTGTTTCGGGAGGATTTACTGGGCAGTCTCGACATTACCCTGAAGGCGGCTTTTAGTGGTAAGGGCATCCCGCGCCCTGAAGACCTCATCTCCCTCTGGGATTCCGATGAAGCGATCAAAGTGTATCTGTTTCTTCTGGACCTCAAAGGACCTGCTTTATCTCGTCACCGAAAACTTGCCGACATGGCCGTGGAGTTTCTGAAAAGAAAAATGAAAATTGTGCCGGTGGAGGGGATGGATTGGGTCGAAGGTTTCATATGCTTTGCAGAAGTCAATGGATTCTGGTGATTTAGTCGGGTATTGCAGTAGCTATATGTTTTGATAGCTCTTGTTTTAGTATTCTCTGCTTACAAGAATTCGAGATTTAGTATTTGGCTGTTGTGGTGGTTAGGCCTTTGTTAGTTTCTCCTTCGTATCACCACTCTTATGTTATAAACTGCATGAAACTTATCTTTGTTAGCTCTTTTTGGTGGTCTGATGGTCTTCATTGAAAATCTCCTGCTTAGCAGACGTTTGTAAAGCTTTTTCTATCTATGAAAATATCACCTTACGTATCAAATATATATATATATATATCAAAATTTAATATTTTTTTTTTGAAAATTTAAATACTTTTTATACTATGTATTTATATATATTTTACTTTAAAATAAAATTTTATTAATATTTTAAATATTTTTTATAATTTTAAAATTATAGTTAAATATTGAAAGTTTTGAATGAAAAACATAAAATAAATATAAAAATATTTAATAAAAAATAAGATAGAAAGTAAAAATATTTAAATTTAACATAAAATATTAAAATCTTGTATATACTATTTCTATTAATTTAATTTAAATATCCAGATGTTAATGTGTTTAATATAATTTGATATTTTAAATTTTGATTTAAAAAAATTAATTTCTAAATTTTTAATTTGAAAGACAATAAATCAACAAAGAATGTATTTAACAATGTCATAATTAATTAACTCATTGCAATAATATTAATAATATAAACACTTGAATAAATATAATAGTTTAATATTGTCATCTCTTTAGATGGATGTGTTTAAGATAGCCATAATATTAAATTTTGAGATGTTGATGTATTTAAAATAACTATAATATATTATTAAGAGCTTGTGAAATAAACTAGCATACATATATTAATTAATAATATATATAAAATACAGAGAGTTATCACAAATTATTTCTTTTTATTTTTTTATGTTAGAATGTTATTTAAATTAGTACATGTATAGATATATGTTATAAAATAATTCCTTATTTCAATTATTTTCAAATTTATAACCCAAAACCTAACTGAACCCTAAAGCTTCACCTTAATTCTAATCACAAGTTCTATCTTAGAATCCTAACTCTAACCCTTACCCTAGTTGAGTTGTAACCCTAACCTTAATTTAATTCTAACCCCAAGCTTTATCTAAGAATCATAACCCTTTGGGGTTTTAGGACTTAGAGTTGCTAGATGAAATTATTATTTCATCTAAATAATAATAAGTTATAAATTTATTAACTCCAAAAT
Source organism: Sequoia sempervirens (assembly GCA_007258455.2). NCBI lineage: Eukaryota > Viridiplantae > Streptophyta > Pinopsida > Cupressales > Cupressaceae > Sequoia > Sequoia sempervirens. Next base: position 446,596,501 of record VDFB02075321.1, read on the forward strand.
TTGTAAATAATAACATGTTAATTTTATTTTCAATAAATAAATTTAAATGAATTTGATTAATATATAAAATAAAGATGTTATTTTAATTTTACTAATACAAGAAGATTTCATCATGTTAATTTTATTTGTATTAGATATATGTTTCATTTAAATAAATTAAACAAACTTTTATTTATGTAAAATATGATGTGTGTGGCATGTTTACCTATGTGTAATTTATTGTTTATCTATGCGTAATTTAATATTTGTGCATCGTAGTGACCATTTAGGAAGTAGGTGTTGGGAGTGACTAAGTCAAAGTGGTATTTTTTTATTGGTAATATTGATAGAACAAGAACATATTCTAAAGATCTTTCTTGAGGCTACCTGTCAATTGGAATTATCTTCTACTATTGTTAAAAAAATCAGAGTGACTAAGTCAAAGTGATTTTTGGGTGACTAAGTTTTATGTCCAATTAGGGTTAGGGTTCAATTAGGGACAACTATAGTTAGGGTTAGGCTTATGGTGTTCAAATATAGGGTTAAGGTTATAATTATGATTAGAGTTTGAAATAGTGTTACAGTTAGGGTTAGATTTCAATTAGGATTGGGGTTAGGGTGTTCAACTAAGGTTAGGATTATAATTATGATTAGTGTTAAAATTAGTATTATAGTTAGGATTGAACTTTTAATTAGGATTAGGGTTAGGGTTTACTTAGGTTTAGGGTTAGAGTTAGAGTTAGAATTCTAGGACAAAGTTTCGGGTTAGAATTAAATTAAGGTTAGGGTTATCTCAGATAAAGCTTGGGGTTAGAATAAGGGTTCCAATTAGGGTTAGAGTTCAATTAGGGTTTGGTGTTAATTAGTTTACGATTCAATTAGAGTTGCAATGAGTTAATTAATTATGACATTCTTAAATACATTCTTTGTTGATTTTTAAAATATCAAATTATAGTAAACACATTAACATCTAATATTTAAAATAAATTAATAGAAACAATATATACAAGATTATAATATTTAATATTAAATTTAAATATTTTTACTTTCTATCTTATTTTATCTTAAATATTTCATAATAAAATTTAAAAATTAAAAATTAAAACTTATTTTTTATTAAAATTTATAGTATTAGTTTATATTAAAAATATCAAAATTTAATATTTAAATTAATTTAATAATTTTTTTAAAAAATTAAATACTTTTTATACTATATATTTATATATATTTTACTTTAAAATAAAATTTTATTAATATTTTAAATATTTTTTATAATTTTAAAATTATAGTTAAATATTGAAAGTTTTGAATGAAAACAATAAAATAAATATAAAAATATTTAATAAAAAAATTAAAGATAAAGTATTATGTTATGGCTATCTTAAACACATCCATCTAAAGAGATGACAATATTAAACTATTATATTTACTCAAGTGTTTACATTATTAATATTATTGCAATGAGTTAATTAATTATGACATTGTTAAATACATTCTTTGTTGATTTATTGTCTTTCAAATTAAAAATTTAGAAATTAATTTTTTTAAATCAAAATTTAAAATATCAAATTATATTAAACACATTAACATCTGGATATTTAAATTAAATTAATAGAAATAGTATATACAAGATTTTAATATTTTATGTTAAATTTAAATATTTTTACTTTCTATCTTATTTTTTATTAAATATTTTTATATTTATTTTATGTTTTTCATTCAAAACTTTCAATATTTAACTATAATTTTAAAATTATAAAAAATATTTAAAATATTAATAAAATTTTATTTTAAAGTAAAATATATATAAATACATAGTATAAAAAGTATTTAAATTTTCAAAAAAAATTATTAAATTAATTTTAATATTAAATTTTGATATTTTTAATATAAATTAATACTATAACTTTTAATAAAAAATAAGTTTTTATTTTTAATTTTTATAATACATAATGCCCAGGCAAAGCAGCAAAAAAATAAAAAAAGGAGGTAAAAGATATTTTTTGGGCACCGTAAACCAAAAAAATCCGTGCAAATACGCCTGCTGCAGCACACGGACGGTCAGAGGGGTATGCAGAAGGAGGGCATGCCATAGACATCCATGGACCAGTGCAAATTGTCGCCCCATTGCCAACGTTGGAGCCTCGCACCACGAAGCAACGAAAGCCTAGGAAACACCTTATTTTTATTTTTTTAATTTATTTGGGCAATTACAAATTTATATTTAAAAAAATGATCTATGCTAAGTGTTAATTACTAGATTATCGGATTTATAAAATGGAAGTCAAATTATCTAAACAAAATTTCATGTAAAAAAAAAATCATATAAATTATTATGCATTTATTATTATTTAAATGTTATAATAGTTTATAATGGAATAATATTAATGATTACAACTCATACTACTAACCATTATACCACAATCAACATCAAAGGCCATACACATCTCATATTACCAACATTTTACACAATCCGTCATAACCGAAAACTACTATCAACAATTGGAGGCCAAGGCTCATTAAACAATTTTCATTTGGTACACAAGGTTGAATAAGGCTTAAATGCAATTGGTTGTAAAGTGAAAAACACAACCTTTAATTATGTCATAGTCAATACTTTACAACCACTATAACTATATTGTAATTAGCATCACACCCATTATCAAAGCTTAACAAAAGAAACCCAAACTTTTATTAATCATTATGTATATCCTAACCATAGAGAACAACCAAGACCCAAGCTTTGAAAACAAACTTCCAACTGCCATATGAAAATAGAAAAACATGACATTTATTCCCATTTTCCATACCTCTTGACATGATTATTACAAATCCTTTAACATATATATTGTAATGTCATAAAATTGTACCCGTTGCAATTTCATTTATATTTTCACATCCACTTTAGTGTCTATTCTCATAGTATTCGTGTAGACTCATTTTATCCCTTGCATTAACCTTTTCCCCTCTCAAGACGCTTAGGACCCCCTTTTCAATAGCTACCTTTATGTGTCAGTTTTGCATCAAACTTTTTGTTTTCCTCATTCTCATCATTGTTTAGTGTGATTTGTCTAGAAACTAGTGCACCACACAGATGTTCAAGCATGTCACAAGCATCCCACGACATTTTGATATTCAATCGGTCGTTCTTGAGTGTCTTTACCACTTGTTGCTTATCTTTGTCAGTGGTAACAGCTTGAGACTCCTTGTAATGACTCGAGAACCTTCTTTTCCCTCCTCTTTTCTCTTTTAAATCTATCTCTTTCATTCTATTGTTCTCTCTGGCATTTTCTCTTTGAATCTCTCTTTCTCATTCTCTCTTGGAAGTCTCTCTCTTGCTCTCTTGCTTGCACAGCTCTCTACAACTTGCTTCAATGTTGTCAAGCTCCTACAACACTCTTTGCTACTCTCTTGGCTCTCACAGTTGTCTCTCTTTATCTTTGGCTTCCTCGAGCTTTACAAGTGATATATCTCTTATCTAGTATCTTTGGGCATCTTGGGATTTCTCACATCCCTTGTCTATGCATTATCTATCTTGTTTATTTATCTATTTCACTATCTATATTATTTTCTCTATCTATCTATCTGGTTGTCTATGGAGGTGGGAACACTGAAACGGGGGTTTGACTAAGGCAAGCCCCTAAACAACCCCAACAATTTACATTGGTCTTATCTGTATAGGTATTGAGGATATTCATTTTCTGGAGACTTCATTGCTTAGTCTATTGTGAGCATTTTCTACCTCTTATTCTCTCGCTTTATCATTTACACTTCATTTAATCTACAATTTACTTAGTCTACTTTAATTTATTTCATTTTTGTTATTCTTTGTTATTTTCCCACATTCTTAAGAATTCTTAGTAGTTAGAACAACAGTAGTCATTTAAGCTATTTTTTGTGATATTCTTGGTTTTGGTCTCTAGGAGACACCAACACGCCTCTTGGACTCCAACGTGACATGTTGTCATTCATGTTCTATGATGTCATCTATGTGTTACGTTGTTATCCTTTGGTTGAGAATTCATCATCCTTTGTAAAAAAACCTCAATGATCTACTCTTTCTGATTCTAGAGCTCTCACCTTTTTATCCTATCACTTGAGCATTATTCCTTGAGGTAGTATGAGGTAGTTTAGGTAAGTTCATTCCCTGGGACTCTCTTGATAAATAAGAAACTCATGAGCAATGAATCCCCCTTCCATGCCATCAATAGGGATATGTGTCGGCCTTCAACCAACTTTTCTATATCTCTATTTCAAAATGCACTTTCTATCTTTCTTCCTTCTACCCTTTCCCATTTTGTTTAGAGACTTCAGAAAGTTCTCTTACAACTATGTCAAGGGGAGTTATTTTCTCCTTTCTTATAATTCTTTGTTGATCCCTCTCCTGAAATTCCTTCTAAGGATATTTTGGCGCAAAAGGATGAAATAATTAATTCTTTTCTTAACATTACTTTACCTTCTCTTCATTCCAATGCACTCTCTACAAGAGACAATGCATTAGTGAATGATGAACCATCTCTTCATTCCAATGCACTCTCTTCTAGAGATGATGCATTAGTGAATGATGAATCTCCTCTCACATTGGATCATCCAATGATGAATGTTGAGCATATTTCTTCAAATAATTCCCCTATAAGTTGTAATGAATTGGTAAATGTCATCATAGTCTTTGTTTCCCCTTAGTGGCCTAAGAGACCAGTCATTTATGTGATTGTGGTTAGTCCTTCTCCTAAAAGGATTTGTTCTATTCGTGGTGTCCCATATAACAATGATCTTCTTGATCTTCTTAAGGCTCCCTCTTATAGAGAGGTATCCCACACTTATAATACTAGAAGGAATAAACTAAATTTTGATCAACCTACTTCTCTATGACCTTCTCAACCAAGTCATCCTCAAGCATCTAGACCTACAGCTAAGCAACCAAGTGAGTATGATCTTGTTGAGAAACTTCATGTTACTCTTGCCAAGATCTCACTTTGGGATTTGCTTCAAACTGCTCTGGTTTACCAAGGTATGCTTTAGGAATCCTCACAAGAGATTCTCTTGCCTTCTTTCACTATGCCAATGGATGTTAATACATTGATAGCTCATATTCATGCAGATTCACTGAATATTACATTCTATCCATATGAACTCCCACTCCCGAAAGTGTAGAAACAAGAGATCCTTTGATGATATTAATTAACATTAATAACATCAATATTAGACATACTTTCATTGACACTGGCTTGATGCTCAACATATGTAGCATTGATCTATTGCCTAAAATCAAAATTGATTCAAATTCTCTTACTACTTTTTATATTTGTGGATTCAATAATACTAGTCGACAAGCCTTAGGCATGATAATCTTTCCTTTGAGGTTGGGACCAATAATCGTACCCACATTGGTATATGTTATGTCAAAAAAATTACCATATAATCTTCTTCTTGGTAGACCATGGATTCACTCTATGGTGCAGTCTCATCTACCTTACATAGATCCAACAAATTCATTCATAATAATCAAGTAGTCATAATCAGGGTTGACCCTAAGGTTGTACACTTATGTGAGATGGCAATTGTTGGTCAAGCTTCAGTTGCCCCTACTCTTAAAATTATTTTCCCTTCGGCATCTTCCAACACATTGATGTCTACTTTAGCAATACTTGTTATTGTATAGGAGTGAATTTGCACCCCTCTCACAAATTCCCCTTTTACACCCTCTACTTTAGAAAAATAAAACTCGACTAAGAAATTCCACATCACCTACCTACTTTCCATCAACTTGGAGCTTTTCTCTTATGTTGGTGAGGGAATTTCTATCAGGGATGCACGTGCAACACACAGATGTCTGTACAGTGTGTTGTCATCCCTAACAGACTCCTACGTTTGGAATTCGCGAAGATGGTACATTCTCCATTGGTGATGAAGCGTATCGCCTCTACGCCTTCCAGTCAACCCAAGAACGGCTCTTTCCCTCCTAAAACATCTTCAAATGCATATCTTTCTACTTCGGTTCAGCTCTTGGGAAATTTTGACTTCATTCTACACACCAACTTGATCTTTTAGTATCTCTTAAGCAATTCTCTACAGCTTCTTCACATCTTGTTACACTTCCACCATTGGAATTACAACTTGGTATCCCAATGGATTGATTATTCGTTGTTGAGGCTACATAGACCTTACCAAGCTTCATTCCTCCTCTACATGCTTGAGGGAACCTCAATTGAGAAGGTGATATTGCTTATTGATTTACATAGAATAGTGTTTTTGTTATTGTTCGATTTATTTCCATTAGTTTCTTTATCATACTTCCTATCGATCTATCTAGTTGTTCGTGGAGGTGGAAACACCAAAGCGAGGGTTTGTGATGTAGAGCATGGTTGAGAATCAGTACACAATCTCAATTCAATAAACTTTGCAAACTAGAAACCCTAACTTGGTGTCTTTCTTGCAAAACCTTCAATTCTCCTTGTAGCACTTGGAACAGGATTTTTCCATCATAACTCCCAGAAAAGGATTCAAACCCAAAATTGGGTCACCATTCAGAATACCCTTTATGCCACTTTGAAACATATCACATTTGAAAATATGGTTTTTTTGTAACAACACCCTCCAATTTTGACTGTTATGCAGCAACTAGGCCTAAATAGGCTTATTTTCCAAAGCAACTATAAGAAAAAATCTCTCCCAATCACAAACCTTCACTAGAACATTCACCAAATCTTCTCTCAACAAAATCCTATATCTACCTATCCTCCTAAGCCTAATACATAGAGATATTAGGTTAGGGCTTGATCAAACTCGACCCTAACTCCATCCCCTACTCCTACAAACCCTACCAACATTAAAAGAACCCTAACTACTCCTATTCCACTGATTTTCAAAATTTTCCACTAGTGGAATGGTTCCCTACTTCATGTTTTTACTCTCAAACCCTCAAAACTGGATTTTTTGGCTTCTTTCAGTAATTTGGCTCTAACTCGCTTCAAACTTTATGAAAACAAATGAAATCACTTGCAAAATGAAGTTAACTTAGTCCACCATGAATTCCAATACAACTTAGCAAATGTTTAGGCTGTACGGAAACATACAAACCCCTATAGCAGCAAGAATTCAATATAAACACACAAAAAATAGAGCTATCCTTATTGTTTGATCTCCAAAAATTTCTCCAAAAGAATGCCTCGACTACACAAGGAAATATTTAAACCTTTACAACCAAAAACCAATGGTTCCAACTATTTTTCAAATATCTGATCGTTCAAGTTCCAATACAAACCAAAAATGCAAAGTTGTTATGCAACTTTTGCAACATTTGCACAACTTGACAACTTTTTACAAAAACAACCCCACATGACCTAAAACAACTTAAAAAATTACAACATGGTCTGAATAGGCCTTATTAAAATAAAAGTGACTCAAAACACCAAAAACCTAACATCTAACACCCTTTTGCATATTGAAAGCTAGGTGTGCCCGCACCATACTCCCGAGGAGAACAAAATCTCAAGTTCCCCTTGGGATCAGGTCTTGAATTTTTGTACCATGTTGCTTGATGTCTTCCTCTATCATCTAGGTGGCATCCTCCATTGGAAGGCCTTGCCACTTCACTAGGTACTCATTGTACACCTTATGCCTAGTTATTTTAGCTTCTTTTGTGTCCAAGATGCACTCAGGCTTCAATGGTTGACTTGGTGGTAAGTCCTTGACCCAATCTTCATTTGGATCCTTTGATGTACCTACACCTATACCTACAATCATAGATCCTTTAAAAGGATATAGGTCAGAAACATTAAAAATTGGAGAGATAGAAACTCCAGGAGGGAGTTCTATCTCATAGACATTTTCTCCAAACTTGTGGACCACCCTATATGGCCCAATATTCTTCATTTGTAGCTTTGAATACTTTCCTTTAGGTAGCCTTTCTTTCCTCAAATGTGCTAAGACCAAGTCCCCCACTTTGAAATCAACCTCTCTTCTTTTCAAGTTTGCATGATGTTTACACTTTTCAACACTCTTTTGAAGGTTTTCCATGACTTGTTGATGTATATATTTCATGGCCACTACAAACTCTTCCTTTTCAGCACTCCTTCTCTCCATGCCACTCAAATCTCTAAGCTCAAACACTCCCCTAGGCTGCAATCCATATACAATCTCAAATGGGATTTTCCCAACACTTTCATTCATATAGTCATTATATGCAAACTTAGTTTGGGGTAGGATTAGATCCCATTGGGTTGAATGTTCTTTTTTCAAGCATCTAAGTAGATTCCCAAGGCTTCTATTCACAACTTCAATCTTCCCATCTATTTGGGGATGATAGGTAGAGCTAAAGATCAAGTTTGTTCCCAACTTCTTCCAAAGGTTTTTCCAAAAGTGACCCACAAACTTACTATCCTTGTCAGAAAAAAATGTCAATGGTAATCCATGAATCCTAACCACCTCCTTGAAAAAATACCCTCCAATGTATGAGGCATCATTTGCGCCTTTACATGGTATAAAATGTGTCATTTTGCTAAATCGGTCTACAACAACAAACACACTATCAAATCCTCTTTGAGTTTTGGGCAACCCCACCACAAAATCCATGTTGATGGATTCCAATTGCCTATTTGGGATTGGAAATGGTTGATAAATACCTGCATTTGTACTACAACCCTTGGATTTTTGGAAAATAACACACTTTTCCACAAATTTTCTAATATCACTTTGCATCTTGGGCCAATAGTAATACCTTCTTACCTATTCCAAAGTATTGTCCACACCAAAATTACCCCCTAAGTTTCCACAATGGTTCTCTTTAATAAAATTAGTCCTCATAGAGCATTTGGGAATACATAACTAAGAACCCTTAAATAATAACCCTTCTTGAATCAAGAAATCAGAATTGTCTTTATGAAAAATTTCATTAAACTGATTGCAAGAAGCATAAATATCTTTGAAATCATCATATCCTTCATACATACCTTTCAAAGCATCAATACCTACACTTTGGAGTTGAATTTCTTGAACCAACAATGCCCTTCTACTCAAAGCATCTACCACCTTGTTTGATTGCCCCTTTTTGTGTTTAATGGTGAAGGTAAAGCTTTGTAAGTACTCCACCCACTTCACATGTTTGTGGTTGATTTTGTCTTGGCTATTTAAGAACTACAAAGCATGATTGTCAGTAAAAACAATAAATTATTTAGGAAGGATATAGTATCTCCACTTCTTCAATGATTGGACCATGGCATACAACTTCAAGTCATAAGAGGAATACGTTTTCTTTGCCTCATTGCTCTTCTCACTATTAAATGCAACAGGCTTGCCCTCTTGGCTCAAGACTACCCAATTGCATACCCACTTGCATCACATTCAATTTTGAAAACCTTGTTTAAGTTTGGTAATGCTAATATAGGTTGTTGTGCTACCCTTTGTTTCAGATATTGAAAGTTTTTTTTTCCTCATCAGACCATACAAACCTCTTCCTTTTATCCCCTTTGATTGTATCAATGATTGGAGAGAAGATATGACTAAAATTCTTCACAATTTTTTTGTAAAAGCTAGATAGGTCGTGGAAACTTCTTACCTCACTTCCTGATGTTGGAGTAGGCCAATTGAGAATTGCTTCCACCTTGTTGGGATCCATCATCAAAGTACCTTTTCAGATCACAAAGCCAAGATAAACCAATTCCTCCTTCATGAATTCACACTTCTTCAAATTGATCATCAACTTTTCTTCATTCAACCTCTTCAAAACCATGTCTAAATGTTGCAAGTGTTCCTCTTTAGTTTTACTAAACACAAGAATATCATCCAAGTAGACAACCATAAACTTACCTCTGAAGGGTTTCAAAACTTCATTCATTAGTCTAATAAAATTACTTGGTGCATCAAATGGAATAACAAGCCATTCATATAACCCCTCATTTGTTTTGAAGGCAGTTTTCCACTCATACCCCTCTCTAATTCTAATTTGGTGGTAGCCACTTTTGAGGTCAATCTTAGAAAAATAACAAGCCCCTCCTAAACAATCCATCAAATCTTCCATTCTTGGTATGGGGAACCAATACCTTATGGTGATCTTATTAATTTTCCTTGAGTTGGTGCACATTCTCCAATCTCCCCATTTCTTTGGTGCCAATACAGTAGGAACAGCACATGGGCTAAGACTCTCCCTTATTAGGCCTTTGTCAAGTAACTCTTGAATTTGTTTCCTAATCTCTTCATTTTGTTGAGGAGTCATCTTATATGCAAATTTGTTGGATAGATTTTCCCCTAGTATGAAATCTATGTGGTGGTTCACATCTCTTATTGGTGGCAAAGAACTAGGGAGCTCATCTACTACAATGTCTTTGTACTTATTCAACAAGGCTTGGACCTCTTTAGGCACATTTTCCACCTTTGCTCCTGTCATGACATATTTAGGTCTTATTACAATGGCATAACCTTTTCCACCCTCTTCTTTCATGGTTTTCAAGAACTCTTTTTCCCCAACCAGCATTACACTAGACCCAACTTGTGTATCTAGACTTTCTTCTTGCAAAGGATTAAGGGTGAATGAGATCCCATAATTTTCTATCACATAGGTATTTTTTTGCCCATCATGTTTAGCCTTTTTGTCATATTGTCAAGGTCTCCCTAAAATTAGATGACAAAAATCCATTGGGATGATATCACACAAGATTTTATCTTTATACCCGCCAATATTGAACTCAACCCATGTTTGCTCATTAACTAGGACCTATTGCCCCTTGTTCAACCAGGAGACCTTGAGGAGAGTGGGATGTGGGATTCTTTTCATCTTCAATTTCTCTACCATATCTAAGGAAACTAGATTATCTATAGAACCGGAATCAACAACTTTACACACCTTACCTTGAGATTTGCAGGTGGTTCTAAATAGAGATTTTCTTTGTGGAGGATCTTTCACCATAGGGACTTCGAGTAATGTTCTCGTCATCATTAGATATTTCCCAATTTCTAGAGCAGCATGCTAAGATGGAGAGTTCACACTTTCATTGTCTTCCTCTTGCTCTAATTGAGTTCTTATTTCACCACCATGTGAAGTAGAAGGTTGCTTATCTAGATAGTTCCATGCTTGATTGCCAAATTGATTGCATTGATAGCATCTTCCTGAGAATTTATTTGATCCTCTACCTTGTCCTCCAAATCTGCCTCTACTATTTGACCTCCTACCTCTGAAACTACCTCTTGATTTTGAGCCTTGCTCTTGATTGCCACTTGTCTCTCCTTGTGCTTTTTGAGATTTTCGTTTTCCTCCAAATGTTCCTCTACCCCTAAATTTCTTTCCTCTACCTCTACCTTGCTTCTCTTTCCTTCTTTTTAACTTTTCTTCTCTCTTGACTACCAATTGGAAGCATTCTTCCACTGTTCTAGAGTTGGTAAGACTCAACTCATCTTGTATATTGAACCTCAACCAATTCATCTACCTTTCTATTCTCTCCACCTCATCCTCAACATGACCAGATCTTATACTCAACTTATGAAACTCCTCTGTATAATCCATTACATCCATCTCCCTTTTTTGAGGTTTTGCAGCTTCCTAAATGTTTGAATTGCATAGTCACCAGGTAGAAATTGGCTCTTGATTTTAGCCACCATTCTGTCCCATGAATTAATTTTTGATTTATCCTTCTTCAAACTCTCTTCCTGAACATAATTCCACCAAGTTAAGGTGGGGCCTTTCAATTTTTTTTTGGAAAATTTCACCTTTTGCTCCTTTGTTACCTCCTTATACTCAAAATCGTTATCAAGTGCATCAATCCAATCTAGCACCTCTTCACTATCCATCTTCCGACCATACATGGGAAATTCCATCTTCACCTTAGGAGTATCTCCCTTAATATCCTTTAGCATCTTAGCCATTCTCAATTCATTAGAGTCTAATTCATCATCACCTTGGACTCCTCCTTGAGGGTTTTCATCCTCACCCTCTTCCTCATCCTCTTCATCACTTTGGTCTCCAGTGAGGACACCTCTCTTTTGATTTGACTTTAGTGTTGCAAGTCTAGCTAGGATAGCTTCTTAAGACTCCTTAACCCATCTGAACTCCTTGGCATGCTTTTCCTTTAACTCTCTCACTTCCCTGGCCATTGGATTCTTTTTAGGAGGCATCTTTGCTTTTTCCAAAATTTAACCTTTTCCCTTTATTGATCAAAACCTATGCTCTTATACCAATTTGATGTAGAGTAGGATTGAGAATCACTACACAATATCAATTCAATAAACTTTGCAAACTAGAAACCTTAACTTGGTGTCTTTCTCCAAAAACCTTCAATTCTCCTTGTAGCACTAGGAACAGGGTTTTTCCATCATAAATCCTAGAAAAGGATTCAAACCCCAAATTTTATCACCATTCAGAATACCCTTTATGCCACTTTGAAACATATCAAATTTTCAAATATGGTTTTTTTGTAACAACACCCTCCAGTTTTGACTACTACGTAGCAACTAGGCGTAAATAGGCTTGTTTTCCAAAGCAACTACAAGAAATATTCTCTCCCAATTCACTCTAGGGATTCAATCATATCACATGGGGTATAAATTTATATATTTTATCCACTGGAACATTCACCAAATCTTCTCTCAACAAAATCCTATATCTACTTATCCTCTTAAGCCTAATACATAGAGATATTAGGCTAGGGCTTGATCAAACTCAGCCCTAACTCCATCCCCTGCTCCTAAAAAACCTACCAATATTAAAATAACCCTAACTACTCCCATTCCACCAATTTTCAGAATTTTCCACCAGTGTAATGGTTCCCCACTTCATGTTTTTACTCTCAAACCCTCAAAACTAGGGTTTTCTGGCTACTTTTAGTAATTTGGCTCTAACTCACTTCAAAATTTATGAAAAAAAATGAAATCACTCACAAAAATGATTTAACTCATTCCACCATGATTTCCAATACAACTTAGAAAATTTTTAGGTCGTATGGAATCGTACAAACCCCTATAGCAGCAAGAATTCAATATAAACACACAGAAAACAAAGTTATTCTTATTGTTTGATCTCCAAAAATGTCTCCAGAAGAATGCCTCGACTACACAAGGAAATATTTAAACCTTTACAACCAAAAAAAAATAATTCCAACTAATTTTCAAATATCTGACTATTCAACTTCCAATACAAACCAAAAATGCAAAGTTGTTATGCAACTTTTGCAACATTTTGCACAACTTTACAACTTTTTACAAAAACAACCCCACATGACCTAAAACAGCTTAAAACATGACAACATGGTCTGAATAGACCTTATTAAAATAAAAGTGACTCAAAATTCCAAAATCCTAACATCTAACACCCTTTTGCATACTGAAAGCCAAGTACCCGTACACCAGTTTGACTGAGGCAAACCCCTATATAGCTCCAACATTTTTCCTCTCTTGGTTGTGTGTAGGTACGTGTTCATGCAGATCTTGCTGGTGAACTAGATTTCTTGTGAGTTTCTCCTCATCACCCTCACTTTCATCATCTCCTTTATCATCTTACTAGTCACTTTGTTTATTATGTCCATTATCATTCTAGTTAGTATTTTAGACCTTAGTTGCTAAGTAGTTAGTTTTTTCTCCTTTCATTGTACTTTACACTTTTTGACCGTATAGATGCCAGTGCCCCAGAGAGACTTCAACACGTTGTGTTTTTGTCCCTAACCCGCATTTTTTTCCTTGAGCAAAGAGTTTTCTAAGGTATAGTTTGGGCTCCAAAAACCTGATCAATTATCCCCATCAAATCTCTTAGGTTAGTAGAGTGATAGAAGCACCTGAGAGTTCTCTTCATTCTCTATCCTTGACCTAAAACGCTTGCCTAGCTTGAGGTAGATTAGGTTATTCCTCCACTCTCGGCTCTCCATGACCTGGAGCCTTGGTGTGGTTGCTCTCCCTCTTCTACATTTTGGTGAACTTGACATGAACAACGTCTATCCATTTCTTGGCATCAAAACTTTTTCCCGTGCACTTAGCAACCGAATTAGACTTGGGTGTTGTGAGGGTTTATGAGCATCACAACCTAGTCTACAACCTCCAGGTACATTGTTAGGAGAAGTCTACGACACTTACCAATGGAAAATATGGAGATCACTTTTGCATTTACTATTATATTTTCCATAGGTTCTACAGACGAGATGGGTTTCATTGATGAGACCACTTGTGTACTCACTCCTCCAACATCCCCCACAGCTTCATTTGTGGATGAGGATAATGTTGTTCATATTCCTATAGAAAATATTTTGGCATTAGACAGGAGGTTGTTAGACCTCATGAATCATTAGGAGAAAGTACCGAATATGGCGAGAGCCACTAGGCTTGCTACTGAGGTGAGATACATGCTAGGTAAGGATTGGATAGGTATAGAGTTCTTACGCGGCCTCACCGATCTAACTAAAGAATACATTCCTTCATATAGCACTAAATCAGGTACTACCCGAGGGGAGTATATAAGTGTCTCGATGCCTAACATGTTTATATGCATGGCCAAGACGGGCCCCTCAACTAGTATTTCCTCTTCTTCTCAAAATCCTAACACTATCAAGGCCAGTAGGATAGCCCTTGGTTTCATTTTCATGACTCCTACCACCCCTGGTGGTGGGGGCTCTCGTGGGATGAGCGGTGGTGGCTTTGGTAGTGGTGGTGGTGCTAGCGGTTGTGGCACTGGAGGAGGTTATGGTGGTTGCTTCGGTAGAGGTCACACTAGTGGTTATGATGGTGGCTCTAGCGGTGATCGCAATAGTGGCTTTGGAGATGGTTATGGTGGTAGTGGTTCTGGGGGAGGTTCCACTGGGGCTTTGTCATCCTCTAACCCTGTTTTGAATGCTCTTCTTCAAAACATGGGTCAAATGCAAAACAAATTAGCGAGCCTTTCCCAAGCCTCCACCCAACCTATCTTCAACCTTTTTGTCAACATATCCCACTGTTGATGACAATTTTGAGCATTCCTTTCCCCTAGGGAATGGAGATTCCTAAATTCAAAAAATATGGTGGTAAAGGGGATCTATAGATACATGTATCAGCTTTTAATGCAATGTGCACGGATTTATTTCATCGCGATGCCCTGATGGAAAAAAAATTCCCCCAATCTCTCAAGGAAATAGCACTTGAGTGGTACTATTCCTTGCCTGATAATTCTATATTCGCATTTGATCAACTCGTAAATCAATTTCTCCATTCATTCCAAGCTAACATTGATTTGAAGATTACCTTCTTGGATCTTTTCCAATGTAAGTAGGGAGAACATGAGAAGATAACTGATTTTACTGCGTGATACCAAGGTGCTCCTTTCACAAATTTCATACCCGTTTCCTGACTCGAATGTGCAAAAGTTATTCATAGGCAACTTGCAACAAGCCTGGTAAGAGAAATTGGCCTTAATGAAATACCCTTCCCTTGTACATCTATGTGCTATGTTGCAAGAGTACAAGAAAACGATGGTTCAGTTCGGGGGATCCTCCTCATGCTCCTATTTTGAAGGAAAATCTATTGTGTCTATTTTAGGAAAAGGAAATTTGTTGCAAATATAGTTATAGAGACTAACAATAATGGCCTTAGATGCAACATAAATTTTATGAAGCTAGTTGAATCTTATTCTTCTATTTTACAAAAGTTATTAAAAGATAAGATCATAACCAGAAAATCCTCAATCTTTGAAGGATCTTTATCCTAATTGGTATAATGGGAATTATTTTGTTTAGTACCATCATGTCAACGAGCATGATACTGAGCATTGCATGCCCCTACATCATGAGATATAGGATCGCATCAATGATGATACCATCCATTTCAATGGGAAGAAGCAAAACACAAATAAGTTGGTAGTGAAGGCCAATAGCGAGTTGTAGATTTACACGGACCCATTTCCATCCCATTCTACGAACTTGATTATTGACCCCTCTGATTCTTCTTTTGAACCTTCAACATGTGTTAATATGGTTTTGATTACTTCTCCCCCATAGCCTATGGCTAGTTCACCAAATGTGAATTTCACCTCACAAGACTTGCCTCTAAATAACAAGCCTTCTCCCCTATACATTCTTGCTAGCCTCAATAGGAACATTATGACAGGAGTCCTAGTTCACCCTGCAAGTTGAGTGAATGTTATTACGAAAGAAACATTATGGTTAAATTCATTACATAGGGAGGAATATGAGAAAAAAAATATACTATACATACGCACGATGGTCTCTCTCTTGCATCGTATGGTTTTATAACTCTTACCATCCTAGTTCGATCTAGGGTTGTGGATATAACTTTCGATCTCATTCTAGAATCTGATCTATTCAAGATAAAATTGGGCATCCCATGGCTAGCTTCCATGAATGGAATCGCTTTTGTTATTCACAAATGTTTAAAGTTATCCCACGAGAGTGTCGTGCATGTTGTGAATGACATTAGATATTAGCCATCGATATCTCGTGGGGGCTATTCTTTGGGTCACTTTTGGCCCACCTTAGTTGGTCTGCTCCCTCCTAGAACAAACCTACTTTACCAAAATTACATAAAGTATAAAATCAAGGTCAAAGGAAAGTCAAAAGTGACTCACCCAATAGCACAACAACAAGATACCTCTTCCTCTCAGAAGGGAAAGGAGAATTTTGCTTGTATTTAGGGTACCACCTTAGCCCCCCTTCCTAAAGAGGAGCTTTGGGTTACTACTCTTGGCTTTCGCATAAGAAGTTCAATGGTACCTGCTTGGCAGAAAGCTAAGATTTGAGTTCTGACCTTCCTATTTTACCCACATCACCTCGGCCCATTTGATATGGTAAGGGGAAGGGTCCCCATGGGGAATCCTCTATGTCTTGGCCTTTGTGGCCTCCTAGCTCTTGCCCCTAAGGTAGTGAATGGGAAGAGGCTCATCATTGAGGTGTTAAATATGATTCCCCCCACTATTGTTCCAACCTCTTCTCAACCTCTCCCTCATGTTCCCATCTGAGAGTCTCTCCCTCCACTAGAAATAGTTGTGATGGACACTCTAATGATCGAACAAGAGTCCTCTATTCCATCTCAACCTCCAACCTCTAGCTCCTAGAGTTGTAGGAACCACCTTGTGCATGAGCGCAAGCATTAGAGAAAGGATTTGGAAATTGAATAGGACACCCTATAGAGGGAGGAGGGGGATTCGATATTTTTTGCTTTGGAACCTTCTAATGCATCTACCTCTCCCATCCCCTGTGCTTTAGTTCCTTTAGCTTTGATGCTACTTCCGGCTCATGTTGCAAGCGTAAAAATTCCTAACCTAAAGAGGGTGCAAGTGTTTATTGCTCCTTCAATTGAGCCACCCCTTATGATGTCCCTCCTAAACATTCCCTCCTAAACATCCCATCATTTTCAAAGCCCGTGGACATGTCAAACACCTTGGTGGTGTCCACTGCGACTTTCTCCTCCTCCTCTATGCCTTCTGCCTCATCCATGTGGATCTCACATCCTTCGATGAAGCAGAAGATGGAGGATGGACCCGCTAGCAATGGGGATCAAAAGAGGGGTCCATCTTCTTCAAAGGGTGGTTTTGCATTAGCATGTGTTATCCTAGTGATGAAAGAAGTCCTAGTGTCCCTAGAGTTTTTCACTACTCCCGAATCACTCGGTGAGCCTAGTAGTGAATCTCGGGTGCCACCTCCCTTGTCTATTGAAGTAACACATGGTACTCCTATGAAGTGCATGTTTAACTCTTCATCCCTTGTCCCACCCCTATCAACAGTCTTCGCAAAGTCACTGACTTTCACCCCACATGAACTAAGCAGAGAAGACCTTGCAAGGCCTTCTTCCATGGCTCTTGTTACGGGAGGGTTAGAGGGTTCCCCCCTTGATATTGCACCCTTGTAGGCTCATTTTCCTTCCCCTTATAATGATCTCAATTGGAAGGTCAATGACCTCTTGGTTCATGAGGACTAGGTGGCGCATCTTCTTTATCTGTAGAGTAGGTTGTGTGTGTATGTTTGTGTTCCCCCATGCTTGTCTTATGTATTCCTGGATGACCCTTGTCACCCTCATAGGTGTTTGGATATAAGAGTGTTTATGTGTCATAAAATTTCATCTATTTGTTACATCATTCTTCCTTTATTATGTGTATTAATTTTTGAAAATTAGGGACGATGTAAAGTGTTGGGGGCATTTAGGCTTCCCTTCCATGTTGACCCAATTTTTTTATTTTTAATTTGTCTTCTTGTGCATTCTTCATATGGTCTAATATAGTAAGGGTTTGATGCCAGTTCATTAATATACTATTATACTTAATTATCTATATTTATGATCAGCTTTGACCCCAAAATATCATATTGCCCCTGTGTCTCTTATTCGTAATGTTTTTGGTCTTTTTGCATTTTTTCTCCTCTTAAATTTCATGCTTGCTTTGTGATGTTGTGGTGCTCATTTTTTTTCCCTCATGTGTGTGAGAACATTACCACAATTACATCTCGCTATGTTCCACAGGCCACAACATCACTTTTTCATTCTTTCTTTTCTCTCCTCCAGATGCCACGTGCCTTTACATTAAACACACACCATACTAAGGGGGCTATCATGGCACTTCAATTTTTAGAAAATGAATTTGGTGGCCAATGAATCTTTTCTTGAAAATCCCTTCAAAATATTTTTCAAAAATCACATTCCTCGACAAGGACCCCTAGCTTAATATTTTTCCTTCATCATGGGTTTGCAAAGAAATAATTTGGAAAACCTTCTTCCAAGGAGGAAGCACCTTCTCCTGTGGGTGAAGTGTGACCTTCCCCTTGATAGGGGACATTATTCCTTTCAAATTCCTTGATGAAGTGAACATCTTTCAAAAGGTATGTGTGATTCTCTACTTGCTTGTTTACCTGCATGGCTACTCTCTTTTTTCTAACATGTTTTATTTGAGGAACAAAATGTTGCTTTGTAGGTGCGCTTTTGAAGTTTCTTTTCAGTCTGACTCCACAGAGTCCCCTTACATCAAGCTTCTTTCAGGAGGGGTACCTTGGGGGCACCTTCTTTGATTTACAAGGATTTGTGAAGTGCTTGCATCCTACAAGATTTGTCCACCATTGGTCTGTGGGCCTTCGATGCACTTTGATCAACTTTGTAGCTCTAAGGATCTACAGTCCTTTGTTTGAACCTCCTCGGGAGAGAGTACTTGTGGAGAATTTTTCCTTCCCTGTACTTTCAAGCTCACCATATTGTGGTTTTCTTCCTCGATGATTCAAGTATACATTTCTAAACTCTTCAATATACTTTACCAACCATTCATTGACAAGTATGCTCGCTAAAGTGGGGGAAAAATATATAGGAGTGAATTTGTACCCCTCACAAATTCCCCTTTTACACCCTCTACTTTAGAAAAATCAAACCCGACTAAGAAATTCCACATCACCTACCTACTTTTCATCCACTTGGCGCTTGTCTCTTGTGTCAATGGGGGAATTTCTATTGGGGACATGCACATGGTGTGAATGTTTGTGTGGTGCACTATCATTCATGACATATTCTTGCCTCTAGAATTCGTAGAGACATTACATTCTCCACTGGTGATGAAGCATAATGCCTCTACACCTTCCAATCAACCCAAGAACGGCTCTTTCCCTCCTAAAAAATCTTCAAATGCATATATTTCTAAGTTTCACTTCAGCTCTTGGGAAATTTTGACTCCATTCTACACACCAGCTTGATCTTTTAGTATCTCTTGAGCAATTCTCTACAACTTCTTCACATCTTGTTGCACTTTTTCCACCATTGGAGTTACAACTTGGTGTCTCAAGGGACTACTTCTTCATTTTTGCAGCAGCGTAGACCTTTCCTTGCTTGCATCCTCCACGACATGCTTGGGGGCACCTCGATTAAGAAGGTGATATTGCTTCTTGATTTACATAGCATAGTGTTTTCGTTATTGTTTGGGTCCTTTCCATTAGTTTCTTTATCGTACTTCCTATCGATATATCCGGTTGTCTGTGGAGGTGGAAACACCAAAGTGGGGGTTTTATTGAGGCAAATCCATATACAACCCCAACATTTTTCCTCTCTTGGTTGTGCTTAGGTACATGCTCGTATAGAGCTTGCTGGAAAACTGGATTTCTTGTGAGTTTCTCCTCATCAACCTCACTTTCATCATCTCCTTTATCATCTTACTAGTCACTTTGTTTATTCTGTTCATTATCATTCTAGTTAGTATTTTAGACATTAGTTGCTAAGTAGTTAGTTGATTTTTTCTCCTTTCACTGTACTTTACACTTTTTTCCTGTACGGGTGCCAACGCTCTAGAGAGATGCCAGTGCATCATGTTGTCGTCCCTAACCCGCATTGTTGTACTCGGGCAGAGAGTTATCTAAGGTACATTTCAAGCTCCAAAATCCCACTCATTTAGCCCCATCAAATCTCTCAGGTTAGTAAAGTGACAGAAGCACCTAAGAGTGCTCTTCATTCTCTATCCTTGACCTAAAACACTTGCTTAGCTTGAGGTGATTAATGAAGCCCTCTACTCTCAACTTTCTGTGACCTAGAGCTTTGGTGTGGTTGGTCCCCCTCTTCTACAGTTACAAAGCATATTCTTGAGATAGATGTCCTTGAAGAAGATTTGATTGAAGCAAGAAATTTTGAGCCTACTACTTTCTCTTCTCAAGAGAAGGCATGCCTTGATGATGATTGGGGTTCCTTAGACTTTATAGAATCCTACATTGGGGAATATAAATTTGACCCTATCCACTTAGACCTTCCAAAAATATCATTCACACCGTTGTCAAAGCTTATTATTCTTTTGTATCATCAGATAATATGAACAATAATTGCAATGTCCTTAATGTTAATCCTCCCACTTCTGAGGAGTTGCAATCACGTTATGGATTTGAATTTAATAGTTGGGTCGGGCCATCTTACTAGTATGGTAGATGTGTGGGGGACCGCAATAATTCCATGGTTGGCAGAAAGGTGCTTGAGCAATGCTCTCCCTCATATAGTTGGTGGCCAAGATTTGAGGATGTAGCACTAGTTTGGGGTCACCTAGAATGTATGCACCAATGATGGAGACATCTGGGAGGTATGCACCAACAATGGGGATATCTAGACCGTTGTACTCAGTTTATGTATCTTTATCATTAAGCTCATATAAGCTATGTATGTAAACATGTAACTATATTCTTATTGAAGATTTGTAAATGGGAAATATTATCATGCAATTATGTGATGTGAAATTGTTGCTTTAATTATTGAAATGATTCTATGTTATGCAATGGGAAATTTTGGAATGGTTATGTTTCAAATGTCCATCTTATTATTCATATGGGAAGAAATTTTTTTATGGCTCATAATGTTAGTAGCATAAACTTTAACTTGTGAGTAAAACATAGTATAAACAATGGGTAGAAAAATGGGTACATTACATGTGGCATCAGAGCTACCAAGTTTAGCATTATAACCTATGTGCTCGCTATGCTTTTTGTAAAGTCTAAGTTAATCCTTTGTACACTTGGTGAAAGTCACTCAATTCAAAGGGTCAACTAACTGAACAGTTCACTTGACACTACTTAAGACTACATTAAATCATCAACTAAGGTGCATAAGATTTTGATGGTGTGGCATTATATATGCCTTCTTGGAATCAAACTACCTAAAATATCCTTCTAAAGTTATTCTAATTGCAAGAAATTCACAAAACTATAAGACAGTAAAAGTATAACTAAAACTCAATTGCTACGAGTACCTATAGTAAAGGTTGTATCTAAACTATTGCTTAATGAAATGATACTGTGTTAACTAAAAACCTGATTAAGATTACTGATTCAACTAAACTATCCTTTGAAGTATTACTAATAATTATCACATGCATGTTCCTAAGCATCCACTTGTAATAAGCAAGAAATAAAATTTCAGTTACTTGCATACCATTCATGAATAATAGTAAACTAATATTAACTATCAACATAAATGAAATAACTAAAAGATGAAGTGAAGAACAGTACCTTGAGTGGATTGCTCAAGTAACTATTCCCACTTAATGAAACTCAATCTAACAAATAGATTTTATGCATCTGATGAATTGTTCTTCATTTATTGCGTAAGAGAAAATATTATAAAACACTCTTACACAAATTGGATTCAACCATTTCGTAGATTCATGTTTCAACTGGAAAATAATAGATAGTATAACTTGTGAACCACCAACTAACTAAACTACAAACTCAACCAACAATTATATACAAACTGAGGGAGTCATTATTGAAAGCAACAACTTAAACCGAAATCATTAATTCCACTCCTAGATATTAGAGCGTGGATTCAAGATTTGGAATTATTCAACCTATAACTGAAAAGAAAGAGAACCCTATCAAACTAGAACTCTATCAAAACAAATTACACTCAATCATACATCTATCTGTCAAAGTTCTATATCAGAAAAGAACGCTTCTTCAACGTTTATTAATTGTTATGGTAACAAGTATTATATCTTCATTAAATTCCTTCGACCATTAACCACCACGTTCAACTATTTTTGTAGCATCCCTTGTTCTGGTATTCAACACCCCTTTTGCTATGGGTTCATCTTGCAAAAACTGTGCATCATGGTTCCTTTTTTTGCTGCAAACAAGGTGGTTTCACAAAATATGTATACAAGGATAACCATTAGAATTAAACATAACTTTCCATCAATATTTCCATGCACATATTCATATAAACCACTTAATGCTAATATATTAAACTATAATTCCATCATCATTTTTTTGGGACTTAGGTCTATATAATGGATACAAAAAGGATAATATAATATGGAATATTGTTAGGAAGTATGTTCAAAAGAGTATCTTAAAGTCTATATAAAACCAACAGAAAATAAACTATTATTTGGACCTATCACTTTCATCCAAAATTATAAGTCTAATATTTAGAAATTCTTGTGCTAGGATAGTGTGTCTCAAGATGACTACAAGGAATTCAATAGTCGGGAATGAATGCTACCTACAGGGCAAGAAGGAAAGGGAAGCCATTATTTGAACCATGGAGGGAACCAACTATGACAACACTATTTGGTTAAGTGACACTGAGACTTTCAATCATGCCCTATTATGAATCAGTCAAGAGAGGAGAAGGATGCAAGGCTGTCAACTATGTGCCTCATATCTCTCCTACCAAGTTAGAATCTTTATCACTTTCCAAGGATATGCCCTCAAAATGTAATGTTAGTCTTATAATGATATTTAGGAAACCTCATGTTCTTATTATGGAATAAGATATTGTAATAGCCTCAAGTGGTGAATCAAAGGGATATGTTCCCTGAAATTATGTATCTAAGGATAGGTCTGAGGGATATTTCCCTTTTGATGATATATTTGAACAAAAATCTGAGGGGTATACTCCATGTAGTTATGTATCAAAGAGTGAATCTGAAGGATACTCTCCCCTCAAGACTATTTGAATAGTCATTCCATGTAAATGTTGGGATATTGAAATCCTATTGAAATGAATGAAAATCATGTTTTGAACAAAAATTATGTATACACTCTTCATGAAATTTATTGTATGATTGTTTGTTCTTTGGAAAAAATTTAAGTGATATGTAAACATTCCTAGAATCTAATTGAAAATGAAACCTCTAGGTGTAAACTTTCTCGGTGAAAATGGTAAGGACTAGAACTAACCTTGGGGAAAGCCAAGAATTTGGCCAAGGAGCCAAAAAATTTGGGGCTAAGTTGGACCATCTTTATTCATGATGGATGAAACAAGAGCAATAATAGGAAACCTCGAGCAAGAGGTAAGGGGAAAAGAAAGGGTGGAATAGGAAGTTCCTAATAATGATGAAGAAGGGGAAAATTCTCATGAACGTACTCAAACTAGTGAACATGGAGATGAAGAATCTCAATCTAGGTCGAAAGGAAGCAAACAAAAATGACTTGCTAGTGAGCTATCTTGGGACATGAGAAAGATCACTCCTCTGAAGTTTGAAGGAAGTACTAGTGGGGATGTGGCTAAGGCATGGCTTGCCAAGATGGAGAATTATTTTGAAATTAGAAATTACTTTGAGGTCACTAAAGTCATTTGGGGAGCTTTCCAATTATCTAGTGAAGCATCCAATTGGTAGATGAATAATAAGATGGAGCTTGGGCTAAGTTCCCTAAGGATCACATGAATTGAATTTGTGGAGGTTTTCCAAAAAAAAAGGTTGCCTCAACTCTTCTTTGATCAAAATATTATTAACTTCTAGAGCTTGAGGCAAGGAGATTCCTTAGTTAATGATTATTGGGAGGAATTCACCTGTATCCTAAGGAATGTACCCATGTACCAAAAAGACTAGCGGTTTCATCTTATGAATTTTATAATGGGCCTAAATGCTTAGATAGGTGGTGAGGTATACATACACGGTCCAACTACCATGGACTTCGTGTATGAGAAAGCAATTAAGTGGGAACAAAGGATTAAGTCTATCTTGAACTACCATGAGAAGAATTGTAAGAAGTTCAATTGGTCACAATCCAATCAAGGTTCAAAGAAGCCTAGTGAAGGGAAAGAATACCAATGGAAAGGGGACAAAGGAACTTGTAATAAGAAAAATAATTCAAGGAGGGACCATAGGGGGAATGACAATAATAACAGCAATGATGTAAGGAATGAAAGCAGTTCTGGAAGAATTGCAACAAGGATCTAACCTTTGAGAGGATGTTATACTTGTGGTGGAGATCACTTTGCAAACCAATGTCCCAACAAACCACTAGGGACACATCCATAAGGGAATCTTCTACCTTCTCAATGAGAAGCATTCTAGTAGAGGATTCATGTGGCATTGGACAACCAGCAAGCTGTGTACCAGATCACTCTGGTGGAAATATCAGGTACATTGTTTGGTACACCTGTTTCCATTCTTATTGATACTAGTGCCACTAAAAATTTTGTTTCACCTAGAATAGCTAGTAGTATATCTAGAAAAGATAGCTATATGGAAAAGTCTTGGATGGTTGAATATGCCAACCAAACAAGAGCTACGGTGGAGCAATGTCTTTCCAAAGAAATTTTTGAGCTTCTAAATTTCTCCTTGGAAGTGAATCTATATGTAGCACCCCTAGGATCCTATGATATAATTTTAGGGATGAATTGGCTATGGAAACATAGAGCCAAAGTAGATTTTCATGCAAAAATAGTGGAATGTTTAGACAATCTAGGTAATTGGGTGTTCTTGCAAGGAACATCGAGAGAAGTTATGTAGTGATAGATATTCATCATACAAATGCATAGGGTGAAGAAGAAAGGTTGTGAACTCTTTGTTGTAAAGATATATAAGCTTGAGTAATGCAATGAGTTCATTTCTTAAGATGATGTTGTATATTATGGACCTTAAGAACCTCAAGATGTTCAAGAAGGTGAGGTGGCAGAATATAGAAAAATGAATATGGATAAATATCCTACTCTATGGAAGCTTGTGGATGTATTTCTAGAGGAATTACCTGGATTGCCTCCCAAGGGAGTGTTTGTTTTCTCCATTGACATAGTTCCAGGGTTGGAGCCTATATCCAAAGTGCCTTATAGGATGACCACAACAAAATTAGTGGATTTGAAAGCTCAAATAGAGGATTTATTGTCCAAGAGACTGATTAGACCCAGTGTTTCACCATGGGGAGTGCCCGTAATCTTCATGAAGAAGGATGATGCACTGTGCTTGTGCATTGATTATCATTTACTTAACAAAGTAATGGTAAAGAATAAGTATTTTTTGCCACATATCAATGATCTCTTTAATCATATGCGAGGAGTGACAGTATTTTTAAAGATTGATCTACGTTTGAGTTATCGACAATTGAGGATCAAGGATGAAGATATATCTAAAACAACTTTCAGGACAACGTATGGTCATTATGAGTTCACAATCCTACCTTTTGGATTGACAAATGCACTTGCAACATTCATGAACCTAATGAATAATGTATTCAAAGACTACTTGGACAAATTTGTTTTGGTCTTTTTGGATGATATTCTTATATATTCCAAGAATAAAGAGGAGCATCTCAAGCATCTAGAGATTATTCTCCAATGGTTAAGAGAGCATAATTTCCTTGGGAAACTCTCTAAATGTAATTTATTTCAAAAAGAAGTATAGTACCTGGGTCATGTGATTTCAAGTGATGATATTGTAGTTGATCCAACTAAAATAAAAGTAGTACTTGAGTGGCCAGTACCTAAGAATGTGTCACAAGTTGGAAGTTTTATGGGTCCAGTTGGTTA
Source organism: Sequoia sempervirens (assembly GCA_007258455.2). Classification (NCBI taxonomy): domain Eukaryota; kingdom Viridiplantae; phylum Streptophyta; class Pinopsida; order Cupressales; family Cupressaceae; genus Sequoia; species Sequoia sempervirens. The sequence continues at coordinate 446,622,634 of VDFB02075321.1, forward strand.
CTATCAAAATTTTGTTATGAAATTTTCAAGGATATATTTTCCCATTACATCCTTACAGAGAAAGGGAAGAAATTTGAGTGGATGAAAAAATGTTAAGCGACATTTAATCTACTCAAGGAGAAGTTGACCTCAACTTTGATACTAAAGGTACCAGATCTAGATGGTATACCAGATCTAGATGGTAACTTTATTATTATCATCGATGCATCAAGAGAAGGTTTAAGTGGAGTATTGATGTAGTATGGGTGAATCATCGCTTATGAATCAAGGAGGCTTAATCCTTATGAACAAATATATGAATTGCATGATTTGGAGTTAACATTTGTTGTTCATGCATTACAGATGTGGAGACACTATCTATTGGGGAAACCTTTTGAACTGAAGATCGATCATCATGGTTTGAAGTATTTTTTTACTCAACTAAATCCAAATACAAAGCAAATAAGGAGGTTAGAGTTGATATATGACTATGATTTCAACATCAACTAAAATTAAGGGGAAGGAGAATTGGGTTGCAGATGCCTTATTTTTTGGAGGCATATTTCCTCCATGGTATCAATTCAAACCAATTTCAAAAGTCGAGTGTTGTAAGATTCCAAGGGTGACAAATACTATGAACAATTCAAGCAAGCACTCATGGATAATCCACAAGACCTAAGGTATGAAGGATTTCATTTTGAACTTAATGGTTTGCTAAGGTTTAAATGAAGAATCTACATACTTGATTATGGGGAATTAAGGAATTTAGTGTGGAAATAAGTTCATACTACCCCATATTCTAGACATCCCGTTGTGAGTAAGATGTTGGATAATGTGAAGCCATTATATTTTTAGAAAGGAATGAAAGGGGATACTAAAATATTTTTAGCAAGTTGCTTAGAATTTTAGAGGGTGAAGGCAGAGCATCATCACCTTGCATGTCTTTTGTATCCTCATAAAGTTCCAAGAAGCAAGTGGAAGATCATTAGCATGGATTTTATGCAAGATCTACAAATGTCAAGGAATAAGCACAATGCCATTCTAGTAGTAGTGGATAGTACAAAGGTGGCTCACTTTATACTAGGGAATATAACAGATGGAACTCCTATTATAGCTCAAAATTTCATTCAAGAGGTATTTAGGTTGCATGGAATTCCTAAGAAGAATATCTCAGATAGGGATGCTCATGTGACTTCTAGGTTGGAAAACCATGTTTTCTTCGCTTGGAACATAGTTGAAAATTAGTTCAACATATCATCTAGAAGCAGATGGTCAAACTAAAAGAGTGAACCAAGTTTTAGAGGATATAGTAAGGATGTATTGCATGGATCAACAATACAAGTGGGAAGATTACCTACCTTTGGTTGATTTTTCATATAAAATAATTTATCATTGTGCGATCAAGATGGCTCTATTTGAAGCATTGTATGGTAGAAAGTGTCAAAATCCTATAAGCTAGAATAAGCTAGAATATAGGATAAGCCTTGGGACAAAAATGTTATCAAAAGTGGAGGAGAAAATTGGTATTATTAAGTAGAGGCTAGAAAAATCCAATGATAGGAAAAAGAGTTATGTAGATTCCAAGCGAGTACCCAGAAAAATTATTAGTAGGGGAGAAGGTTTTGTTAAGAGTTAAACCTCACAAGAGTTCCATAAAGTTTGGAAATTCATCCAAACTATGTCCATGTTATGTAGCTCCTTTTGAAGTTCTTGAGGAAGTCAACCCTGTTGCATATAGAATTTCTTTTCCACCAGCTCTAACGAGAATGCATAATGTTTTCCATGTGTCGTACCTAAAGAAGTACATACCAAGGGATAACCATGTTATTGATTGGAATGCTTTACAATTACAGGACCCAGGAGTGGTAACAATCGAGCCTCTCAAGGTGCTCATAACATGTAAGCTTCACTTGCGTAATAGAGAGGTTATGTAATGCAAGGTCCAATGGGATCAGTATGCAGAAGATTTTTCCACTTGGGAAGACTATGTTGAGATGAAGCAAAAGTTTCCTCAAGTCATGCTAGATTTTGAAAACTCTTGAAAAAAAATGATGTTTTATGATGTTATGTTTTATGTTTATGTTATGTCCATGTTGAGGCTTATAATCATCGAGGATGATCATTCACAAGGGGGGAATATGTTACACCCCGTTGTGTTATTACCTATTGAAATGAAGGAAAATGGGTTCACCAATATGACATGATAACAAGGGGGTATGATGAACCCTATATTCCTATTTTTATTAGGAAATGAGATCACCACAAAGAATTGACTAACAACCCTTAGGTGAATCAACTCAATGTGAGAATCTATTGATTTCCTTATGCTTGAGGATAGGGGTACAAGGTTGAACAACACTTTTGGGAGAAAAACTAAAAATAGTAAATCAACCTAATTATGCCAATTCAAACTTGTAACATCAATATTAAGCATATGACAAATAGAAACAACAAACTTTTGTAGATCTGAGAAGTTCTAAGTGATGTGTACCTGTCACCAAAAGGTAGTTTCAAGAGGCAAACTAGGACTCATTTTCCCATGGGTGAATGGGTCTTTTTTCAAGGTTTTCAACAATCTTTCAGGAGCCTCTAATACCATTCTGTAGCTTTTGTTTGATCCACTTTTTAGGTCGAAAAGTTATAAATCATATCTATAGGTGAGATTCCATGATTTGACAACTTTTACAACTTTTGTAACTTTTGTAACTTTTCCAATCTTTCTCTTCAAGAGGTTTTCAATCCTTCTTCAACCTAAATCTGCAACGTAAACACAAGAGGGAAAAATTGTTTGTTTTTGGTGAATGGGGGTTTTCCTTGTTCAAACCCCATTTGGGTAATGAAACCTTGAATTGAAATAATGAAAATGTGAAAGGAATGATGAGTGACCAAACTATGTTTCAACTCACCAAACCCTTGAATAAACTTTTGAATGGAGATCTAAAATTTGCATGAAATGGATTCAATGGATGTGGTTCTTGATGCTTGAATTGATTCTTGAATACTTTACTTGATCTTTGAAACCTACATCACAATGTTAGCTCCAAAAACATCCCTGATGTAAGAAGAATTTAACATGATGATTGGATCTTGAATGCTACAATAAATCACTAATAATTATTTTGTTGAATTCTCTTTATCATAGACTTTTCTCTTGTGAAATTTCTCTCAAAAACTTCTAGTTGATTTGATAAAAAAACCTTGCATTTATAGGTATATATCCTTAATTTCCCAAAATTCAAACATTACAAGTTGGAATTGAAATATGGATTTGAGGACATTAAAATACCTCCAAAAAATATTATAAATTTAGCTTCAAAGGCCTAGGGAGGACCCATTCGCCTATGGGTGAATGGGTCCCAGGTCCCTATTCCTAGAACACACATTGCTCAAGGTAAAGTGTTATGTGTTGGCATTAATTATTGTCAAGTTTCCCCTTTAGAAAATGTAATTTAGTAGGCTTTTAGATGAATAATAGGGCTTATTAAGGCCTAATTAAGTCCAATTTAATTAGGAAGGCCCAAAAAAAGTGTGAAAATGTAAAGAGATACATTTTTCTACACTACATTTAGCCCCCACTTACTGAGAGGATGACCTTGCGTCATTAAACTCACGTTAAAGTAGACAATCAAGAGAGGTCTAATTGTACAATTATTGGAAGGATAAGATGAAAAAGTTCAAGGAAGATGATCAAGCCCCAAAGATCTAATATTTCATGGCAAATCCAACTAATGCACAAGGAGACACATGCCTATGTTAAACATATATATGTAGCAATGATAAGATACTCAATCATACAATGTTAAAGACTCAAAGAAAAAAGAAAAGGGGTGGATAAAGCCTCAACTTTTTGTCCAACTCGATGTGGATCAAGATTTATTTGTTTGTTCAAAAACAATGTTTGCAAGTGAAACCCACTGTCTACTATGCAATCAAAAATGTGCTCACACAGGCTAGTGCAATCTGATATACACTAGGTGAGCCCCAAAAAGTGACTGAGTGATAAATTCATGCCAGGTCTATAGGATCTCATCGTACTAACCATACCAAATTTATACCTTTGATAACTTTGATAAGTTGCCACAAAAATATGAACTTTGAGCTTCATAAGGACAACAAATTGCATTATTCTAAACACTTATGAACAAAAATGACTCCACTAAGCAAGATGTGTTATGCTTGGTGGCCATGAAAAAGGGTTGTAACTTTGAGCTTCACAATGTTATCAAGTTGTGTTATGCTAAACACTTATGAACAAAATGAAAATAGGATAATACATGTACAATTGGGTTTTGTTTGGTTCATGTAAGGTCTCATCTTAGGGAACATTATTCCTAATGTCTCCAAGAGAGGACAAGACTAGGATAAAAGATTCATAACTTATGGAATGCAATGCATAACATCACCACTAAGAAGAATGTCATATCCCAAGAAAGGTTGCACTCTTGAAGGACATCAAACCCAATGACACCACCAAGAAGAGGACACATCATGTGAAGTAAGAAGACCACACTAAGAAACATAAGGTATAGTAAAAAAAAATTAAAATGATAATTCCAATGTATGCCCCCACTTTAAAGAAATTTCTAAACACCATGCTATGAGAAATTACTTTAAAGTAGCAAATGATCAATTCTAAACAATAAAGAAGACATGAGAGCTTATTTGGAAAGCCCTATGTTAAGCATATGTTTCCAAATGAAGTTACACCATGAAAATGGGTTGCCCCCAAATGAAACCCCAAAATCACACATAAGGGATCCACGGATTTGAGGTCACCATGTGTCTTTGCTACAATGATATAATAGAGCTCAAAATTTTCATCATTCCCCAAATACTCGTAGAACTGGAGGAATAACACATAAAGAGCGAAAACAAAGAAAAGCTTTTGGGTAAACATGGAAGAGACCTAAATTTCTCGATGCCTTACATCAACCCTAAAAGGAAAAATAAAATACAAAAGTAAAGGATAAAGGTTTTACAACATACAAAAGAATGTAGGTACAAATAGAGGAATGAACATGAAGACATGCTAAACAGAACAATACGGGGGATCACATTACACACATGCAATCACACAAAGAACATAAAAGGAAACAAAGACAAGACTAGTAAGGAACATGCGAGTCAACCTATAGCAATTCATTCACATCCCAATCTTGTTCATCATCTACAAAAGGTGGAAAACTAGCTAAAGGGACAACGTCAAGTGCCAAACTAGGAAAATCTCAAAGTTCAGCATGTGGTGAATCACTCTTTGTAGGAGGATCATCGTGATTGTTATCATTTAAGCTCATGGAAGAGGAAAACAATAAATTTAACTCATTATATATACTTCCTCATCAATTTTATCAGTCTCATTGTCATCATCCAAGTTAATCACAACATGAGGTCTAATGATAATATCCATAGAAGTTTCTTGTTGCTTTTGTTGCGATAAAGGTGAAGAATCATCATGCATTGCTTGAGTTATTATTTGATCTTGATTTTTTGATTTATTTTTTTCTTGTATCAAGCGAGCAATAGCACAACATCTACACCTACACTCTCTAGAATTTTAGTTTCTTTTTGTTTGGTTTTCAAGTTGTGATTGCATAGGATTAGGTTTATCAACCATATGTCTCTTTTCTTCTCACAAGAGAGGAATGAAAGGAACCATGGGAGGTTGTTCAACCACTTTCTCTTTAACTTTTTAAACTTGTTTGATTTTAGGAGGTAGAATGGGACTTATTTGGTTATCTCATGGTCTCTTAATATGAAATGGGTGGAGGATTTTCTATGGGTTGGTCTTGGTTACTTGGAAGGGATTTTGGTTCAATCATTGTGTCATCAAGGATAGGAGGCTCAGTCATGGGTTGAGGCATATTGCTTCCATTATGGGTTTACTGAACATTGTATCTTGGAAAAGCCTTGTAATCACACTAATCATAAAGTGTCAACATTGTAATATTTTGGGGGTGATTTCTAATACTAGTAGAATTTAGCAAATAAATAACTAGGTGATTAAAACTTTTAATCACAACAATTAAAAATGACTAAATTCTACTAATTTTTTTGCAACACAGCTATAAATGACTAATTTGGTCGTCGGGTAAAAACTTATTTAGTCACACAAATAAAAATGACTAAACAGTTAGTTACACAAATACAAATTAGACAAAATTTTAAAAAATATTTGGGGAAATGATTGATGAGAGTATTGTGCATGATTCATTATTTACATTTAGCCTGGCACTTGACAACTACATTGAGGCATTTTGAGTTTTAGCAACTACTTGCATAGGCGCGTGATTCTTTAGAGAGGACCCAGAGACTTTTGAAAAGGCGAGCAAGGAATTCAGAGTTTACTGCAACAAATCTGAAGTTGGTGAGGCCCTCTACAATGAAGTCAAATTTGGGGACACCCTCTGCAGGGAATTCACAGGGAATTCAAATCCCCCATTACATTAAACACAAGATCTTTTGATTGGAAACTTATAGTAGTTACAATCTACTACTCTTAATAATGTTCTTTTACAATCTTGTCACTATTCTGCTTCATAATGTGTTCAATCTAAATATAATAAAATTTGGGTGTCAATGCCAAAATAGAATTTCCTCAAACAATTTTGATACATTTTCACTGCAAGCGTAAATTGTCCTTGTGCAAAGTAAACATGTGCTAGATTTACCCACACATCAGGCATCTGAACAAATATGTTTCTTGTTGTAGATTCTTGTACCTATGTAAAAATTTCCTTTGCAATATCAAATTGACCCCTTTCAGATAGCACAATAGCTTCCCCATTTGCAGCATAAAAATGTCCTAGTCTCTATGCCAACACTTTACAATATAGTTATCGAGCCTTCTCAATATTTTGTTCCTCCACCTTTGGATCCCTCCTCTCATTGTGAAAAGCTACAAAATAATTCCAAATTCCAAGTGAAATGTCAGCATAAGAATTCTTTGCATCTGATTCACTTTATGCAGCTTTAATTGTTTATTTTTCTTTAAGCCAGACATCTGTTTTCAGTTCCATTTTTCCAAGCATTGATGAATTTTTATCTACCTTAATTGCATCCCTAATAAATTCTAGGCTTATTTGGATCTCATTCACAGCCTAAACCATGGCTGCAAGACATAGATATGCATCCACATAATCAGGAAACTTGAACAATATTAGCCTGTATAAAATATTTTATTTTTCAGTATCGTTTAGTTGTTCAAACAACCTAGCAAGATTAAATAGTGTTGTGACTTTATCCCATGGTAACTCAAGTGAAACACCACCTTCTTCTAGTCGATGGAAGAATTCCATATCCTTAAAGAGCATAGGGAAAACTGCAAAATTGGCACTGGGGCTTTTATTTATGAATTTAACCCAAATGCCATTTCCTAATGCCTCCATAAAAGTTTGTTCAACCAACTCTAGTTCAGCATGCTCAAAATAAAGAACCCCGGTGTTATTTAATAATTGAATGGTTACTTCTTCTTTTCTCTTCTTCAGAAGAGACTTTTCTATCTTAAGAGAATCTAAGGCTGCACTGGGATCTGTTGATATTAATAACTCACCCATATTGATAAATGCATGGGCATCACATGGATCTACATGAGTTTCCTTTCTAAAATTTCCAAAGCCTTCTCTTCCTACCCTTTTTGAGCATATATATGGCCTACAAATTTTAAGCTCTCATAGTTCTTAGGGTGGACCTCTAAAACCTTTTTCAAATTTTGAGAGCTCTTAAAATCTTTCGGCTTCAATTGAACCTGTCCACAAAATCCTATGGCCGCTAGATTTTTTGACTGATGCCATGTAGTAGCGACCAATGGTGTTATAATCACCTTTACTATGATAAGATCATGCAAGATTATAATATGAATAAGATTTCATGAGAGGGTGGTTAGTTGAAACAAGAGTTATCTCAGTCAATTGATCCACAAGAAAATGTTTCCTTGTGAAGAAAAAATGGTTTGCTAAATGATTCAATTTCAATGCACAGTATGGGTATAATTCAAAGGCTCTACGCATATTTTCCATTCCTTCATGAACACTACCTTTTTCACTAACTATGAGAATCCTAAAAGTAAAAAATGCACAAAACTTACCACAGAGATTTATCTAGAGATAGAACATCATTTCCTAATGCCTCCATAAAAGTTTGTTGAGCCAACTCTAGTTCATCACGCTCAAAATGAAGAACCTAAATGTTGTTTAACAATTCAATGGGTACTTCTCTACTCTTCTTCATAATAGAATTTGGTGTCTTAAGAGAATCTAATTTTTTACTAGGTTTTGATGATATTAATAACTCAGCCATCTTGATAAATGCATGGGCATCATGTAGATCTATGTGAGTTGCCTTTCTTAAAATTTCCAAAGCCTTCTCTGCCTACCCTTGTTGAGCATATATATGGCCTACAAATTTTAAGCTCTCACAGTTCTTAGGGTGGACCTCCAAAACCTTTTCAAATTTTGAGAGAAAACTCTTAAGATCTCCTAGCTTCAATTGAATCTATCCACAAAATCCTGTGGCCTATGGCTTTCCTTGACTGATGCCATGTAGTAGTGGCCAATGGTGTCATAATCACCTTTACTATGATAAGATCATGCAAGATTATAATATGAATTTGATTTCATGAGAGGGTGGTCATTTGAAACAAGAGTTGTCTCAGTCAACTATTCCACAAGAAAATGCTACCTTGTGAAGAAAAAATGGTTTGCTAAATGATTCAATGTTATTGCACAATACGATTATAATTCAAAGGCTCTACACATCTTTTCCATTCCTTCATGAACACTACCTTTTTTACTAACTATGAGAATCATACAATTAAAAGATACAAAAACACTGGCCACAAGCATTTTTCCCCATTTCAAACAACAAAATTACCAAAAAAAATGCATTTAAAACCTACAAAAAAATGCAAATATAATCACGTTGATTTTCTTGCCAAAAAAAACCATGAGACCATAGCTTGTTTCTTACTATTATGATTTGATAGATTTTTTCCAAGCATCCATAGCTTGTTTGAAATCACTTGTTTTAGGCTTTTAGCCATAGGAGCAAGGCAGTGAACTATTTGATAAAATGCTTTGGTAGACATGTATGAAAAATGTGGTAGCATAGACAAGGAAATGAACTTTGGAAAAATAACCTCAAAGAAATGTGATCTCATGGTGATGGAATTCCATGAAAGGAAAATTGTTATGGATGGTCATGGCATTCCATCACCATGAGACCACATTTCTTTGAGGCATTGTTTCAACCAATTCACTACCTTGTCTATGCTATTGCTTACTATTATGCTTTGATAGATTTTTTCCAAGCATCCATAGCTTGTTCAAAAGCACTTGTTTTAGGATTTTAGCCATAGCAACAAGGTAGTGACCTATATGATAAAATACTTTGGTAGACATGTATGAAAAGTGTGGTAGCATAGACAAGGTAGTGAACTATTTGAAAAAATGTCTCAAAAAAATGTGGTCTCATGGAATTCCATGACAAGCAGATGCAATTGGCAGTTGCTCCTAGTTATTAGTTATGCAATGTGAAGTAATTACATAATTGTTTAGGTTGACTATGTAAAAACTATATTGTAATTGAAATTTTGTCATCTATCAGCATCTAGTTATTATTTATGCAATGTGAAGTAATGCTTTGAATTTGAAAGATGTGCAATGCAATGTAATCAACAATTTGAATATAAACTACAAAAATCTATTTTTTACAATTAATTAGTTAAACTCTCTATTTTATTTGCTCTCTATAACTCTATTGCTATGGAAATGCCTTTCAATTTTAAAAAATAGTTTTTGTCTCTTATTCTACAATTTTTTATATTTTGTCATCTATCAGCATCTAGTTATTAGTTATGCAATGTGAAGTAATGCTTTGAGTTTGAAAGATGTACAATGCAATGTAATCAACAATTTGAATATAAACTACAAAAATCTATTTTTTACAATTCATTATTTAAACTCTATATTTTATTTTTAAATCTATTTCTATGGAAATTCCTTTGAATTAAAAAATATAGTTTTTGTCTCTTAATCTACAATTTTTTACATTTTATCATCTATCAGCATCTAGTTATTATTATGCAATGTGAAGTAATGCTTTGAGTTTGAAATATATGCAATGCAATGTAATCAGCAATTTGAATATAAACTACAAAAATATAGTTTTTACAATTCATTAGTTAAACTCACTATTTTATTTTCTCTCTATAATTCTATTGCTATGGAAATGCATTTGAATTAGAAAAAATAGTTTTTGTCTCTTAGTCTACAATTTTTTGTTTCAATGTGTAGAATGTTATAGATGGATCAACGTCGAAGGTTGACTATGGATCAATACCATGCATCTGATAAGAGAGTAGTCAATGAAAGGGACATGGACAAATATCCATGTCTATGTAATGACTATCTTGGTGGAAAGGTGAGAAAAAGAAATATGATTTATCGACATATGATAAGATATGGGCATAGTGGTATAAGCCCTTGGGATTACAATTATTATGAAGATATGATAGAATTGTAGAGTGTGAGAGATGAAGAGGCAACAATGTTAGACGAAGGGTTTGAAGTTGATAGAATGTTGAATGAGGGTCTAAGTAATGATTGGGACAAGTTGATGGAGGATGCTTTAAAGCCTGTGTATGCTAATTTCTTGTTAATTCATTTGAAAACAATCCCTTAAGTTCTTAACTTGCAAGTGGTGTTTGGTTGGACAAATGAGATTGCCAACAAAACGAAGTCAATGTAAAAAATAAATCACTAAGCTAACTTGGGGTATGAAAACATCCACACATGTTTGAATGGTTTGTATTATTTCACAAGAATCTTGCAAGTGAGAGTGAATTTTTGAAATGTCATGAAGCGAGTTATAGATAAGGGTTGAAATTAGTTATAGTTCCTAGAAAGGTTCTTCGCCACTTTTTGGTAATCCCAAGATTACTGTGAATGTATAGGTGTAGATACATTGCTAAACTTATGTAATGGCATGCCCAAAATAAGAGCACTGATGGAAAACAACATGTGCCTAATTCTAAGAAACGAATGAAATTTGATAACAGATGGCCTAATTTTTCTCAAGATCCTCATAATATAAGGTTGGGTTTGGCTCTAGATGGGGTGAACCCATTCTCATATCAAAGTACTAAATGGTCAACTTGGCCAGTGTTTTTAATAAATTATAACTTACCTCCATGGTTAGCAACTAAACATTTTTTCATAATGCTATCATTGAATATAACAAGAAAGAAAAGTATGACTTCAGATACAATTGATGCTTATCTAGAGCCATTATATGATGAGCTAATAGAATTGTGGAGAGGAATTAAATAAATTCAATCTTTAAGGGATGATCATTCAATAAAATTCACTTTAAGAGCTTCCTTAGTGTTTATGATTCATGATCTTCTTGCATATGGCATATTGTTTGGTCTCAGTGTTCATGGATAGCATGGATGTCCTACTTGCAACTTTAAGGATTTTGTGAGGCACTCAAAAAGTTTGTGTAAGTGTATTTATTGTGGACATCGTGCTTACCTTAAAATGGATCATCCATATCATCGACAAAAAACATGGTTCAATGGTCAAGAAGAGAATCGTGAAGTGCCATTGCTAATAACGGGTGATTGCATTGTTGAGAATGGGCAAAAAAGAATGTCATTTATTGAAAATGATAGGATTGTTGGTAGTAGATATGATCCATGTAATGAAATCAATGTAAAAAGGTTGTGCATATTCTATAAGTTTTCATGCTTTAAGGATATAGCCATTAGACATACTATTGAATTTATGCATACTAAGAAAAACATAGCCTATGCTATTATAGAAACTCTTTTTGGTGATTTTGATACTATTTCATCACATAAAGACTTTCAACAACTAAAGATTCATTAAAATATTTGGGTTGAAAATTATGATGATGAAAAATATAGAAAACCTAGTGCTCCTTATGTCTAGACAAAGGAACAACGTGCACAATTCTTACAATTGATGTCTCAGACTCACTTTCCCACTAGATACGTAAGTAGTAGTAGTATTAGAAGCCAAACTGACATTAATGGCTTAAGAGGCCTCAAGACCCATGATTATCATGTCATAATTGAGAATATTTTACCTATTGTGGTAAATATACCAAGTTTGGAAAAGGGGCCAAGATTGGCAATTATAAGGTTGGGCCTAATATTAAAGAGAATGAGTTTACATGTATTAGATCCTTCAAACTTTGATAGTTTGAGGGAGGAGGTTGTTGAAGTCCTTTGTCTATTAGAACAAGAATTTCCACCAACAATCTTTCAAATTTCTATGCATCTTTTGATACATCTAGAATATGAACTAGAGCATTGTAGCCCAATAAGAACGAGATGGATGTATCCTATAGAACGATATATGAAGGTTTTAAAAAAGTTTGTTTGTACTAGGGAAAAACTGGAAGGCAGCATGTCTGAGGGATATTCAATGCAAGAGGCCATGGGATTTCACACAGAATATACAAAGGATTTTAAAAAAAATCAATTGGCATGTATGGGATGATGACGAAGACGATAGAGTTGCAGGTGAAGTATTAGAAGGAAATGGAAGTCATTTCAAGCTATCACATCAAGAAAGAAGTGTGATACATGTTGAGATGATGAATTGCACAGCCCTTGAAGCTTCAATAAAGGACTTTAGCCATGAAAGATAATCAACCACAAAAGAAGTGTTGCAACAATGGAATGCTGATTGAAGATTCTATTGATATGATATTGATATGATATAGAAGATATGTTACAAATGAACAAGATGCCTGATTATATAGGTAAGAGGTAAAACCTAATATGCATGAGATGTTGGCATGTGTCTTGATCAAACAACATGTAACAACATGTGAACCCTAATGGTGATGATCATTAAATGATGAGATAAGTTCTAGAAGGACAACTCATCTTCTAGAAGGAATCTTATCTCCTACAAATAAGGAAGGGAATATTATCCCATTTATTAAATGATTTATCTAATAATGCAACCTAGGACTTAATTAATTAAATGCAAGACCTAAGTTAACTTATGCTAGTGTAATAATTAATTAATTACACCAACACCCCCCCATAAGTGCAACTTAGGGAGGAAAATGCAATGATTATGCAGAGATGATGATCGATGATGGGTCCCGGCTACAAGGCCATGTTAGGTACCCATGTACATGAAGATGCAGAAAATATCCCACAAACGGAGAAAAGGGGAAAACCTAGTAGGAACAAAACCCCTCTCCAAAAAGGAGATGAAAATGCATAAATGTGAGATAGGATGGAAAGGATGGAGGACTCCCAAATACCCCCCAAGTACACCATCCGTCACATGGATACAAACAAAAGCCCCCCCATAGGGAGGAAATAGAGAGACTATATAGCCCCCCAAGAAGATGAGATCACCTACAAGAAAGGTAAGTGTATGAAGACAAAACAAGATCCAATGTCGACAAACAACGTGTCTCCCTTTCGAAAGAAACAAAACTAACTACAAGTGGAGAGATGCTTCCCATTCCGGATAGGAATTGAAGGAAGGAAGAATAAATATGGATGATGATGTCTCTGAACTCTACTCAAGTGTCTCCTTGCCTGATGATGAAAATTCCATAGTCCCAAACAATGAAGAGGGTGACAAACCATGATGATGCAGAAACTGATGTTGAACAATATCCAAAGACAAAGATAAAATGGATATGATGGATGTGATGGAGACTTGACAGCCCCCCCTGAATGAAGTGTCCTCAAAACCACTAAAGGAAGTTTGAAGCAAATCCAATGGTAGATGAAGAAGAAACCTCAAGTCCTGAATGGAATGGCAGGGAAGAAGTCTTGGATATGAAATCTCTGAAGAGAAACTCAATGCCTCCAATTTAGTCTCTGAATTCCCAATCAAGGTTGAGACAAAGGAATGAGGAGACTCAAAACAACTCTCCAAAGTGTGATCTGAATAGAGGAGTGATATCCCCTCAAGAATGTCCTCCAAACCTGTAGAAGTGGCCAAGTCAGTGATACCTGAAACAAAGCCATCATGTGATGTCAAGTCTGAAAAACTGAATGTGTCCTGATCGATGATGATAGTGGAAGCCTCAATCAATGATTTTGGACAAGGAATCACTGAATGTGAAGGGATACCAACTGTCTCTGATGAAGAAGAAGCGTGGAAAGGGACCTTGTCAACCTCTTTGGAAAGATCAAGGTAATCAACTTCCTGCACAACAATAGCATCATGGGGAACCTAATTTGAAGAATGACATTTTGAAGCATGATCATCGGGGAATGGTGGAGTGTCTGAAGCTCCATAGATCTCCCAAAGCTTAATCCAAAGGATGTGAGGATAATTACAATGATCAAGAGTATTCAAAACATTGGAATCAACTTGCATCTCAAGAATCTCCAAAACAGTGTACCTACTGCAACTCCAAGCAAGTTCATGAATACCTTCACTTGGGCGAGGAACTATACCAAATAGATGTGGCAACAAATCAAGTGAATGAAGATGGTGGAAGATCCCATCTCGCCATTGTTGATAGTTACCCTTGTGCAACATGACCAAAGGAGAATAATATGCAAGCCCCATAACAAAATTTCTCCACAAAAATCAAAGACACTGACCTTCAACAGAAAATAGAAGACTTCCAAAAAGATATGCAATTGAAAATATGCCTCTGAGATCAACAAATTCTACTTTAGTCTTCAGGATGTCTCAGGAATTAAAAAACCAAAAAAAAATATTCCTGGAGCTGAAACCAAAGAAGAAGACTGGACTGATGAAAAAATTGCACTAAAATATCTCTCGAATGCCGCTGGAATCACCAAAATTCGACAATCTGATGCGAAGATGTGTGTGTTTGAGTCCAGAAGGGAGGGTTGACTTCAGTTGACTTGAATATTGAATAGAAAAAAATCCTACAAAATAGATGGCACCACTGGTTAGTGCTCTGAATTCTCTTTCCGTCGATATCTCGTTTGTGAATTTTTGATATCGTGGTGCGAAGATATGGCCCCCGGAAGAAAAACTGCAATTTGAATTATTACTAGCTAAATAGGCGCAAAAAAGTAGCACCTGGGGCTAAAAAAAATCAGCCCCCGGTCGCTCGTATGACCGCAGGACAAGCGCGCTGGCAAAAAAAAACTCTCCGCCCGGATGGCAACGGCGGGCGACGGGATTGGTGGCGCAGTCGGCAGAGAAAACATCGCCCGGAGATAGGCGGAGCCCGCAGTTCGTGATGGGACCGGGGCTAGAGCAGCCAGGCTGGAGACTCCAGTCGGTGGTTGGTGAACGATGGCCGACGGTGAGCGGAGAACGGAGTCGATGGGAGCTGAAACGGTCGCCGAGAGATGTGGACGGCCGGTAGCCGGATGCCGGTAGTCGGCGGGAGGAACGGGCCGACAAGTCTGCGGGTGATGCCGGTGACGTCGGCCGATGGGACAGGGCCGACCACCCTGCGGACTATCGACGAAAGCCAACAGATATTTTTTTTTTTTTGAATAATGCAAATTGCAATTCAAAAAATAAAAGCTGATAAAATAAGTTGAATGCCGACTGCGAAGAAAAATAAACCCAAAACTATAGCTGAAAGTTTTAATATTTCTGCCGACGGTATAATATATTTGCAGGTCGAACTCTGCAAATTGAAATTTATGCAAGAACTATAGAAAAAATTTCCCAAACAATAGCCAATAATTTTTTTTATTTTTCTAAAAAAAATTTGCCTTGATGGAGGACTTACAGGGATGATTTTTTCCTGCAAATGTGTACGGATTGTACAAAAAATGCAAACCCTAAGATGTACCTCACAGGCTCCCGGATGATATGTCTTCGATTTTGACGAATGAACAAGCGATCTATGGGTTTTGAGGCCTTCTGGACACAATGGAGAGGTCGGAGAGGTCCTGATCTACACCAGAAATCAGCTTGGCTCCCGGGTAGAGCCAACTAGCCTACAACATAAAACTCCAAGCCTGCAAAGAATCTCGCATTCCAACTTCCTGGATCTAGGGTTGATGTTTCAATGGACTAGCTCTGATACCATGTTGAGATGATGAATTGCACAGCCCTTGAAGCTTCAATAAAGGACTTTAGCCATGAAAGATAATCAACCACAAAAGAAGTGTTGCAACAATGGAATGCTGATTGAAGATTCTATTGATATGATATTGATATGATATAGAAGATATGTTACAAATGAACAAGATTCCTGATTATATAGGCAAGAGGTAAAACCTAATATGCATGAGATGTTGATATGTGTCTTGATCAAACAACATGTAACAACATGTGAACCCTAATGGTGATGATCATTAAATGATGAGATAAGTTCTAGAAGGACAACTCATCTTCTAGAAGGAATCTTATCTCCTACAAATAAGGAAGGGAATATTATCCCATTTATTAAATGATTTATCTAATAATGCAACCTAGGACTTAATTAATTAAATGCAATACCTAAGTTAACTTATGCTAGTGTAATAATTAATTAATTGCACCAACTACCTATATTCTTCAAAACACATCTTCGTTCGATAAGTGGTGTAGGTAAAAAAATATTACACAATAATTTATTTACTCAATTGCATTTACACATTTATATTATTAATCTTACTATTTTTACGTCAATATTCTATGTAGAAAATATGAAGAGAATCAAGCTTGGATGCAACATTGACCTCAAAAGCATAGATGTCATGATTTGATTGGAGGTGATTCTTTTCCAAAACTTGAAGAATGGATTGCTAATGCAATGAATGATGCAAAAGAATAAGGTCAAGATATAACAACAGAGGAAAGTGAGCTTTCAAAATCTCCACATTTATGGGCTATGTGTTTTAGTGGAATGTGGTCCTATGGTAGTCATTTACGAGTGGAAGAAAAAGAAAAAGGAAAGACAAATGGTGATTGTGTAGAACTAGTGTTGAATTTCTTCACGAAACTAAGAAGAAGCTTTATGTTGAATTCATCCAAGAAATTATTTAAGTGGATTTTGGTGAAAATGGTCCTATATTATTAAAATGTAAGTGGATCTGACCATCTGCAGTACAATTTGATGAGTATAGATTTGTATGTGCAAATACAAGACAATTTTTATCAGAGACGAATGAGTCGTATGTTCCCCTCTTCAAATTAACCAATCATTTCTAATTGATGATGTAATAAGCCTGGGATGGTCATATGTCATTCAAAAAAAATCTCGTTCAAAATGAAAATTCATGGAAGTTGTTGATATAATACCTTATGGGAAATATGTTAATTTACAAGAAACATTTGAAGAAGTGGATGAAGATGATGATGGAGTTTTTGAAGAAGAGATTTTGATTACCAATGAAGAGATTGGGAGAGAGAATGAATTGCATGTCATAGATGAGGATGAGGAATAAAATCAAGCAGATGCAGACACGAGTGATTAGGATTCTAATCTTACTAGCAATGTAGATGATTATGATGATGTTTTGTCACCTTAACTAGCCTATCACCTTAAGAGGTTAGCTTGTCACCTAAACTTTGGTTATATGTATGGTGTAATATATCATTGAATGTAATAATATCTAAGTATAGGTATGCTTATTCACTATTGTTTTACTGATATATTTTTTAATGTAATCATCATTATTTTGTTGGTACATTGTATACAAAACCTGAGATGTTCACTGCTGATTTGAAGTACATTAAAAGTTAGGTTCAATCATTCTTCTTAGTTTTCTTACTTTTGTTGAAATTAATTTTGTTTAGTTAGAAAATAATTTCTTGCATGTCCTATATGTTTTCTAGATGCTAGACTTTTCTTGTATGTCCTAGAAGATAGCTTTAGTTTGTAATACAGCTCTAGCCTCCACATGCATTGAATATGCTTGTGTGAAGGAAACAATAATGAACATATGTGATTTAATAATACATATAGATATCTTAACATTAGTTGAACTAATCCTCCTCATTACAAACAAAGAAATGATATCTTAGGTTTGACTGACACTGAAAATTGGAAATGTGTGAATGAGGTGTTGTGAAATAATATTTTAAGTGAAATCAATCAATGCCTATTCCTATTGGGAAATGGAGTCAAGATGTGGGTGATATATGTGTGTTAATTTTGGCTATAGCTCTAAATATTTGGCACAATGAGAGTCTATGTCTTGCATAGATGTGTGATGATGCAATTATATGGTTCTTCTTATTGATCCAAATAAGACTTCCAAGTTACTATGATTTATTTAAAGGGGTTTAATGCTTACTTGAAGGAACCAATTAAAATAAATCACACAATGACAGCAAGTGTGTATTGACAAATTAAACATATACTTGATATACTTAATTTGAATAACAAGGAAATATTAAATTGGAGACAACCATACAATCATACACAGTATTATCGACAAATAATTGAGATTAGAACTTGAGCACTAGATTAAATATTCTTCTCCATTCATTGCTATTGTGTGAGGGGGAAAATCATAGAGTGTAAATAGATAAACGTACTTAAATTTAGAATCTAATCTATGATCAAGAACATAAATATAAGATCTATTCCTACACTTAGGAAATGAAACTAAGCTATTACAGAATTCAAGAAACAAGATCAAAATATGAAAGCATACATGAATTCATGAAAAAGCATAGTGTTACCATCCTGTATTGGAGTGTGTTCGCCTGATGTTGGATTGTTTGTATCACTACGAAGCCTCCATAGTTTGTGTGCAAAAGCTTGATGCATGAATGGTTGATCGAAGGTATGTTGAAGCTCTAACAATGGTGGTTGTGAATGTCGAAAGTATTTCATTGTGCAAATGATGTTGACTCTTTGATCCTTTTTTGTGAGGAAAGAGGTTTGTTATATAGAAAAAGTGATTTGAAATGGATGATAAGGATTGCGCAGTAGAAAATCTAGATCGAGAGTTGAGAGATGTTGACAGGAAATAGACATGAATAGATTGTGCAAAGTAGATTGCATAATTTGTGTGATTGAGGAATATATTGGTTAGTCAGGATTTAGATTGGTTAGTCAGGATTTAGATTGATCAGTCAGGATTTAGATTGATCAGTCAAGATTTAGATGGCTTAGTTAGGAAATTAGATGGCTTAGTCAAGAAATTATATGGCTTATTCAACAATCGTAATTTTATCAATCAGAAAGTGGGTGAGGGCAATTGATTAATTGATTTAATTAATTAATTCCTTTTTGGAGTTGAACGTGCAAATCAAGTTTGAATTTTACAAAGTTGCATTAGTTTGATTCGATTTTCGATAATATTTTGAATAGTTTGATTTAAATTATTCGAATTTGGAGGGAAAGTGAGTTAATTAAATTATTATGATTTAATAATTCAATCGACTTAGGGAAATAAAGTGATTTAGTGATGTAATTAAATAATTGGTATTATTTAACTAATCAAGATGAAATAAAGTGAGATTAGGACTTTATTAAATAAATATAATTTATTTAATTGGTCAAAATAATGAAAATGTGAATTAATTAAATAATGTCATTTTATTCAATTAATAGCAAAAATAGGGATTTAGGACTTTATTAAATAAATGGAATTTATTTAATTAGTCAAAAATGATGGAAAAGTGAATTAATTAAATAATGTCGTATTATTCAATTAATAGGGGAAATTAGGGTTTTTGATATAATTGATGTGAAATGCAATGTTTTTTGATGATAGTGATGTCGATGATGTGAAAATGTCGTTTAATATGTGTGATAAGTGTTAAGTCAATTTTACATGTCTACATTTTGCCCCTCTTTGATACAAAGTACCGTTTGCTTTGTTTCAAAGATTTTGATGTTAAGATCTAGTTTTTGAAAACATTTATGCCCCAATGTGCAATGGGGGTCAGTGGAATGATGGTAAGACTTTGTGTTGCCCCCTCGAGAGGTTGGCCAAAAATTTCAATTTTGAGGTCAAGCTCACAACACGGTTCTATTTTAGTTCAGATGTGTTTAGGACAAAAAATTAAGTCTATAGGTCCCTCATTGCTATTTTAAATGTTTCTGGGAGCTCCTAATTTGAACGTAGGAAGGTTCCCTAATTAAAAATTAGGGTTTCCTAGGTGAAAATTAGGGTTTTTGAGGGTTAATATAGGTAATTAGGGTTCTAATTGCCTCATTTGTGTTCCAATCCTATAGCGAACTCTTGTCTCTAGATTTCCCAAATTTTCAATTGTCAAGGAGCAATGTCGAGGATTCAAGGAGCCCCACATCGTTCAAACCTGGTTTGAGAGTTTGGATGGCCCACAGGTGTTAGTGGCTCAGTATGTACCCTCTCACTTCTTTTTTTTCATTTTCTCATGTTCTCGTAATTCATGTCAAAAGTTCTATAAGTCAATAGCAAGGTTTTAGGAGTTTTAGCGCATTTGCATCAATTTCCTTGCATTTGATAGTTTAGGAAGGTTGATCTTGAAATTTTTCTATGCACTTGCTCTAGATCCTCGTATTTGACCTAAACCTTTGCCTTTACAACTCACATTTTCTCTGATTCTTCGCTTTTGTTTGCTTGGGTTTGTTTTTTGTGCATTTGCTTTAGATCTTTGTACTTGAGAAATTCATTTGCTTTTGATTTGACGCACTTGACTTAAACTAGCACACTTGCTCCATTTCCATCACTTTTGCTATTTTTTACTCACTTTTGCATAATTTTGTTTGTTTTTTTCTATTTAGCACCATAAGTCTCATTTTTTGTCATTTATGTGTCATTTTGTGTGTTCAAAATGAAACCCTAACATAGTGGGTTAAAATGTTTACATGTGGTCCTTAAACCACTATAGTCAAGAGAAAGACAACCTCAAGATCTATTTGATCTGATATCACATTCTTATGTTTTAGAGCGAGATTTCCTAGATGCGATCAGGCTTCATCATATTTGCTACATGCTTCCCATCCAATCTCACATAGCGATGGTGGTCACACTCGTGTAGCGGTGACATTTAGAGACTTCTTCGTTCCATTTACCCAGAAGAGAGTCCACTATTACAGTCAGGATGTGTAGAGGATTTTATGCATTCCCATCCATGGTGAGCTCATGAAATACCATGCTCGACAGGGTACCCATTCCATGTGACGTGTGCTAGGTGTTAGACATTTAAAGGGTCAATAGTTTGAGATTGATTTGTCTGAGTCATTTCCAGTGCAGACCTTGTTCCCTTGTTATTTGTAGTTTGATTTCGAGACTAGTTGTTCCTACTAGGAGAGGTCGTCAATTCCCTATTGGATGGGGGGTTTGCATTGAGGGTATGTTTGAGCATGGGACCAAAAATGCTTGGGGTTCATTCCTTTTCACCCATCTCTACAGAGATATGCATGAGGTTGTATATCGGGGTGGGAAATTTATTTCTGCAGGCATCTCTCTTTTGCATATTTGGGCCTAGGAGCACACTACAGTTACTTGACTTGATGGGATAAGGATCGTATTGTCAGAGATCCCTACTCATGTCATTATAGAGATTGCTTACACTACACCTTGCCTAGGGATCTTACATACTGGCATCTTGTGTTCGACGACATGCCAAGTTTTTTTTAGAGACCGTATATGGATTATAAGGTATGGTTGGAGGATCCAGAGTAGCTTGTTTACTATTAGTAGACCAGATGGTTGATTGGTTGATCTCATTCTATGTTAGAGTGTTACTTACCTAATAGAGTATGTCATCAGTTTGGAGAGAGAGAGAGAGGGTCATTTTCCTGATACTTATGAGACTTAATTCAGTCGGACCACTAGAGGTTCGTGTATGGGGTCATCAAGCAAATAAAGATGTTGCATTTAGAGCACTTACTCCAATTGAATGGGGTTGGTCAGTTGGTTTAGTAGATTTGGGTACCACTCTTGATTTTGATCAATGGTGGGCATGATGTGTGCCAATGAGGTTTACAGATCCTGGGGGTGATCTTGCATTATGCAAAGTAGGTATTACAAGTCGTTGGAGGGAATGATGGCACATTGAGGTCCTTGTAGAGCAGCTTGGTAGGGTTAGATAGGATGGAGCATAAGGTGATCAGGAACAGGGTCTAGGATAGGTTCCAGGTCCTCCTCCACCACCTAGGAATGGAGGTTCTCAATTAGCAACCAAGATAGCATGACGACATGCCCTAGAAGCATAGCTTGCCACATCTATAGCAAAGAGAGATATTGCTCATCAGGAGCGAGATGGTTTTGGAGCAAAGTGAGACACAAATATTAGTCATTGTATCATGGCTAAGACATAGCTACATGATGTTATTGTTGATAGGGATAGTCTGAGGGTAGAGCGAGACAGTATACGAGCTGAGCGAGATCGGTTATTACAAATTTCCACATATTATCAGATCTTGTATGATGCTACTATTATTAGGGATACTTGGCACCCACAATTTGAGAGCCTAGTGTTGTAGGAGGTGGAGGTGGTGTTGAGTCAAGTGGGCATTTTGTTAGACATCCAAATCTAGATGGTGGTTTGCAACCTAATTTATAGAGTTCTCTCCTTTCTACTTGGCAATGTTATATTTGTACTTGATCTTCATGTTGTTTTGCTGCTCAGAGACATATTGTAGACATGATTTTTTGTATATATATTCATTGGCCCAGTCGAGGCCTTGTATATATGTTTTTTTTGTATTATCCTATCACACTTGTTTCATGAATGATGATGTACTATGACATTCTCCCTTTTTTGATGATATATATGAGATATACCTTCTTTGATTTGACTTTATTATGTGTCATGTGGTGATCATGGATGACTATGCATGATGATGTATGTTTATGTATGTTTATGTATTTTTTTTTACTTTTTTTGATGTATGCATATGGTATGAATGCATGGATCATATATTGTTTCATATGATGTTTTATTATGGATGAACAATATATCATTTTTGATATATGTTGTTTATATGTTGTTGATATATGATGGATGCATGTCATTTATTCATGATACATGATGTTTTCATTGCTTTCATTATCATCATGATATGTATTTATGACATTGTGGATGCAGAGTGGATATGATACTAATGATATTGTGATGCAGGATGGATGTTAGTTAGAAGAAATATTTGATGATGGATAAAAATTTTATGTTGTTAGTTCTTGATGCGTTTGCTTTCACTTTGCTTGGAGGCTTCACATTTTGAACAATCCCTTTTGATTTAGCAAACAAATATGATGCACTAGGGTAATAATGACCAAGGTGACTTTGTATCCATTGTGTGGAATTTGACTCTAAAAACAAAGAATACTCTTGCT
The DNA here is from genome assembly GCA_007258455.2 of Sequoia sempervirens. Lineage (NCBI taxonomy): Eukaryota > Viridiplantae > Streptophyta > Pinopsida > Cupressales > Cupressaceae > Sequoia > Sequoia sempervirens. Next base: position 446,645,822 of record VDFB02075321.1, read on the forward strand.
CACACTAGACATACAGAAACTTTGTTTAAATTATATAGTCGGGTTGTGTTAAAAAAAATTTGAACCAGTCACACAGAGAGGTATAGAACAACTAACATGCAATTGCTTCATGAATTATTTCAACACAAATTTCATACACTCAATAAAGCAAGTATTTTCCATGGTCATATTACAAAAATATCTTACAAACAGCAAATTGAAATGACGCTCAATTTCCCCCATTCTTTCTTCTCCAAATCCTTATGGACATCCTCAAGAGATCTTGGGAATGAGTCAATAAGATAAATTAAAAAGATAATATTATAAAAAGATACAAAAATAGTTGCAGTATCACTTGCCATATCTATTTGGGGTGGGGCTAATATCTGATGTTGATCATGTCTATTGTAGGAATGGATCCATTAAGGCATATCTCAGGATGTTGTTGGAACATTGTCAAAAACATAGGTAGTTGATACTTTGGCATTGTTTCCATCTATTTATAGTCAGAGCTTTTATATTGTTTGCTTGAAAGTTCTAGCTTTTGATGTTTTCCTTGTTTGCTTGCTTGCTTCGTCAAAGGGTGAAAGTGATGATTTTTTTATTATGGGTGAAAATTTTATTGCGAATTGTGATGATGGAGTGGGTCTTTTTGATTTTTTGGGTTTTTATGATGTTTTATTTGTTTTTTTCAAGGGACTAACCTAGGTCCTCGATGGCTCATCAAAGATAATCCTCGCCTATGTTGTACATGCAGAGGCTAGTAGTTCACTTGGTTTTTGAATTTTTTTGACATTTTCTACTTTTGTGAATGTTTTTGGGTTTTGTATTTTTTTGACTACTTTTTTTTTGGATTTTATATTTTTTTGACTTTTTTTTTGGATTTTGTATTTTTTTACTATTTTTGAATTTTGTATTTTTTGACTGTTTTTGGATTTTGTATTTTTTGACTAAGTTGAAATAAATCATGATAGAAACCTAAGAGGACTAGCCTAGGGTCTCGGGGGTTGTTAAGCCTTGCCTATGTTGTACACGTAGAGACCACATAGTTCGACCGTTTGACTCAAAGCATAAACTTTTTTGGGACAAACAACTTTGATAAGTGGATTGATTTTCCACTTCTGTGTCTAGAGGATATGTTGTGGGAAATCTACTTGAACTAGCTGTGAGGCTCAAGCAAATTTTGATATCTTAGACTCTTTGAGTGAAGGAATAATCCAACGATGTTTTTTTGCTTTTGATGTTTGTCAAATGTTTTTTTTATTTTTGTTGTTTTCTGTATTTTTTTTATTTTGTTGTTTTTGACCATGATAGGACACATGAAGATCTAATCCATGACTAGCTTCGGAAAGTTTCCCCCAATTTAAGACAAGATGACTTTCCTAAATCAGTATCAAGCCATGGACACATGCTTTATTATGGGATGAATGGGTGAATGTTGTGGCTAGTACTAATATATAATGATGTGACTCTTATTCAAACATAGTGTTTGTTTACCAGGTTTTCACTACGGTACCTATTCTATGAGCGCCACAAAGTGGTTTTCACTCAAGGAACATTCTAGATTTCTCTTTACTTTTTTTCTTTCTTTTTGATTTTTTTTGTTTTTTAATCCTTTTTCCATGTTTTCCATATTTTTACCCTTTTGCATGGGGTATTCTAGGGCACTTCATGTGTAGAATTTCTTGAGGTGGTTTTCGTTTAGCAGTTTTGCTAAAGGTTCTCCTTCAAGAGTAGCCAACCGATAGGCCCCAAAGTTGTAGCTTGTTGTGATGATAAATGGGCCTAACTAGTTGGGTTCAAATTTACCTTTTTCATCCTGATTTAGTTGTACCTTCTAATTCTCCTTGAGGGCCAAGTCACCAATTTGAAAGTTTTTTTCCTTGATCTTTTTGTCATAACTTTGTTTGAACCGATTTTGATAAACCTGGAGATGGTTTAACATGCTCAAATACCTTTCATCTAGGAGCTCTAATTGATTTAGCCTAGATACCCTATATTCTTCGTTGTTGACCATTCCTTTTAATGAGATTTACAATGAGGGGATTTCGACCTTAATAGGTAAGACAACATCTGATCCGTAGACCAAGGAAAATGGTGCGGCACTTGTAGGTGTTTGGATGCTTGTTCAATAATCCCATAGGGTTAGTTTTATCTACAAATGCCAATCATGACAAGCTTCATTAACAGTCTTTCTAAGTATTTCCAATATGGTTTTATTAGACACCTCAGCCTAACTGTTTCCTAGGGGTTAATAGGGCATGGAAAATCTATGTTGGATAAAAAATTGGGAGAAGATTTCTTGGACATCTTGATTTTTGAATGGGGTTCCATTGTCCATTATTTTCATCTAGGGAATTTAATACCTACATATCAGATAATTCAAAATGAATTTTGATATCTGTTTGCTGGTGTAGACACGTCAAATTGACATAATGCATCCATTTGACAAATAAATCAAGTTTATTTATCAATCTCCTAAAGTCATCAGTTTAAATCAAATAAATCAACTTGATCCCATCACCCTCATTTTAATTAAATAAATCAAACCTTTTATTTAATTAAATTCAAATCATTTTCCATCCTTTTCTGATTTAAATAAATCAAATATTTAAGTCATAAAATTCAAAGCATCCTAATCATCATCCTAGCTAATTAATCCTAATTAAATCTAATGCTAATCTCACCCACTTGCATTCTCTAGATTTGGCCACTTGCACATGAAATTGCATTTAATTGATTTATCAAAATCTTTATTTTCAACTTGGCATAAAGGGAGAATATTCTCCAAGTTTGAATCTCCCCAAGTGGACATGTACACCCAGCAGAGCATTTATGAGGCCTTACATGTCTCTTACATGTCCCCTTCCAAAGGTCAAACTTGGCATTCATTGCACAAATTCAAATTCAAATTTTCCCTCTCATGGGCACTCTTCCCAAATCTTGCACATACATCAACCAATCACCACTTGACAAGTGTCCTTTCATTGGTCCAATCTTAGTCCCACATTGGTCTCTCTTCAACACTTAGCATTTTGAAAATCCTTAAATAGAAGCTTCAACTTTGAGCAAATCCTCCACAATCTTTATGCAAAGTCACTCTCTTGGTTTGAGAACTGATTTTGTTCATCCACTCCACAATCTTAGCATTTTCATCTCCAATCTCATACAAGGTTACTCTCTTCAATGGAGAGCTAATCTTGTCCATCTTATCATCATCATCTAAGCTTATCAATCAAGGATTGGGAAAGGGTCACTAGTACATGTGACACCAATCCACTATGAGATGAAGTTGATTCATGTTGTCTGTATGCTTATTTGGTTTTTCTTGTTGTTTTAATATCTTACTTAGCATATCTAACATGTTTCATTATCTCATAGGGATGTTGAGGATTATTTTGGTTTTAAAATGCTAACCATATGCAGATTTTCACATCCACATTATGGCGCTAGAGTTTCCAATTTTACGCTTTAGTTTTCTGTTTTAGATCAACTCAAATCTTTTTGGGCTCTTAAAAAGAACACTTCATCTTTTCATTGCAAAAGGGTTAAAACAAACTTTAGGAAACATTGACTATGTTTTGTTTAAGGATAAACAAATTGAACAAACAATTTCTCACACTTCATTTGGTGCTTTAAAATGAATCAAATCATTGCTTTGAAGCTAAAATGAACATGTTTTTTTCGTGTTTTGTAATCTTTTATGCAAAATAATCTCATCTAAAAAGGCGTATGCGCTTCTCTCGTGCTTTACAGCGATCTTGAGAATCAAAATCCTTTTTGATGACATTAGGTTGCATAAAATATTGCCTCCACACTTCAGTTTGGATTTAAAAATTGAACAAAATACTTTGTGAGTGTGAGTTAGGTATATCGCGTGTGTTCTCCCTTTGTTTCTAAACGAAGGTCGATCGAACTATGGATGTGCTTGCTCGCTATTGTTTACCTTTAGAGGGGCCTGCCTAAGAGACACATCCGAAAGGAGAACTCGAAGGTGACTCCAACTGGTTTTTCATTTGGGCCAGTATATAAATGGATAAGAATAAACTGTCAAGTCCTCATGGTATGTAGGCCTTAGCCATACAGTGTCATTCAGAACAGGGTACTACTGTAAAACGTATAAGAGCCCCTAGTAGGATTGATTAAAGCCTTTAGTGGCTTGCTGGACGCTCACAAGGTGCCATGTCCCCGATGTTGTGTCATTAAGAACCTTGTTTGTAGTTTCCAACCGATCCATCCAATGAGTTTATCAAAGTGGTGCATTGGAACTTAGATTCCAAGAAGTTACTTGCCATGTCTGATCTTGGTTGAAATATAGAGGTTAAGACTTCATTCTTAACATACCTCTATATTTTATCCTTGGTTGCATGTAAAATCATCTCTTCTACTACGAAGGGCATGAGGCAAGCCCACCAAGAAAAACGTACCAATTGAGCTACGATGTTACATTACTTGTTTGAAAACACAGTGCATTTATCAAAAACATTTGAAAACCATCATTCAACATCATCATCAGAATTTCAAACCCCTTGGTTAGAGAAAATACCTTTGAAAAAACCCAAGAACTATTGCTTACCCTTGGGATTATGTCCTTAGAGGTTTCTAAGTAATTGGGTTTACATCTTAATTTGCTCTTACAAAGGTTAACATTAGGAAACCCTTGTCCTAATTTCTTGAAACTTCCACATAGCACTTTGTGGGATGAAAAGAAGTTGTGACATTGAACATTCAGTTTGAAACCTAATCAAGAGGTGTGTTTGTGGTAAAAAGAACTCATTAAGTAAAGATAACAAATTTAACATCACACATGTGCTTGTTTATCTTTTTATCATCTTTCGAGAAAACATTGGTCTTTTGGGTTTGAATTATTCTTAGAGAAAGGCATGTTCTTCAATACCTTGGCCTAGTAAACAAAGTCTCTCTAAGTCTCTTAGGATAAAATCAAACACTTCATCCATCTCAAACATTTATCAAAATCCATCCCACCAAACAACTTTAGAACTTTGGAAACATCATTCTAGACTTGGGTAAATCATCCTTAAATCAAAATCAAAGTCATTTGTTTAATTAGGTGTGTGGGAATGCATCCTTTCTCATACATTTAATTAAATCAACCATCCTTTGAACAATTTCATCCTAAGATCACATCCAACATCTTAGGGTTTACAAGTTCACTATCCAAATCAACCAATCAAAATCAAACCCTAAGTCTAGCATTGATCCAAATTTCCTAAATGTTCATCACTCATATCATTTACACATTTCATCCTCCATCTTGTCATTGGTCTTAAGAACCTTAGAGGTCACTTTTGCAACAAGGTCAAAACACAAGGAGAACATGGAATACAAACTTGATCCATATATCTCGAGTAATCCAAATCAATTGAATATTCAAAGCCTTACAATTCTGATTGATTATCAAAACTCACACTTATACAATCCATACATGGGACCATTACCTTCGACAAATGTCAATAGAACAACAAGTGTGAGTATGCCCAAATCAAATATTGGAACGCATTTCCCGATGGTAAATCCAAGCCCAAACCTACAAATCTATCAATCGAACAATCAATGAATGAACCTTGAAACAAACAATGTCATCCCACTAAATCCCTACATGCCAAAGGAGAACGTACCAAGTATAATTTTTCGAAACATGAATTCGGAAAACTTTGGGATGGACACATATGTAAATCATACAAACATGAACAATGGTCAATTTCAACCTATCATGCCAAATCAAAGCATCATCCCAAATCATAACGTCGTCCAAAATCCATTTGTCCATGATCCCATTCAAAAACGACAAGCATGCATGCTAAATCTACTTAAACAAGAGCCAAATCAACTATATCAAGGGATTCAAGATCAAAATCAAGAACAAATTTGGCGAGATCAAATTGCGGCACTCTCCAAAATAGTTGAGTCATTGCGCCAAGAGACATCTCCACCACCATTACCCATACCAACATCATCCCTTGGTTTAGGGCTTCCCCCTTTACCTAGCACCAATCACTCCATCCAAATCAATCCACATAACGCCAATAAATCCATCACATCAAATCCTTTGAATATACCATCGACATCGCACCAACAAATGGTATCCAATCAAGCAACAATGATGATCCCAACCAATCAAAATATGGTCTCCCAAGGGCCTATCACCTCGTTCATCCCAATCATCCCTATCACTTCAATCATTCCAAACACCACCCCCATGATCGCTCCAAGCATATCTCAACAACTTGGCACTACATCCAACACGATTCCAAATACACCACCACTACTGCCAAAACCAAGTGCAATAAGTCAATATCGTAGCATCGCACTAAAAGCACATCAAGCCTACCAACAAGCACTTCAACAATCTCAAGCTACCCAACAAAAACAAGCACAAACACAAAAAATGATAACTATTGAGGATAATCAAGATCAATCCATCATTGAACACCTTGAAGCTATGTCTACTTCATCCAATGATCAAATCAACATATGTCAAGAATCACTTTTGAATCATGATCAAAATCCACCAACAATACTTGACAATGAGCCAATTCAAGAAATATCAACATCACTTGACTCTATGGTTGAAGACATTCACAATCTCCCCACCACAATTGTTGAAAACAATGATCAAAATCTCTCCATCGAGGAGCACATTGAAGATGTTTCCACCTCATCCGATGATCAAATCAACATACATCAAGAACCACTTTTTAGTGATCTATTTCAAGGAGTGTTGGAATTATTTGATCCTATTGACATAATCCATGACCCATCGACCATTGATCATGTTGAAAATGTCTCTACATCACCTTATGAGTTAGAGGACATATCTCAAAGATTTATTCAAAAGCATGATCAACATCTTTCACCAAAGTCTAGCAATGGTCCTTTCCAAGACATGTTGACCCCCTTCGACCTTATGGTTACAGATACTGAAGGAACCCTGAAATCAACACTTGAAGATATTAAACCACTTCATATGCCTAATGAAAACATCCAAGAAACCTTTTTAAGCAATCCATCTGTTGAAACTGACCCATGTCAAGAACTTGATCCAAAGCATGTTGAAAGCAACTCCAAAATCATTCAAGATCAAGAATTTGTATCTTCAAGATAATACAATCATCTAATGGACAGTCTCCTATCTGTGCAAGATGATCATATCCATGTAGCACATACTCCTCCACCTACCCATGAGATGCTTTCTATGGATGGACACATAGATGATCTTCATCTAGAACAAGATTGTGTTACACACAAAGAGCAGATTCTTAACTCCTACAATCAAACTGAGTTATCAACATCAAGATCAGATATATCCCAAATTTAGACTGAGGACATCAGGTATGCAGATATGAAACATTATCTGCTCAAGGAAACAAGTCAGATAAAATGAGATATTCCAAAGTTAGCAGAGCAACAAATTGAACTAACGTCATCTACAATGGCTATCTATCAAAGAGTGCTTATCGAACAAGACATCTTAGAAAAGGAAGAATCAAAGCATGAAGGTACTACTTCTAGCATACTGGGGGCAACTTCGTCTCAAGCAAGCATCAACATAGAGAGCACAAAGAGTCTTTATGATGAAACTAGTGTCAATACTACAACCAGTCACATCATGAATCTTCATCCACCCATCACCCCATCCATGAATTGGGACCAACGTCAAAAGAAAGAATTGAATCAAAGTACGAAGAATGTTATCAAAGCAAAAGAAGCTAAGAAGCATAATGGAGAAATCAAATACAAATGGATACCAAAGAATACAAAGAAAAACCATCCCTATCAAACTCCATCAATCAAAGAAACTATGGGGCAAAATAAAAAAGGGAAAAGTATCCATCAAGGATGTCCACAAAAGAAAAAGCAAGTTTTTCAAGTGACGTACAAGTTATATCAAGCAGTTGGTCCTAATTCCATGCACACTTCTATATCCACCCATCATTTCTCATCTTCCCAAGTTTGGAGAGTCAAAGGTTCCAAACTGTCAACCAATCCATCTTTTATCCCTAAACACACTCCATCCACGCCTCCACGCATGATATCTAATTCTCACATCAACCATGTATTGGCAAGGACCCTTTATCATAAGGATTCAGAAGGCACTCTATCGCGATGTGCATACAGAGACAGAGTTAACCCTGGTATCAATGAAGCAGATCAAGAATCCCAAAAGTTGCATTCAAGTGCATGTATCTTAGCAAAGCATCTCCTTCAAGCAGGATATCGATGGCACATCATGACAGGGGCATCTACATCAGCAAAACCTTGTGATTCAGCATGAGCTTAGAATCTTTCAAAAAATCATGAAAATCCAAAAAAAAAAAGGGATTGAAAATAGTAAAGAGAAAAAGCGTCCTCTAGTGAAAACCGCATGGGTGGCGCTTTGGGCAGGTACCATGATGAAAACCTGGAAAACAGGCGTCATGTGTAGAATCGAGCATCTACGTGTGCCACTTCACGTGAAAGCATTTCATCCCATCCATAATAAATACAACATTCCATCCATCTTATCCATAATAAATCCATTCATCCATAAACCATTGATCCAATCCATTTTCATCCATCTGCATCCATCATCCAAGTCATCTTGATCTTGATGAAGTTTGGGTTACACTTTACAGTTGCTTATGGTAAACATCTTGACATGGGTCATTTTCATTGATCCTATCCTATGCAACATTATCAGAGCCATGAAGCATTATCCAATGAGATTTCGTTATCTGAACACCTTATCTTATCGCAAGATAATCCATATCCATCCATTCACCTATCCGAGCATCCACACATTGCATTCAGTACATTGCTAGACACTAGGGGAAGATATGTACATCTTGCTTTGAGAATAAATCTTGGTCTATATCCTCCAACTTTTGTGGTGATCCGAACATTGGAAAATGTGAAATAAAATTGGTCAAACCACTTGAAAGCAAAATTTCAAATCGCTAGCCCATGTAATATTTTGACAAGAAGACATTCCTTATCAAGTTTCATCTTTCATTAAACATCCATCCAAATAATCAATATCAGTCGCATCTAATGCACCCTTGAAACATCACATCAAAGCATTCAAACAACTTTTGTTCCAAATCAAGCTTCATCAATCATGATCAATCAAATCCAATCAAGAAATCATCAGGATATCCTTGTGTTGCTTAACACTATCCTTGCATTGTTGTGCATCCTCAACAATGTTATCGTCATCAATCCTGATCAATCAAATCCTTGCATTGTTGTGCATCCTCAACAATGTTATCATCATCATCAATCCATCGATTCGATCAGCCGACCTTAGCTTGGTTTTCAACAAAATCCCAAACAGAGAATTGATACTGTCACACATATCATATCCAAATCGTCAAAATCATGTGAAAATCCAAAAACATCAGAAAATCCAAAAATCCAAAAACATCCAAAATATCAAAAATCCAAAAACACTCAAAAAGTCAGAAAAATATCAAAAACATTGGAATCCGAACTACGTCATCTCTGAGCTTAAACGTAGGCAAGGCTAATCTTTGATCAGCCCCTGAGACATCAAAATCCAAAAATATTCAAAAACATCAAAATCCAAAACATTGAAAAAACACAAAATCCAAAAACATTTGAAAAATTGAAAAATCAAAACATTTGAAAAACTTGAAAAAATACCAAAAACAACCTCAAAACATTTGAAAGCGTCAACAAAAATCCAAATATTTGAAAAATCCATCATCTCATCTAAGCACACTGCAATAATCAATCATCCATAATAAACTGATGTCACCTTCATCCTTTGGCAGCAAAACAGAAACAATCATAGCGGTTAGCAAAATCAATCTTCAATCGTAAAATCAAAATCGAAACAACAAACCTGAACACAAAATCAAAATCTTGATCATTTCAAACATGTCAATCGTCTCATATCAACAACCTATCAATCAACTTATCAAACCATCATCATCCCTATACAATGCATGTCCTAGGATATATAAGTTCCGACAATGGGCATCATTTTGGATATCACTTTGGATTCTTATCCCATCAAAACACATCCCTTTGGTTGAAGGTATGAAGAACATTGGCTTGTTCATGTACTTGATCTTTTCTTTTGATTTATCTTATTGCGCTCATTCCAAGGACCTCTCGATGATATCTGAGCGAAGGATTTAGAGATAGAATGGGGCAATGATCATTATTCTTTTGTTTGTTGTGCTTGTTGGAAATTCTTGTAAAATAACTTGGTGAATACTTGCTTTGTTAGGTATGTATAGAGGATGTTTTGGATGGCTTGTTGACTATTGCATTGATTGGTTATACCTCTCTGTGTTTTGGTCCGAGATTTTTAAAACTTCTAAAGTGCATCCTAGCAAGGTTTTCATATGTCAGGTGTGAACAAGAATACTCCTATCTATTTGGCGAGTCAAAGTCCATCACACTAAGTACAATGCCATCCTGGTCCTTCATACCTTAATGCATCGTACTTAGGCATGTTATCAAACATAAAGTAAGTGACCCTTTGAAAATCCCAATCCTTGATAAAGCAAAATCATCCATCTATCATCATCATTTCTTATCATCATCTATCATCATCATCTCTAATGAAGTCTCGACCAATCATGGACTTGTTGGATCCTCTTGTCATCATCTCATTTTTGTGCTAACATAACATCGCCAATGCATCCATCATGCATCCATCATGCATCCATCCTACATCCAGAAAATTCTCAGCATATCACATATCATTCATATCATACATAATAGGAAACATCGATCATTTCACATGCATTGCATTTGCATCATCATCATAATATAGATCTGTTAGTCTAAGCATCTCATTAATCATCCATTGCATAATCGCAGCATATCACATCACCCATCGCATCCATCTCATATAACATCATATAATCATTTAAGTTGTTTAGGATAATATAGATTTGTTATTCTAAGAATCTTAAAATCATCTCATTTGCATCATCATCCATAACCATCCATTTTGAACCTCTTTATCGCGAGATCGACCCTCAAATCGAATCTTTTCGCTCAATCTCTCGAGGGGGCAATGTACCAGTGTACTTCTTTCTGCTGGGGCATCTTTAAAATTAGAAATTTTTTTGATTTTGATTGCGGCAAGTTATTCTTTGAACCAACGCAACAAGTACATTGCTTCAAAGAGGGGCAAAATGTAGACACGTCAAATTGACATAATGCATCCATTCGACAAATAAATCAAGTTTATTTATCAATCTCCTAAAGTCATCAATTTAAATCAAATAAATCAACTTGATCCCATCACCCTCATTTTAATTAAATAAATCAAACCTTTTATTTAATTAAATTCAAATCATTTTCCATCCTTTTCTGATTTAAATAAGTCAAATATTTAAGTCATAAAATTCAAAGCATCCTAATCATCATCCTAGCTAATTAATCCTGATTAAATCTAATGCTAATCTCACCCACTTGCATTCTCTAGATTTGGCCACTTGCACATGAAATTGCATTTAATTGATTTATCAAAATCTTTATTTTCAACTTGGCATAAAGGGAGAATATTCTCCAAGTTTGAATCTCCCCCCAAGTGGACAGGTGCACCCAGCAGAGCATTTATGAGGCCTTACATGTCTCTTACATGTCCCCTTCCAAAGGTCAAACTCGGCATTCATTGCACAAATTCAAATTCAAATTCTCCCTCTCATGGGAACTCTTCCCAAATCTTGCACATACATCAACCAATCACCACTTGAAAAGTGTCCTTTTTTCATTGGTCCAATTTTAGTCCCACATTGGTCTCTCTACAACACTTAGCATTTTGAAAATCCTTAAATAGAAGCTTCAACTTTGAGCAAATCCTCCACAATCTTTATGCAAAGTCACTCTCTTGGTTTGAGAACTGATTTTGTTCATCCACTCCACAATCTTAGCATTTTCATCTCCAATCTCATACAAGGTTACTCTCTTCAATGGAGAGCTAATATTGTCCATCTTATCATCATCATCTAAGCTTATCAATCAAGGATTGGGAAAGGGTCACTAGCACATGTGACACCAATCCACTATGAGATGAAGTTGATTCATGTTGTTTGTATGCTTATTTGGTTTTTCTTGTTGTTTTAATATCTTACTTAGCATATCTAACATGTTTCATTATCTCATAGGGATGTTGAGGATTATTTTGGTTTTAAAATGCTAACCATATGCAGATTTTCACATCCACAGCTAGTGATATAGGTCAATGGAATTTCCTCTATCCATTTAATGAAATACTCTATTGTTATGATAAGGAACTTGTGCCTATTAGATGAGGATGATGAAATCTTACCTACTAGGTCTAATCCCCATTGCAAGAAGGGCCATGGTGTTGTGATGGGTCTCAATTCCTATGTTGGCGCATGAACCAAATCACTATGGTGTTGGCATTGATGACACTTTCTAGAATATTCCATACATTCTTGTTCCATGGAGGGCCAATAATACCCAGTTCTTTGCAATTTTTGGACTAGGTTAGGTCTGCTAGAGTGGGACCCACAAACACCTTCATGCACCTCTTGTAATTTTGTTTGTGCTTCTTCTGCATTAAGACACCAGAGTAACATACCATCTAGACTACAATGATATAGGGTATCTCCTAGGATTGTAAAGCAATAATTTCTATGGGTGAAGGTTTTCTTTTGAGTGGGAATTAGTTCAAGTGGCATGATATAGTGTTGGATGTAGCCAAAAGTATCTTGGTACCATGGGGAGTTAGGACCAACAACAACACATACTAATTCTGATTCTAGGATGTCAAATGCAAGTACAAGAAATTTTTCAATGAAGAACTCATACTTAGGAACATTTTATGGAATATCAAGTAGTGAGCCTATTGTTGTCATTGCATTGACAGCTCTGTTGTTGATATGAGGAATTTTCTCAAAGGTTATTGTGACAAAGTATTCCTTGAAGCTATCCACCATCCTTTTATATGGTATTTTTTTGTTTTCTTTTGTTTGGTACTCATCGTTCACCTTTCTGATCACGAGCTAAGAATCTTTGAAGACCTGTAGCTCTTTTATTCTTCATTGTATAGCCATTTTGAGCCCTATGATCAAGGCTTCATATTCTGAGATATTGTTCGTGAATGGAAAAGTGATCCTATATGCCTTAGGTGTACTATCTCCCTATGGTGTGAGAAATAGAATACCTACTTTTGAGCCATGTAAGTGTGGGACCCATCAAAGTATAGAATCCAATGGCCTTTTTGTTCTAGATCAAGAAGATACTCTCATATGGAGAGTCCATTGTGAGAGGTTTGTGATCATCTATGGGTGCTTCAGCCAGCTAATCTACTATGATTTTTCCCTTGATTTCCCTTCTATCCACATATTCTATATCAAATTCACTTAGGATCATCACCCATTTGGTAATTCGAACTGTTAGGGTTTCCTTTGCTAGTAAGTACTTGAGTGGGTCTACTTTTGAAATTAGATTTACCTTCCTGTTTAAGATGTAATGTCTCAGCTTTTGTGTCACAAATACAACTAAGAGATACGCTCTTTCAATGGGTGAGTAGTTTAATTCACAACCCACCAATGTTCTATCGATGTAGTAGACTACTCTTTCTTTGTTGTTATTATCTAGCTGAGCTAGGAGAGCTCCTAGCGTTGCTTGTGTGGTAGACACGTAGAGCACCATTTCCTTGTTTGGGATAGGTGGCATGAGTACAAGAGGAGTAAGTAGGTACTCCTTGACTTGTTGGAATGCTTGGTCGCATCTCCCATCCCACTTGAAGGTGATATCTTTGTGTAGAAGGTGAGTGAAAGTGTAACATTTGTCTACCAATTGTACAATAAATCACCTAATGGACTACAAATTTCCCTATATACTTCTCAGTTGTTTTAGTATTTTTGGAGCCATCTCTAGTATAGATTTTACTTTTGTATGATCCACTTCAATCCCCCTTCTTGACACTATGTATCCTAACATTTTTTCGGATGTTACTCTGAACACGCACTTCTTAGGGTTGAGTCTCAAATTGTATTGTTCAAGCCGATCAAACACCCTTGCAAGATTTGAAAAGTGATCTTCCCTTTTGACAAACTTTTCTAGAATATCATCCACATAATCTTCCATAATGGTGTGTAGCATATCATGGAATATGGTTTTCATTTCTCTCTGATATGTTGCTTTTGTGTTCTTTAGACCAAAGGGCATTACATTCCAGCAAAAGGTCCCCCAAGCACAAGTAAAGGTTGTTTTGTGATCATCTGGAGAGATCTTTATCTGATTATATCTGAAGAAACCATCCATTCAGGATAGTATCTCATGCCCTACTACGAAATGCACAATCATTTCGATACTTGGCAATGCAAAGTCATTCTTTGGAAAGGCCTTGTTCAGGTCTCTGAAATCTGTGTAGATCCTTATGCCCCCAGTAGGCTCTGACACAAGTACTAGATTTGATATCCATTTTGGATAATCGATGGGTCTAATAAAACCCACATCTAGTAGTTTCTTTAGCTCTACCTTTACCAGTAATTCTATCTGAGGATGCATTTTTCTAAGTTTTTGCTTTATAGGCTTTGCTCAAGGGACTACAGCTAAATGATGTACCACTAATGTTGGATCTAGTCCAGGCATGTCAACATAGGTCCAAGCAAAATTTACCTTTCTATCATTGATGAATGTTGTGAATCTTTCTTTCTCTTTGAGATCAAGTGATGTCGCATGGTATGTTATTTTTGGATTCTCTATGGTGCCAACATTTATGGGCTTTGCTTCCTCTACTAGGAGTGTTTATCTTTCTTGGTACTCAGACATGGGGAGATTGAACCCTCCATACTCGGGTGCCTCTAGGAGCTTTTAGCTTCGGATGTGTTCTTTATTTTCTTCTTTTTTGAATCTGATAGAGCCACAATGTGGTTTTCTCTAGGGCACCTCACTTTGATCTTTATATTTTCTCTTTCATTTTTGTGACTAGAAGGTTCAATCTCTCCACCAAAGCATGCATCATGTTTGAGCTCCATGATGAACCTTGCTTTGTGATCTCCTGCTAGTATGTCTATTTGAAGTCCCATGATAGGCTCCACTATGATAGGCTCCCACCTACCTTGTTTGTGTAGCCTGAGGCCACCCATTCCAATGTATTCCATCTATTTAACTAGCTAGTAACCTTTATTGCTAGGGTCTAATAGAAGGTTTTGTTGTTGTTCTAGCTCTTATTGGTCCTCTTTGTAAACCATGGATGAGAAGTCCTCTTTGAATATCTCTTCATATTTCATGTCTCCCCACTTGGTGAAAATTGTGGGTTTGGCTATCATTTGCACTGTCTGAGCAAGCTTGATTTCTTTCGGACCTCCATAGATTTTAGGTGTTGGTGGGAGCATACCAATACAAAATGCTTGGTTAAAGTGGTAATTCCCATTACCCCTATCAGGTACTTGTACCTTGACTTTCATTTCTAGTTGCTCATTTGATGTGGTTTTGATTGAGGTCAATGGAAGCATGGAAGGGTCAACATATGAGAATGAGTGGAAAGTTATGTCATTGTTAGATATGTCATTGGATCTTATTATACTTTTCTTCCAAATTTTCTCAAAAATGGAATGGCTCAAGATCAACATATAAAGTCACTTATTTTCCTTCATGAGGAAACTTTAGGCATTTGTGGAAGGTGGAAGGGACTGCTTGTAATGTACGAATCCAAGGGCATCCCAAGAGTAGGTTATATGTAAATTTAAGGTCAAGCACTTGACGAGTGGTTTCCATGGTGGCTAGTCCTATTTGCACTAGTAGCCTGCCTGTTCCTTTTGTAACACTGAAAATGAAACGCTTTTGCACAATAGACAACAAGAATCAAGATTAGAAGCACACATGCATACAATACTAAATCTAAAATGCAAATTTCAATCGTTAAGCAACAAAGAACATGGGAAAGTAAAAACGTAATTAAAATTGAAACAATCTCACCAATTCCAAACGTATTTCCATGAATTATCTCGATTGCCCTTCTCCATTTTGCTTGTGTAGTATAATTGCCCTCAGATTTTCAAGTTCGTGCAAGTATAGCCTAATGATAAAGATTAGCAAAATATTGAAGATTCAAGACAAAAGTGCTCTTAAAAGTTATCAAATTCGCGAGAGAGATTGGAATGAAGAATGACAAATCAATTTATAGAAAATTGATTATTCGAACGACAGGCCAAGATTGAAAGATTAATGGACGATTGAGATTGATTGATTAGACATGCAATTTGATAACTGATAGAATTAAAGATTAAATAAATGATTTAATCTTCAGTTCGGCATTCGAAAACATTAGAAATATCTTTGCATGACAAAGATAAAGATTGATTATAATGACTCTCTGTTCGAACGCACGCACAACATTTAATTAATTAAATAATAATATTTAATTAATATGCATGTGCACGCAAATGAGTTAAAACTGGAGGATTGCATGATCTGAAGAAGAGATTACTCGAAGACGCCACTCAGACATTAAATCAATAGTTGACTGAACGATTAAATTAGATGTCGAGTCGAGTAAAAGTGAATACTTAGATAACTCACATAATTATCTAAAATATAGAAGAATGTGTTAAAATAGAATTAATGAATTTAATAATTCATTTAATTCAAGACTCGATATTTGAAGAATAATTAAATAAATAAGATTTTATTTAATTAAGTACTAAGGATTTTAAATGAATAATTAAATAAAAGATTTATTTAATTATAGTTGAAATATGATAAAGAGTAAATTAAATAATGATTTATTTAATTTAACAAGAAGAAGGTTAATTAGTAACATAATTAAATAACAAGTGTTTATTTAATTAATTAGATAGAATAAAGAGAAGTTAATTAATTAAATAATTAATATTATTTAATTAATAGAAGAATTAATAGAAGATGAATTAATTAAATAATTAAGATTATTTAATCAATAGAAGAATTAATGTTAAGATGAATTAATTAAATAATTACGATTATTTAATCAATAGAAGAATTAATATTAAGATGAATTTAAGATTATTTAATCAATAGAAGAATTAATGTTAAGAATTAATTAAATAATTAAGATTATTTAATCAATAGAAGAATTAATGTTAAGATGAATTAATTAAATAATTAAGATTATTTAATCAATAGAAGAATTAATGTTAAGATGAATTAATTAAATAATTGACATTATTTAATCAATAACCATGAAGAATAAAATATGAAGAATGTGGAAGTCGCAGGCCTAAACCGATTTCGGTGTCTACACCTTTAGAATTCCTTTCAAGGTCATCATAGGCCTTGATGGTGATACTCCTTGCTTTAACTATCACGTTGTTAGAATACCCCAACTGTTTGATGAATTTCAAGCTATAGATGTTTAGACCTACACCATTATCTATCATTACTCTTTTTACCATGCTCTTATGGACACCAACCTCTGTGTATAGGGCTTAGTTGTGAAATTACTTTAGCGGAAGGTCTTTCTTGAAAAATACTAAATGATTGTTGGTCGTGATTTTTCCAACCATGGCTTGGAATTTATTTGGATCAAGATCGTTGGGACTCACACTTATAATGCTTTTTCAAGTATTTCCCTATGTGCGGATGACAGTTTTAACAATTCTATGATTGATATTAAGGAAAGTTTCCTCTTCAACTAGTCTACAATTTTGTAGTCATTAGATGAATTAGTTGTAGGTTGGAGTGGAGCTCCTTGTATTGTAACTCTCCCTCAAAAAGTAGTTACATTGCAGTTGTTGTCTCCACCTTGTATTGTCATTAAATTTTCCCTATTGCCATTTGCTTGTGAGAGGGTTCTTAAAATTGTGTCACCATACGTGTAATTAGCATTATGGTGCTCTTCTTCTTTACCTTTGTCATTCCTTTTAGCCTGATTTGGGATTGGGTTTGAGTACATTTAAAGATCCTTGTTTCTGGGACGATGCTCAACATCTACTTCCCCTTTGTCTATCAAGTCTTGGTTGAGGTGTTTGAGTCTAATGCAATTGTTGGTTGTGTTTCCTTTGATCTTATGGAATTCACACAAGTATTTCTCATTATACCACGGTGTCTTGAAAACAGGTTCCTCATAGTTCGAGTGATCATTAACCTTGATGAGGTTTTTTTGTACTAGTTTACGCATGACTGTTTCAAGTGACTCTACTAGTACAATGAATCACCTCCTGGGTTCATCATATTGTATATGTTGCCCTCCTTGATTTGTTTGTTGGTTGACTACTTGATTGTTCTTGGGATAGGCAAGCTGGTTGTTTTGTGTGTTATTTGGAACATAGCTCATTTGTGCCACCTATGGTTTGTTTTGAGGTGTGTTTTGTGCATTCCATAGTGCTTTAGTGTCAACCACTCCATCACTTGTAATGTTCTTGTTCTTTGCCCATATTTTTAGTTTATTGTTTGAACTAGAGGGAATATCTTTTGAGCTGTTAAATTTTAGGACTCCCCTTGCAATGAGTGCTCTCTCAATATGTAATCCTTTTTTGATTGTTTCTTCAAATTCTATGGGGCATAACATAGTGAGTTGGTAGTTAACCTTAGGTAGGAAATTTGAGATGAAGATGTCTACCAATTCCTTGTCTAGAATGGGCCATTTGCATCGACTAGATTTATCTCTCCATAATTGTAGGTAAGAGGTAAAGGACTCTCCTTGACTCTGTTTGATTGTGGATAAACTTGTGATGGTGACATTTTGCTCTATGTTGAATGATAAATGGCTTATGAACTTGCTAGATAGTTTGTTGAAGGTTTTAATTCCTGGTTGTAAATGAGTGAACCAGTCCATAGCATGACTTGTAAGGCTACATCGAAAAAGCCTCATGAGATAAGAATCGTTGTTTTGTACCTCCATACATGACACTGAAAATTCTCATACATGCTCTACTAGATCTCCTCTTCCTTTATATTTGTTGTCAAACCTGGGTATTTCAAAATTCTTTGGAAAAGGTAGTGCAGTGATGGAACGATCAAATGGGAATGGACATATTTCCTTAAGGGTGTAGGTCTTCTTTTGTTTTCCTACTTGAATGTATGTTATCTGTTGGGTGATGGCATCTAGTTTTAATTTCATCTTTTTTTGGTACATTTTTTTGTAAGCCTTACATGCAATAGCCTTGTGTGTCCTATCTTGCTTTGGTCATAAGTTGGATATAATGGGGGTATTGAACCTTGGTAGTTTTTTTGGACATAGAACAAGTTAGGTCCTTACTGTGTGTAAGAAGGGTTAGCTCCTTGTTGCTAGAATGAAGTATACTGAAGGTTACCCTATTGATGTGTTAGTGGGACACCTTATTGGTAGGATGAATTGGGAGGAGTGGCCCACCTGGATGTTGATATGAATTATGTTGAAGATTTCCTTAATGGTGCATTGACAGGTTACCTTGTTGATGGGACGACTGAAGAAGGGTGCCTTGTGGCACATCTTGTTGCTAAGATGGGCTATATTGAAGGTTTCCCTGATGATGCACTGGTGGGTTACCTTGTTGATGGGATGACTAAAAAAGGGTTCTTTGTGGCACACCTTATTGTTGGGATGGGCTATACTCAAGGTTTTCTTGATGATGCATTGGTGGGTTACCTTGTTGATGGGATGACTAAAGAAGGGTGCCATGTGGCACACCTTATTGTTGGGATGGGCTATACTGAAGGTTTCCCTGATGATGTGTTGGTGGGTTGCATTTTTGGTAGGATGACTGAAGAAGGGTGCCCTATGGCACACCTTATTGTTGGTATGGGCTATATAGAAGGTTTCCCTAATGATGCATTGGTGGGTTACCTTGTTGGTAGGATGATTGAAGAAGGGTGCGCTATGGCACACCTTTTTGTTGGGATGGGCTATGTTGAAGGTTTCCCTGATGATGCATTGGTGAGTTACCTTGTTGGTAGGATGAATTGGGAAGGGTACCATATGGCACACCTTGTTGTTGGGACTAATATGGAAGGGGACCCTATGGTCCACCTTATTGGTGGTACTGATTTGGAAGGGGACCTTTTGGTCCACCTTGTTGATGGTACTAATTTGGAGGGGGGCCTATGGTCCACCTTGTTGATGGTATTGATTTGGAGGGGGGCCCTATGTTCCACCTTGTTGATGGTACTAATTTGGATGAGGGTCCTGTGGTCCACCTTGTTGATGGTACTGTGTGTTTTGGGGAGGTTCGACATTCAAAATGTTTTGAGGTACATATTTTCTAGGAGGTGGATTGTTGGTTTGTGGTATGTACTGGGATGGACCTCCTTGATATTGTTGTTCTACTACTGCTTGTTCGATCTGAGTTGGTTTTCTGTACAAGGGGTTTTCCATGGGTTGACCACTATTTTGTGAGAACACAGGTGGCATGTTGGGCATCTCTAGGGGTTTGGTAATTTGTCTCACAACTAAGTTATCCCAAAAGGGATTAAGATTAGGATCCTTGAGGGCCTCCACGTTAAAATCTATTAGTAGTTTAGCACCACTATGTGCTAAATTGAAGAAGTATGAATTTGGGTCTTTTCTCGATAAATTTTCCATTAGTTTTAGAACCTTGGGGTTGTTGGAATGTTTGAATATTTCCTTATCATTTATTTCCTCCTTCGTATCCACCTCCTTTATAACCACTATTTGAGTCCTATTTGTTTTGTTCTATCACTTCTTTTTGTTTGTGGTTTAGCTCTTCCTCACGGAATGTGTCTCTATACATGGGTCTCTTTTGGGGTGTTTCAAGGTAGCTTGTCCTATAGCCCCATAGGCCACCTTCATTGTTTATGGTATTTGTTGGTGGCATGTTGGTGTTGTTCTTGCTTGCTTCCATTTTCTTCCTATGTTGTGATCTTGTAGTTTTCATAAACAACTTCCAAGCTTTTGTGAAAATTTTCATGATTCCTATCCTATGGAAAGCATTGGCCTATTGGTGCAAAGCATAGATAGAAATATTCTAGTGTATTTTCTTCTCAAGATGTATCATTTGGAGAAATTTTATGTAGGGAAATTCTTTGGAAGGTGGAGTATGGATTTCCACTTAAGGATTTTTCTCTTGCCATAGAGAATGAGGGATGTATATCTATTGCCACGTAGGCGGTGCTAACACGGGTCTTTCGGCTGCTATTTCTACTTTCTCTTCCTCTTCGTCTAAGATTTGTTCTATGTTTCTCCACTGGTTGGGTGTTTCATTCTTATCAAATATGAAGGTTCTTAAACTGCTAATGATATTAGTTTGTTCACCTTGAATGTGTGTGAGACTACGTTGTAGGATTCATGCTACAAGGTTTGGTTGTTGAACCGGAGCAATGGGTCACCAAATGGTCATACAATGAAATTGTGGATGCTTTGACATGGTTTGTTATGAAGCTCAAGACCCTAGGGTTTGAGTGTTGTTTGGGATGATACTTTGGACCTCAAATTTTTGAGGGGCCTAAATTAATTCTCACTTCTCCTTCTAGAGGATATGTTGCGAGAAAGCTTACTTGAACTATCTACAAGTTCCAAGTAGTTGTTGATATCTTAGAAGTGTGAGTGAGGGAATCATCCAGGATTTTGTGCTTTGATTCTAATTTCTAAAAATAGGATGGAATGGCGAAAGTGGATGAAGGACCATATGACTTATTTAGTTTTCCAACTATTTTGTTCTACCAAGGATCCTATATGTAACTTCAGTTCATTTTTCCCAATTGTCAGCACGATAGAGCAATAACATTGGTTTTTGAGCAAAGGTACCAATTTGGGAGCAAGAGCAGCCAGATTTATCAATTGCAAGCTAAAATGTGTCAAGTGCCTAGATTTTTGTGAAGCAAGTGTGAGCTAAAATAGCAAGTGTGTTGGTTCTATTTGTTTTTGTCAAGTGCAATGATTACTCAGGCAAAGGTGAGTTTCTTTGGCAATGGAGATTAGATTCTTAGCAAGTGCATTGATTTCTTTGAAGCAAGTGCATGAGTTCCATATCAAATGCATAGTTTTTGTCAAATGCAACTAATTTTCATCAGTGGATTTTCTGGGACAATGAGAAAATGCAATGAACTTTTAGCAACTGCGGTAGCAAATGGGGCAACTTTGTTGGAATTTTGTGCAAAGGCTATGTGTTTTGTTTCCAATTTGAGCAATCTTTCTCTAGATTTTTGCAAGTTTATGTTGGTTTTTTTCCTATATTTTTGATGTCAAGTTTGTTTTGAATGTTTTTAGCAAGTTTAACATAAAAAAACATTTACAACCCTAGGGATAGAAACCATTCTTTTAGATTGGCCTTCCTTATGCTCTAAAGAGACGATTTTACATGCAACTTATGGCGTGGGCCTGTAGTCATACTTGGCAAGTAACTTCTCAAATGTAAATTTTGATGCACCACTTTCAAAGAATGTTTTTGTATAAAGGGGTAGCTTCTAAAATAGTTGGCTCTTAGCAATGTTTTGGGGTTAAGAGTTTCGGTTTTCTACACATGCGGCATTTTTCTCAATTAAGAGTCCTCCCAGCTCTTTCGGGTTTTAACGTATCACACGAATACTAGTGGAGACATACGTCAGTATAAAACAACATCAACTGGTGGGTGAGAACTTTCCTCACACCCAAAATTATGTATGTAGTTTTCCAAAACAAGAATATCGCTTGGGTCGCCTATGAGTTATCCAACGCGAGATGTATTTCAATAGGCAGGCCCTCTAAAGGTTTTCTTTAAAATAAAGATGTGAAGCTCAAGATTTTTTCACTCAACCAAGATCGCCAAAAGGTGTGAGGGGAGAATACAACCATCTAGCTTGCCAAACACTGAATGCACGACATTCAATTCATAGTAGTTTGATTCTTTTTAAGCACCTCGAGCAGTGCTATCCCCAAAAATATGTGAATAAGATATCAATGATTCTTTTTAATTGTGTCCAATGGAAGTGTTCTATACATCAGTCAATATCATAGCAAAGGTGTAAGACAAAAAGAATGATTTGTCTATTTTTAAGCCCAAATTTGAGTGTTTCTAAGAAATAAATCCTGGTCTTACTTGGTCAACAAAAGCAAATGCAAGCGTGCATCAACAAAAGGAAATTGTTTTAATCATTTTTGTTGTTCTTTTTATGCACCAAAATAAAGATTCCTAATTATGAAAACTTGAAAAGAGTTCATTTTTTAAAGCACCTAAATTAAAATGTGTGTTGTTCTTTTTATGCACCAAATAACAATTCCTAATTTAGAAAAACTTTGAAATGGTTCATTTTTAAGAGCACCAAAAATAAAGTGCTCATTTGTGTTATTTTTTTCAAAGCACCAAATAAAGATTTCTATTTTAAGAAATCTTTCAAATTGTTCATTTTTAGCACCAAAATACAAATTTGTTTGTTTGTAGGTTCTTTTTAAGCACCAAAACAAAATATTCCCAACTTAAAAAGCATTGAAATGGTTTAATTTTAGGAGCACCAAAAAAAAAGTGTGTTGTTCTTTTTATGCACTAAAAATAAAATATTCCTAACTTTAAAAAGTGTTGTAAATCTAGAGTTCTTTGACCATTCATCTTCCCTATAGAAAACATGTTAGTATTTCTTGATCTTGCATACAAAAACATTAACACCTGTCACACATTCAAATCAGAAATATTTTAGTGTAAAAATAAATTTTAAGTTTGCAGATCTCAGACACAGGTCTGACAAAGCAAAAGCGTTGAAAAATCAGCAAGTGCACCCTTTTTCATAGAGCAAAAGCCCAAAAAAATTGCAAGTGCACCCTCTGTCATCAGTCAAATGTGTTGGAAAATGTCAAATGTGCAGGTTTTAGTGTCAAGTGAGAAAATTTTAGGGTCAACTGCATAAATTCTTTGACACGAAAATGTGAAAAATTTTGGAACAGTGCATGAAAACTTTTCAAAAGCACTTTGGAAACCTGCAACTTCAATTCAAACTCATAGAAACATTAGTAGTTAGGACCGTGGTCCCACCGAGCATGCTAGAATGTGTGAGGGGGAAAATCATAGAGTGTAAATAGATAAATGTACTTGAATTTAGAATCTAATCTATGATCGAGAACATAAATCCAAGATCTATTCCTACACTTACAAAATGAAACTAAGCTATTACAGAATTCAAGAAACAAGATCAAAATATGAAAGCATACATGGATTCATGAAAAAGCATAGTGTTGCCACCTTGTATTGGAATGTGTTCACCTAATGTTGGATTGTTCATATCATTGCGAAGCGTCCATAGTTCATGTGCAAAATCTTGATGTGTGAATGGCTGATTGAAGGTATGTTGAAGCTCTAAAAATGGTGGTTGTGAATGTCAGCAATACTTCAATGTGCAAATGATGTTGACTCTTCGATCCTTTTTTCTGAGGAAAGAGGTTTGTTATATAAAAAAAGTGATTTGAAATGGACGATCAGGATTGCATAGTAGAAAATCCAAATCGAAGGTTGAGAGATGTTGAGAGGAAATAGACATAAATAGATTGTACAAAGTAGATTGCATAATTTGTGTGATTGAGGAATAGATTGGTTAGTCAGGATTTAGATTGATTAGTTAGGATTTAGATTGATTAGTCAGTATTTAGATGGCTTAGTTAGGAAATTAGATGGGTTAGTCAGGAAATTAGATGTCCTAGTCAACAATTGTAATTTTCTCAATCAAAAAGTGGGTGAGAGTAATTAATAAAGTGGGTGAGAGTAATTAATTAATTGATTTAATTAAATAATTCCTTTTTGGAGTTGAACGTGCAAATCAAGTTTGAATTTTACAAACAAAGTTGCATTAGTTTGATTTGATTTTTGATAATGTTTTGAATAGTTTGATTTAAATTATTCAAATTTGGAGAGAAAGTGGGTTAATTAAATTATTATGATTTAATAATTCAATCGACTTAGGGGAATAAAGTGATTTAGTGACGTAATTAAATAATTGGTATTATTTAACTAATCGGGTCAAAATAAAGTGAGATTAGGACTTTATTAAATAAATGTAAATTATTTAATTGGTCGAAATGATGAAAATGTGAATTAATCAAATAATGTTGTTTTATTCAATTAATAGTAGAAATAGGGTTTTAAGACTTTATTAAATAAATAGAATTTATTTAATTAGTCAAAAATGATGGAAAAGTGAATTAATTAAATAATGTTGTATTATTCAATTAATAGGGGAAATTAGAGTTTTTTGATGTAATTGATGTGAAATGCAGTGATGTTTGATGATAGTGATGTTGATGATGTGAAAATGTCATTTAATATGTGTGATAAGTCTTAAGTCAATTTTACATGTCTAAAACTACAAATAGATATTACAATATAACAAAAGTCTCCTCATATATGTTTCTATAAATGTCTATGATGATGATATCAAAATTCAGTCTTGGTTTCTCTTTTATAAGAGAAGCAACAAGCTTCAAACTATTACAAAATATGGCATCTTTTCAAAATTCATGCCTCTTTGTATATACTAAACATTAGTTTTTCTTAAAACATAATTAAGAGAAAACAAAGAAAGTAGACAATATTGATTGGAAGCCTGCAACACTTGCAATACACTTGTAGTTCGTTAATCAACATAGGAGACCCGTAATTATCCCGATTTGGAAAAGTCCCCCTCTCCATGATAGAGTGTTTGAAGGATTAGTTCTTCCACTAGAACATCTTCAAGGCCCTACTCTTTTGGAGGAATCAAATACTTTTGCTCCCATTGGTATATTGTGTAGTCATGAGGCCATTTGTACTCTTGAATCTTAAATATATTTTTTAGGTGATTCCTCCATCTGTTGTCGAGTAACCCTCTACCATCTGTAATGAATTTAAAATATATGGTATCCAAGGCTATTATTCCATCCATGATCAAATTGAGGTTGTGGACATTTCAATTCACCATAATTTTGTACATGAGCAATACAATTAGGAACAATTTTTCCAAATTCCTTTCTCCATTCACTGAGATTTTTCAATTGGTTGTCATCCTTTAATATCCTTGGCACAAACCACTTATTCAATGTATGAAATGATGCCATCTGTGTCTTGATTTTTGTATCTTCTCCATTTATATACTAATATTCATTTATAGCTATCTTAACCATCTTCTCAATTGGCTTCAAATTTGAAGGAGCTTCCACACTTCTCTATAATATCCTACATAAAGTCATCAAGGTATGATGAATTAGCTGCCACTTCTTGAAAAGAGGATCCAGTATAAGTGCATAGGCTTTTGTCTAGTCAATTACTTGGGATAATGAAGTGTAGAAATCATACACACTTTCCAATTTTTCCTTAATTAGTTTGATTCTATGATCCAAGATTTTTTCCAAGACATTGATGATGATCTGGTCCCTCACTCCCTCCTTGGTTTCATTATTGGATTTTTTCAACTCTTCAATCTCTTGTCTTAGTACATTCATTTGTTCAGAGGATGCACTGTCTATATTGATTGATTGAGTAGTAGGAGGTTGATACAATACTATTTCTTTACTTTGTGAGGGCCCTGCTCCTTTCAATTTCTCTTTCAATATTACATTTTCTGTGAGCATTTTATTTACCTCATTATTTAAGAATTTTTATTCCTTTTCATATTCTATCAATTTTTTTTCCATTTCCTTAATAGCAGCTTGAGTGAACATGGTTGAGTACATTGTCATGGTTGCAACTTCTAAAGGAGATGTATCCTTCAATTTTTTTACCATAGTTGTTCCTCTCATCTCTTGTACCACATATAACAACCTTGGTTTTTGTGTATTTCTTTGCTTGGACCAAAATGCTAAGGTCTCAATCTTAGGGTTGTACCCTCTACCACTTATCTCATCAAAATCAAATTCAACAATCATCATTTGGTCTTCTTGTGCTCTTACTTGGTCAAGTAAGAATATCTTCTTTAGTTCCATACCCAAGATAATGAGTATATTACTCTTCAAAACCATATCCCTAGCTTCTTGTGGGCTAATATCAACATTATCAATTCTCAATTCATTAAAAGTTTGGGCTATAATCTGATCGTGTTGAGACTCTTCAACACCCATCTTGTTTTTCTCTACCATTTCTTCAAACTCTCTCATTTTCATTTTAACCTAAAAATCCTTAAATTCAAGGGTCTTAATGAAATCATCATATTCAATAAATTTGCGAGCTGAAATTTCCCTCTCATCATCCTGCATTTCTCTTTCTCTCGGCATATGGATATCAATTCTAGCCTCTAGTTTATGAGCTTCAGTTTCATGGGCTGGTTGATTAGCTACCTCAACATCATCCTTCAAACTCCTTAGTACACTGGCCACTTCTTCTATATCTCCCACTTCTTCTCTAATTTAATAGGATTCCAATCTATATGGCTCATGTGTCTTATGTTTCTAGGAAGTGGTTGTTTAGGAGGTGATTCTTGAGGAACATGACATACTAAAATAGTTTCAGGAGATGGCTCTAAAATTACAATACCGGTTGGCCTTTTGGGAGATAATTTGGTGGGCCTCTCCTCCTTTGTTATAGACTTAGCATTCAATTCATCAAACTTATCAATTATCAAATTTATCCTCTTAAGAGGATCTGCTTCTTCTACAAAATACCCAAATAAGTCAATGTTCTTCTTCTTCATTTCTTCCTATAGCTTCATCATGATCTCCCATTTTCTTTTCCTCTGATATACCTATTGGGGAGTGAAGCATTTTATAATCACATCCTCTTCATAATCCACTTGATGAGTGATTGTGACCTTTGTGAGGAGGTTTAGTCTTATAAAATTCATATGGCCCTTAGGGTCAAAAACCCTTTCACTTCCAAGCCTCAGAGAATATATTGTCTTAAGTTAATGTTGTAATTCTTCAAGGGTGTCATATCCAACAAATAATTCTTCACATGTTTTCAAGTTAGGTAGAAATGTACCCTTCTTTTGTTTCTACATGACATCCTTTTCCATCCACAACATCTGCCACATAAATTCTAAAAAGGCTAGTTGAAGAGGAAAAAAATTTGGCAATATATGTGGGGCCTATGGGCACCCATAAATCTTAATTATTATCACATCTTGTAAAAATAAACAATCACCAAAGTTATGAGTATGACCTTGTTCTAGTTTCAAAGCCAAGGGCCTCAATAGTTGTAGTATAGGTGTGTGTAATCTTGGTGATGAGTGGCCAAGAACTCTCATACATTTGTACACAAAGTCATCATGGAACACTACATAATCAATTTTTTTTCATTTTCTATCCCATGTATAACACCATCGTTACATGGGAACCAAGTTCCCTTGTTGATCAACCTTACCCAAACACGTCCTTTTGGTCCATCTATCTTTGTTCTAGTATAATATCAAGTGACAAAGTAAAGAATACTCCTAAATGTTATAGGGGCCCTGTTCTCTCTAATTTGCAGGAAGCCTTCATGCAATGCCTTCTCAAATATGAAGCAAAGTCACATTCAATGTCTATCTCGAGGTTATGAATTCTCATAGCCATCATCATAAAACTAACTGGCATT
The DNA here is from genome assembly GCA_007258455.2 of Sequoia sempervirens. Classification (NCBI taxonomy): domain Eukaryota; kingdom Viridiplantae; phylum Streptophyta; class Pinopsida; order Cupressales; family Cupressaceae; genus Sequoia; species Sequoia sempervirens. The sequence goes on from VDFB02075321.1 coordinate 446,674,180, forward strand.
TGTTCTTGTGCATCTATCCCAAGTACTTGATAGAAAGAAAAGAAGGTTTTCTTGAAATGAATCTAAAAGTATTCTACATCAAATGATTCGATGGCAGAGGGGGAGATAGGTATCACCTTGTTGTTGACACCCATTTTCATGTATATGGGGATTTCATCACTTTTGTGTGATCTCCTTAACCTAGTATATTCTTCCTCACTCTTTTGCAAGTCAACCTTAGTGAGGGCCTATTTGTTTAGATTGAAGCATTCAATGATTGTAGCTTTTTTTAATCTTACCAACGGTGACCCGTCTATTATCCTCATGGACCTAGTAGTAAGGTAGTAATTTTGGGATAGAACTCTAACGAACTCCACATCTATGAAGGCATTCAGTACAATTAGCTTAGCTAAGTCTAATGTCCACAAATTTAATACTAGAATTCTCCCTTCCCTCTTTTCATAGAAATACCAAAACAATTCCCACCCCGAAACAGGAACAAGGGCATCCCTACAACCATGAGTTGTATCCTTGAAAAGTTTCTTGTATCCTTTGTTAGTCGAGATAGGAAAGATATCTAATATAGATTGCTATACGGATCTCTTTTTACCCTTAGGCTCTTCCTTCTTAGTCTCAGGTTCTTTCTTTTTAGGTTGCATGATACCTAATGTTGATCTTTTTTTACCCTTAGGATCTTCCTTCTTAGTCTCAGGTTCTTTCTTTTTAGGTGGCATGATATCTAATTTCAACCTATACTTGAGCTTTCTAAGTGTTTAAATGCAGAATTTCAAAAAATTCTATGCTTGTAAAGCTACTTCACCCTATTGAACTCCTAGCTTCCCACACGAAAATCCTTGCAAATGAATGCCAAAACAATATCGACTTCTCAATTTTAATGGTTTATGATTTTATCCATGTCGTCATTAATATCAAACTTATGCCAAATATTTTCTGATCAGTTCATATTTCAAGTTTGAATGTGCTCCATTGATTTTCACAAGATTTGAGGCTTGTTAAAGTTATGCATTTAATATCGCAACTAGTAATAATGCCCTGACAGTCTGTACCACAACATTGTCACTTCTTTCTTTACTTGGTGCAGGATAGCGAGGTCATGAAATTTTTTATTTATCAAACTTATCGTTGTACCAATGTCTTGAGATTTCTCTATCGCAGGATAGCAAGGTCTATACCGCTATACTGCAAGCTTCCTCATGCTTCATCGCAAAGCAGAAGGACTCATACCACACTACCGCTCTTTATTATCTCCTTCCTTGTGGGGTGGCGGGTTGTTTCGCACCATACCGTACTGTTCACTTTTCCTTGCCACGGTATTGTGGTTATAATGTAATTAAGCTCTTTTATACCACAAAACTACACCTTTATTATAATACCCCCACGGTATTGTGGTGAATACTTTTATGTTGTTTGTTATATACCACCTGCCCACTAAGGGTTCAAATTGTTGTTGTGGGATTGCGATAAAGGACTTTTATGGATATAAAATAGCTAGAGATGTTTTTGTTTGAGTATATATGATGAATTTTTGGCTTTGTATAGGTATTTTAGTGTTAGTCAGACCTAAAAAATTTATATGTTTGTTTACATTTGGGAGGCTCAGTGAAAAATAAAAAGGAATATAAGGGTCGAGGCTCAGGTCATGGAGCTCAAGGTTAATTGTGATGATGTAACTAGACAAAATTTGAAGTTTCTAACACACCATGATGAACTAGAGTATGTTTTTCCTTCATCTTGCTTGTGCTATGTTTTTATGAGTTCTTTTCTTGTGAATATATCCCTAAGGAAAATTTTTTTGATACCTATAATTGTAAACATCTTCTTGGTTTTTTACTACAAATTCTTTTTAATCTATAAATTGAATTATATTTTAAGTTTCCATTTGAAGTTATCAGTGGATTGGAAAGTCAACAGTTATCAACTTATGAACTCAATAAAGTTATACTAATTCAAGTAGCTGATTTATATATTATTGTTTATTTGGACTTCAAGAAATGAGGAAAAGGATTGTAAGGCGGAAATTAGATGATAGTGATCATAATGCTGAAATTTCAGTGATAGATTATGAGCTCTTTTGTAGTGAAAAAGTGGCCAAGAATAATGAATATTTATCGCATCTTAGTTTGACAAACAAGCAAGTTGTAAATCCACTAAGTAGTATATTATTTGTTTAATAGTGTTGAATGAAATTTTATAGGTAAGAGCTTTATGTATATAACATAATATGATATATTTTTTATTTTATAGGCAATAAAAAGAGTGAAAAGAAAATGTGGAGAGATAACAAAAGGAAAGAAAAGATACAATGTCACCATCTCATAGAAGCCAACACATTTGTGATTCAACAAATGTAGTTGATGAAAACAATAGTTGTGATGATATGCAACTTGATATAGCACATGGTGATGTGTAGCCTAATATAGCACATGGTGGTGTGCAGCTTGATATAGCACATGGTGATATGCAGCTTGATATAGCACATGGTGATGTGCAATGTCGTGATGATCTCTTACCAAAAAGTCTAAGAGAGATTATTGAACAACATTAGAGCAAAGGAACAACAAATCTACAGATGATTTATTCAACATGAAAGGATGTGTTTGAAGTGAAATTTGCAAAGATCAATACTAATCTACCTACTCATGCCACACTTGATGTGGCCAAGGAGCAAGAAGTTCCAATTAATGAAAGCCATGAAGAGAGACTACTAGTTGCATTTGTTATGCCACAAAGTGCACTTATTTCATCTAGAACTTTTGATGGAACTAGTGGATCAGCCAGATATACTAGTAGTCATTTAATAGAACATGTGTCTCTTTTTGTCAAAAGAAAAATATTAAGTCAAGATTTGTACATATCTACAGAGAGGAATGAAAAAGAAATAAAAATAGAAGGCAATAAGCCATTCTTGGTTGAGGTATTAAGAGATGGTGATCCCATTGGGCCAAATGTTGCAAAGTGGGCCTCCAAGTTGGGTGTAAGATGTAGGGACCATTTGGATATTTGCAAATCAAGTTTTACAGAGCAAGATCCACGGATTGTGGAAAATGTTATACAAAAAATGGAAAATGATTTTGAGATTATTGGTGGAAAAATCCTTAGAAAATATTACAAGAAAAAGATGAGAATTTTGATGAACAATTTTAGATAAAATTGCAAAAAATAATCATGGAGGGAAAAGAGAGGTTAGACTCCACTCTATCTCCCAAACAGTGGGATGCATACAAAGAAAGTATGCATTTTGAAGAATATTTGAAAAAGAGTAATAGAGGGAAGAGAGCAAGAGATAATGTGAGGGCTGGATATACATTTGGCCGAGGCGGGTTGCAAGCCAAAATGGACAAATTTGCAGCAGTGTATGGCCTTTTGGTTCAATTTATATTGTGTTATTTATTTCAATTTTTTATTTAACTGACTATATATTGAAATTGACATTGTATTTTAGGTGGAAAACAGTAATAGAGAAGCAAGTGCAAAAGATATTGTCAATTATATGGCAGCACTAGATCCTAGTAAATCTAAGAGTATGATGAAGTGGATATCTAGTTCATCAACAGAGATTTCATAGCCATCTATTCAATGCCTAGTAGGAGCCTCTCTAGATCATGTCAACTCAAATTAAGGGTACCAAAAAGCAATGAGTTGCATATTCGGTCTCACTCAACAAGTTTTGCAGTTGGTTACCTCCATTAACCCTATAGTTTTTGCATGGAATGAGCATAAATTCATGGATTCAAATGAGGTAAGAGGCTCTATTGATCTCATTTCTTATTGTTTGGAAATTTTGTATACAAATGCCTCCTAATATGTAGATTATTGAAATCTAAGCATAGGAGAATCCAACCCAATTTCTTTATTATTGGAGTGATCTAGAAAATGTTCTTTTGGACAAATTTATAGCTTGTATTCTTTACTTGACTATTGAATGCTTTGTATATATTTTTGCATGATGGCTAAACCACATGCAGAGTAATTTTCTCAAAGTAATAGGAAAACAAAAACATCTTCATAATTTCAATTGAGTTGTTGAATTGATAGTGATCATGATGAAGTGGACAAGAATGTGCAGCACAGTCATCATAGTTGTCCTGAAGTTGAGGTGATATAATAGTTGTCAGTTATTTGTCCCAATGTTCTATCATTTTTCATGCTTAAAATGTTCTTTTGGACAAAACAATATAGATTTTTCATTCTTTAAGTTGTAAGTTAATCTATCCCAATGTTTTTTATTCTTCTTTTGGAAAAAAATTAATAGCTTTTACATTCTTTAAGTTGTAAGTTAATATGTCCCAATGTTTTTTCATTCTTCCTGCTTAAAATGTTCTTCTGGATAAAAATTTATAGCTTTTTCATTCTTTACTTGAATTATATTAATGTTTACATGATGATTAAACCACATGCAGAGCAATTATATGAAAGCAAAACGAAAAGAAAAATGCCCTATCAATAGAACTCTTTGCAAAGTTGTACAACTTTATGTCTACAATGACGTTGATAGTGATTATGATGATGAACTCGATGAGCATGAACATGATATTCATAGTAGTATTCATGTCGAACTCAAGGTGAGTGCTATGAAACCACATGCAAGTAAGTAATGGTTGTTTTATTATGTAAATAAGGGAAATCATTACCTATTTGATAGAAGCTAGTTAGAATAGTAGTGAAGTGTAATTAACTAGTATGCATAGATTATGGAAATAAGGGAGAATATATAACTTACATATGGAAGCTTAGAGCTTAGTTGTAATAGAGTGCATACATAGATTTTGACAATGCATTAGTGCATTGTTTTCGGGGATGTCATGGTCCTTAATTGGGGGACTTCAATCCATGTATTTCTAGAGTACTCATATAGTCTAGCACAAATGTAGTCTTTCCTTCCATTTTTTTGTACCTCACAATGGGTTAGTTTTTTTTTAGAGTAAAAATTTGCTTCTTTGTTATTCAACAAAATCAAAAAAATCGCATACAAAAATTGATTTGTTCCAAGACATAAGACATTACATACAAATGTCAAAAACAATATAATGTGTGTTTTATATCTTAATATAATGTACTTTTTTTTTTTTTTTTGTAGACATTTATTGATAAACTCCAAGACAGGGATAAAGTTGAGGTGTTGGATACATTTGATGGTGTTGTGGGCATTGAGTAGATTCATTCACTATCTATTGTACATGGAGTCAAATTGAAAGGAATAGGAGATGCAAATGAATATTTTAAAGGTCACAAGTAACATTTCCCTTGCTTATGAAGAAAAAATAGATGGAGTTGTCCGTTTGAAAGAGAAAGAAGGGACCTTCGCACATTGGCCACTAAAATATTTGAAAAAAATGACAGTTGATGTTTATCATGTACTAGCTATTATACAGCTTGGCTCACTACTTTATGCAATAGTTTGAATGTGTTGTTTAGGGATTTTAGTGTTTTTAGTTTGTTTTGGAGCTATATAAGCAAAAAAAGGCATTATAACTCAATTTTCTCAGACACAACACTAAGAAACACACTTTCTAACACATTTTTTTAAGCAAAGACACATATTTTTTTCTTGTATCTGTTGTAAGAACACCTTTTCTCAATAAAATTTTAGTATTTTTCCTACTTAATAGCTATTTCATTATGTGAAAATGAATGATTGATCATGTTTTTCTATGTTTTATGTTTAAACCTCAAAAGCATTGTCTCATTTCTAACACTTTTAGGCAGAAATCAGTGAACAAAAATAATTAAATAAACTACCAATTGACTAAATATACTACCAATTGACATAAATCAATGAATAAATATGACTAAATATAATAATTATGAAATTAATAAACAATGTATCAATATACTACCAGTTGATAGAAATCAATGAACAAAAACAATTAAATAAACTACCAAATTGATCAAAATGATGATTAAAATTAATGACTAAATACACTACCAATTGACCAAAATTAGTGAATAAAAATGACTAAATAAGTGACCAGTTAACAACAATCAATGACTAAATATATCAATGAATAAAAAATGACTAAATAAGTGACCATATTACAATGTAATCAATGACTAAATCAACAACTAAATATACCAGTGAATAGAAAATGACTAAATAAGTGACTAGAGTACAACAATCAATGACTAAATCAACGACTAAATATATCAGTGAATAAAAAATGACTAAATAAGTGACCAGATTATAGTAGTTAATGACTAAATCAATGACTAAGTATACTACCAAATCAATCAATCAAAACAACCAATAAATGACTAAAAATGGTTTAGTCATCAATTCGATCACATTATAAATGACTGGAAATAAACTACTATTGGTCATGTGATCATGTTTGGTCATTTATATGTAGTTTTTAGTAGTTTTTTTAATCATATATTGTTATTTTTGTACTAGTGTGAGACTAGTGGAAAGGGTGGTGTCTCTTGGTGTCTCTTTTTCACTTTGCATTATATTTTCATGCACTCACAAATAATATTATTGGATCAAGTATAATTCCTATGTTAACAACCTACATCTATTTTGATTGGAAAAATAAAATATCACTCTAGTTGAAAAAGTGTGGATTGCATAGGGTAACAATAAGACTATAAACTAAACCAACTATTGATGTAGAAAAGAAAAAATGGTTTAATAAGTGTGATGAAGCATTTAGAACCTTGTGTGTGTCTATATCTCCAAATTTTCTCTTTCATGTTGAATCCTTGTCTCCACAAAATGAAGTTTGGACAATATTGGAAAAAATCTTTGGTACAAAAGATGAATTAAGAGGTCATCAATTGGAGAATGAGATGATAGTGTTAAGTCTTTCAAGATTTTATATAATACAAAAATTGTTCACCAAACTAAAGGCCATAAGATTGCAATAAAAACAATGTGGAATTGAGAAAGATGATAAACAATTGAGCTTATTCTCTCTAAACTAGGTCTAGACTATTTAGTCTTTTTCTACATTTTATGCCACTAAAATTCCCTTAGGAGCTTCTTACACAATGCCCTCTCTTGATGTGTTTGCTTATGAACTCACAAAACAATAGGACAAGTTGGTTCAAATGGATACTATCAAATATTCTAAGTCTCATGCCTTAGTTGCAAATCAAGATATTAAATATTAGAAAGATAGTGACAAATAAAATGAGAAAAAAAAAGAACCAAAGAGATAATGATTCAAATGTATCGTTGTTTTCTTCTTGTGACTGATGAATTAGCATGGGCTGATTACGCTTTATCCATGAAGAATTGAAGCATAACTAAGCCACTAACGTCAATCTCAATAGGATCAATCAAGTGTAAATTAAACCAAGCATACTAAACTACGAAAGCTTAAAAATGCATACTCTAATCCATTGAAACCTATCCCATTATGGGAGTGGTGTCGTGTTGATGTGGAATGGCGACCCTTTCCGAATCTTGTGGATAAATGAGCTTGTTTCAACTAGTTTTATTTAAGAAAACTAGTGAAACCATTATGAGATGTGTATGAAAACATTATTTTAATCTAAATGAGGATGATGCAAGCTAATTTAACATGATTTTATGCTAAAATGGTCTAGATGTGTGAATGTATAGCTAATCTAAATGGATTCTAAACTAAGAGATTCAAACCCTAATTAACAAATAAGCTAAATGGATGCATTATGTGATCATGGAAGCCATTAATGGAAGCTAAGCTAATATGCAAGAAATTAAAATAAAAATATGATAAATATGTGTTAAATATGAGTGTGATTGTGAGTGATTTTAACAACATTACTTTGATGTTAAAATATGGATTCATTTGTCTCCAAATAGTGACCTATTTATAGGAGAGCAAATGAGGAATGGAGGGTTGAGATAAAAAATGATAATCAATGGTCAAGGATAGAAGAAGTTGGAGGCATGGATCATGGATTCTCATCAATGGATGAGAATGAAAGATGATATTTTAATCAAGGGTTAATATTCCTTCAAACAAACACACTTTTGACCTATACAAGAGGTCACAAGTTAACTTGCACAAGAAGTTTTGATTTAAATTGCACATGAATCTTTGTAAGAATATTCTTTTTTTCAAATGAGTGAGGAGAGAGAATATTTGTTGGAATATTCTCATGGGTGAGGGAAAAAGGATATTTAGCAAATTAAAACAAAGTTTAATTGTGCAAAAGGGGGAGGAATATTCCTTGAGAATATTCTTTTTGGAGGAATGTGCAAAGGAGGAATATTCCATTGCAAGTGGGGGGAAATTAGATTTAATTAATAATTGATAATTAAACAATGTTAATTATGCAATTAGGGGATTAAAAAGAATTAAATGATATTTATTAAATAAAGTGATTTAATGAAAAGGGGAAAAGGTGATGACATTTAATTAAAAAACTTAGGGTTATTTAATTAAATAAGAAGATTTAGAGACCTAAATTAAATAGTTTGATTTATTTAATTTAATGAGATGGAATGTTAGCATGAAAAGGGGTGAATTAATCTAATTAAATTAATTAGGTTAATAGATGCAAATGACATAATTAATTAAATAGCTAGGCTAATTTAATCAATTAAGCGAAAAGATGATGGGTTTCAAGATGAAATGATGCTAGTATACCTGATTCGAGTGCATGATATCATTCAAGATATTTTTTAAGTGTTTACATTTTTCCCCTCTTTTAAGCGAGGTACCTACTACGTTGGTTCAAAGACTAGGTCTCTTTGAATTAAAAACTACTGCTCATATCAAAAAATTTAAAAAAATTTAAAAAATTAGATGTCACATTGTTGCCCCAATGGAAAGATAAGTTGGTTCCCTACCCCCTCGAGAAATTGGGCGAAATTTTTGAATTTTGGGTTGATTTCTCAATAAAGGTAAAATACTGAGCCGAGGGTTCAAAAAGGCTTTGGGATGCGAAATGCATGCCAAAAATGAAAAATAAGCTTCAGTTTGGCAAGATTGGTGAAAGTGATAAAAAACCTAGCTTCAAGGTTAAATTAGGGCAAAAAACCATAATTTGCAGGTATAAATATGTAAGGAAGGGTCACTTTCAATTCATTTTTGCATTCACACCCTTAGGATTTCTGGCAAATTGAGCTCTAACCCTTCAGTGAAATGGAGCAATGAGTTCTCCCATGACACATTTCTGACCGAGTTCGTGAGTACCAAAGGCTTCTAGGCACAGGACCACTAGTATGTGATCTGAAACTTGATTTGAATTTTGACTTTTAAGTGCATTTATTGCATTTTGAAATTTGAATTTTGGCGGTGTCGCTATATAGTGACTCTATTTTTAGAATCAATGAAGCTATTTTGATTTATAGTGATGAATATGTAAATAGCGACATAGTTCATGATTTAGAATTAGGGTTTCATATTTTAAATTGCGACGCATATGGAAATAGCAATGCAACTTATGATTTGGAATTTAGGATCAGGGTTTTCCAAAGTCATATAGCGATGCACATGTGATTAGCAATGTAATTTTTGATTTGTAATTTGAATGCATCGAGAATTAGGGTTTTCCAAAGTCAAATAGTGATGCACATGTGATTAGCGATGCAATTCATGATTTGTAATTTGAATGCATTGAAAGTCATTGTTTGGAATTTGAGTTATAGCGACGCTATCATAAATAGCGACGCTTTTGTCATTTTGGGGGATAAAAACTCCAAACTTAGCCAATTTTTGTGAATTTTGACGTCATGCGATTTATGGGTGCAGGAGGTTATCCCGCCTTTGATGTCCTGCGAGCACCAACCAGCAATTTTATCCAAACTTGGTGATTTGTCTGAGTTGCAATAGGAGCATCTAGGAGAGATTGGCTTGTGGTACATTTTTTAGATTCCCATCGTTCGGACCCATTTGGTGATGATGACAACATTGTGCAAGTGATGGCATAGCGAGACCTCGTCGTTCCACCTACCTATCAGCGAGGCGATAGTGATGCTGGAGGATTATGGTGAATTCTATTATTGTCGATACATGGTGAGCGTGTGATCTATGATACTGATGTCAGCTATGATTTCTGCCATGAGGTGCTTGAACAGGAGGACATTGTCCTGGTCAACTCCTAGATAGGCCTCGAGATGTACAGAGGTCGGGCGTCAACCTTTAGATTGATCATTGTAGTAGTGATCTCAGGTTTGGTTGCCCCAGATCAGTGGAGCAAGGGATTCAATCCAGGATGGGGGTTGGCTTGGCACAGGATGCTCTTTAGGAGGACCAAGTTTGCATGGAGACCAGTAATGGTAGCCTTCCTATACAATGATATGTATAACTTTGTATACTACGATGGGAGAGTGATTGGCACAGGGGTCACTCTTCTCCACATTTGGGCCTAGGAGCACATCACTATGATTTGACCTATTGTTCAGATGGTATACGTAGAGCCAAATGATCATGTTATTTAGCAGTATAGAGGTTCCATCACATTGTAGCACACAAGTCAGCTCAGCATTCCTTACTAGCGCAGAGTGATCAATGAGATGACAATATTCTGATGGCGACCATGGCTTCAGATGGCAACTTGGTATGATGATGTGCAATATATTTTCTTTGCTCAACAGACCTGGTTCATGCAGGGTCAAGAGCACACTATTATTGAGAGATACCTACCTTATAGGGTTGCCAAACAGTTTGGCAAGAGGCAGGATAGGTCTGATGACCAGTATACTGCACTTTTTGTCAAGTCAACATGAGAGATAGCATGGGGACACATGATCCTAGCCCACGAGGTTGTTGAGGTATTTTGATAGCTGGTTTCTAGGCCATGGGCATATGATCAGGGACAGACAGATGCACTAACTATGCTTGCTTAAGATGCATGGTTTGTACCTCCTCCCCATCTTATAGATCTAGTAGGTGTACCTCCACGAGGGAGGCCTAGAGGGAAGGGCGTAGGCAGAGTCAGAGGATAACCAAATGATGGACAGGGTAGAGGACAGGGTAGAGATCTATATGGAAGGGGCAAAGGATAGGATATCCATGATGGCCAACATTGGCAAGATGGATAGGTCCCAGGTGCAACACCAGTGCATCAGTAGCCTCCTCAGCAACCACCATCAAGGCTAGATCCCTATGATGTATAGATACAATAGTTACAGCAGCAACTATAGGTGATTATGGGTGAGAGAGATCAGGCTAAACAACAGATATTAGCCATCACTGTTGAGAGAGACCAGGGTAGGCAGCAGGTACAAGCATTGATAGTTGAAAGGGACCAGGAGCATCAGCTCAAGTAGACTATTGATATGCAGTTGGCATAGGAGTTTGAGAGGTGCCATCAATTGGAGACCATGATAGCTACAACATAAGGGTAGATAGTTTTTTCCCATTTGTATAGAGAGGTCGTGACCAAGGCAACATACTATCGCATGCACTACCACTAGGATGTCCTTGCAGCGATTAGATAGTTGATTACTCACAGAGGAGTAGGGCACATCCCAAGGCCAAGGATCAGCTAGAGGGACAACCTGGTGATGGGAGTAGCCATTAGGGATAGCTTGCTTGTACAAACACTTTTTCGTTTATTGCCCAATTATTTATACAAATATACAGTCATGGGCTCCTTTTTGATAGCCTCGTGGATATTGTATTTTTTATCGTGTATAAGAACGAATATGCACTTCATGTGAAAATCCCCTTTTTGCCTTTTTCCACTTTAAAAAACTAAGTTTGAAGGCTTTATTCCACCTAAGCCTGCTGCTTGCATCACACTTGGCACTTGTTTTGAGCATCGGTGGAGGTGTTTCTATCTAGGATACCCACACAGTGAATAGACATCTGCACGACACACTTACATCCCTAACAAATCATGTTCTTAGGTCTAGAGCCTACATAGGTGTTACACTTCCCATTGGGGGTCAACTTGTAATGCCCTCCTTGACCGACCAACCCAAATATGGTTGTTTTTCTTCATCTCCCCTTCAAATTCACTCCTTCCATATGCATTTCAGTTTCTACTATCTTCTACCAACTTCTACACATCCCTTCACATCTTCTAAGAGCTTCTTCACCATCTCTTCAATCTCCAAACACTTTACACTTCACAACAGCAACATCAACACTCCACTTCAGTAGAGAAAGTGTGGAACAAAACACCATTGTAGCAAAGGCTTGAGTTCCTCTCATTTTCTCCCCCATTATCCTTGAGTGCTCTTGGTGGAGGTGGTAAGCTTTCACTCCTCTCCTCTATTACTTGGTTGAGTAACCTAACACTATTTCATAGTGCTTTAAGTGCTCTTTATTTCATTTGTACTTTTCTCTATCTATCTAGCTATCTGTGGAGGTGGGAAAACCAAAACGAGATCTGACTAAGGCAGGCCCCTATACAGCCACCCAACAATTTTTCTCTCCCTCTTGTGTGCAAGTATTGAAGATACTCATGAGTTAAAAGCTTCATCCTTTGCACAGTTGTAAGTATTTCCTTTCTTCCCCTTATCATCTCCATTCCACTTCAATCTTATTTCTTTTTGTTGCTTTCTTACATTCTAGAAGTTCTCAGAAATCGGGGTGTAAGTTGTCACTTAGCCATTTTCTTAGACATTCTTGCTTTCTAGTTCCTAAGAGAAACTAGCGCATCTTGGGGATGTCAGCACGCTACGTTGTCATCTGTATTTTGCATTTTCATCTTGTGGCCAAGAGCTTGATGGTCTATCCAGAAAATCTTTGTGACTTGCTCTTTCAGATTCTAAAACTCTCGCCACTATTCCATTGAGGTAATATAAGGCAGTTTGCCCTGTGAGGCTCTCTGAGTGAAGAGAAATCATGAGTAGTGAATCCCCGTATATTAAAAATTGATATACATACACTGACTCAAATATTGTACCATGACAGTTATTATTTTTTGATATATATGATAGATGAGATGATATGGATTTATAATGTGATGTGTTCTTTTTATTCCATGATTTATGAATCATGGATGCATTTGATGTTCATATGATGTGATAAGCTTATGTATGGATGCACTTTATTTAGCTATGCGATATGTGATGATATATGGGATATGTGATGTAATGCAATGCAATGGATGGATGTACTTCTTTTTCAATATTTTTTTCATGAAATGCAATGGGACAGATGATGTAATATGTAGATGTTATGCTTATGTAAATGATATGAATGCATTTATTTTATGTACTTTCTTATGCATTTTTATGAGATGACGATGTATGCATATGGATGTATGTATGGATAATGCAGATATTCATGCTTATGATGTATGTATGGATAATGCAGATATTCATGCTTATGATATGATAATGTGATGTATGTTAATGATATGTGTGCAACGATTTAAGATGCTTAGAATAAAAAATCTACATTATTCATCACAACTTAAATGATAATGATGATGCAAGATGTATGTTTTATGATATGTTATGATTATGTGAGACGTATGTATGTTGATGATTTGCGGATGCGAGATGGATGCATTAATGTTTTTGTGGACTTTCATGATACCAGATTAGTGCAAAGAGAAGACAGAAGAAATAAGATGAATTATTTTGACCATTGATTTTGATGATTCATTCAAAATATCCAACAAGTCTATGATCCACCAAGACTCTATTGGAGATAATGTTGAGAAATGCATGATGATTATTTGCTCATATCTTGGGATCGATATTTTTTCGTCATTCCTTATTGTTTTATATAACACATAGACAAAATGCATCAAGGTATTGATAACCAAGATGGTGTTGTATCCAATGTAATGGACTTTGACTCTGCAAATAGATAGGATGGTTCTTGTTCACATCTTTACATATGGAAACCTTGTTGAAATGTAAGTTAGAAGTTTAGAATATATTGGACCAAAGCATATGAAATAGTCAACAATGTACTCCAAACAAGTTTCCTACACACAACTAAGCAAGTATGTGCCAAGATTATTCTACAAGAGTACCCACAAGCACATCAAACGAAAGATAGTGATAGATTCCCCATACCTTTCTCTCTAAATCATTTTTATAGACATCATCGATAGGTCCTTAGAATGGGTCAATAAGATAAATCATAAGAAAAGATCAAAGACAAATAGTTCGTGTTATCTATATCTTTCGCCAGTTTAACTTAGCTAAGGTGATTTATGATACTGATGCCCATCATAGGAAGGATGCATCCTAGGACATGTTGATCAAGTGTTTTGATTCAGGATGAGATGTGTGATATGTCGTTGATACAAAATCCACTGACTTGCTTAACTATGATCTAGACTTTAGATTTTGACACTTAGGTTCTCACTTTACAACTTGTTATACTTGTTTTCAATCTATTTTTCCAAAGGTTGAAGATGATGATCGAATTATTAGGGGTGAGGATTTATTATGGGTGAAAGTGAATGGGATGGATGGTTTTGGAATATTTTAATTTTTTTGGTATTTTAAAAATGTTTTGAGGTTTTTTTTTTATCTTTTTGAAAGTTTATGTGAATGTTTTGGTTTTCAGTTAGTTGAGGTTGTTTTAGGGTTTTGAGTTTTACGAATGTTTTTGTGTTTTTCAATTTTCCAATGTTTTTGTCTTTTCTGAGTTATTTGAATGTTTAGGGGTTTTTAATGTTTTCTAATATTTTTGGATTTTCAATTTTCAAATGTTTTTGTGTTTTCTAATATTTCAAATGTTTAGGGGTTTTTAATGTTTTTGGATTTTCAATTTTAAAATGTTTTGTATTTACTAATATTTCAAATATTTAGGGGTTTTCGAGTTTTAAACAAGAACCTAACCTAAAGACCTATCCTAGGGGTCTCGAGGGCTAATCAAAGATGAGCCTTTCCTACGTTATACACATAAAGACCACATAGTTCAACTGACATGACTTATTGATGATGAGATATTAACAGTTGAGGGATATCATTTTATTATGACGGACTCCTAAAGGACCAACCTAGGGTGTCTTGGGGGCACATCAATGATGGCCTTTCCTATGTTCAAGATCAGAGACAATGTAGTTCAATAAGGTATTATTTTTAGATTTTCAATGTTTTGAACTTTTTAAGGATTTTGATATGTTTTGAATGTTTTGTATTTTGACTTTACAATTTTTTGAATGTTTTTGGATTTTAGTTGTACAAGATTTAGATGCTTTTGGATTTTGATGAAGTTTTACGAATGTTTTTTGGATTTTCAATGAGATGTCAAATAACCTTAGGATATACAAGAACTCGATATGATCCAGAACAAATTTCCCCCAGCATCACGCAATAGACTACCTCAATATAGGAGGGACAAAGTGACCTTAAGAATATGCCAAGTAGTACTAAAAAATGGGATACGATTCTTCACAACATCAAGCTATGATAAGGACGCTGATGGGTGATGGAATGAATAAGAGGAATGATGTGTTAGATCGATGGTGATGCAAAGAATGATAGGATAAAGATTCAAATAGATGGAGGTTCTTATTTATGTGAGGTGCCTATTTGCCAAGTTTTCACCAAGGTACTTTCCCAAAGCACCACCAAAGTGGTTTTCACTAGAGGACAATTGTTTTTATTTACTTTTTTCAATCCTTTTTTCTCATTTTTTTGGATTTTGAATCATTTTTTTATTTTCTTGTATTTTTAGTTTTATACCCTTCAAGATTAGGCATAAAAAATTTAAGATGCAAGTTGTTGGTTGGTTCCTATAAGGGTTCACCTTCAAGTGTTGACAATAGGTATGCTCTTGATCCATAGCTTGTTCTAATGACAAAGGGACCCAACCAGTTAGGCTCAAACTTTCCTTTACTATCTTGATATGGAAGATTCTTCTAATTTTTCTTTAGGACAAGATCCCCTACTTGGAAATACGAACACTTTATTTTCTTGTTATAGCTCTGTTTCAATCGGTTTTGATATACAAGCAAGTAATTAAGGGTGTCAAGACGACGCTCGTCCAAGAATTCTAGCCCATTCAACCAAGATACTCTGTTTTTGTCATTAGTGATTAGATTCTACAGTGATACTCGCAATGATGGAAGCTCAACCTTGATATGAAGAATGGATTTTGATCCGTAGACCAAGGAGAAAGGGGTTGCACTTGTAGGTGTGTGGATATTGGTTTGATAGGCCCAGAGAGCAGGAGTTAGCTACAAATGCCAATCACGACCAGCTTCATTGATTGTTTTCTTTAGGATTTTTAGAATGATCTTGTTTGTAGGCTCAACTTGACCATTGCCTTGGGGGTAATACAAGGTAGAGAATCAGTGTTGGATGTTGAATCTTTGACATAGCTCTTTCACATCCTGATTCTTGAAGGGTGTTTTTTTGTTTGATATAAGAGTTTGTAGAACACCATAACGATAGATGAGGTAATTCAGGATAAACTTGGAAATTTTCTTCCCCGTTATATAGGCCATAGGAATGGCTTCAATCCACTTGGTAAAGTACTTAGTGGTTGTTATGATAAACTTGTGGCCATTGGATGAGGTTGA
Organism: Sequoia sempervirens; assembly: GCA_007258455.2. Lineage (NCBI taxonomy): Eukaryota > Viridiplantae > Streptophyta > Pinopsida > Cupressales > Cupressaceae > Sequoia > Sequoia sempervirens. The sequence continues at coordinate 446,690,557 of VDFB02075321.1, forward strand.
AGTGATCTTTCCTATGAGGTCAAGCGCCCATTGCAAGAAAGTCCAAGGTGTGATCATTGGTTGTAACTCCTCAACTAGAGAATAAATTAGATCTCCATGTTGTTGACACTCGATAATTTCTACACATACTTGATGGGCTTCTCTTTCCATGGTTGGCTAGTAATACCCCATCCTCAATAGTTTCTTAGCTAAAGTCATACCACTAGAATGGGAACCACATATGCCATCGTTTACTTTTGTTAAAGTGGTCAAGGCTTCCTCTTGGTTAAGACATCGTAGTAATGTCCCTTCGATGCTTCAGCGATAAAGGGTATCACCTACGATCACGAATCAGGATGCCTTTTTGACAAAAGTCTTCTTAAGGTTAGAGGTGATATCGGATGGGAGGATTCCTTTGCTAAGGTAGATGAATATGTTATGATACCATGGGGATCTGGGACCAACAATGACACATGCAAATTTAGATTCAAGGATTTTGAAACTTGATTCGAGAAGTTGTTCTACCAAGAATTCACATTGCAGGACATTGTTCGACATGTCTAGTAACAATGATTTGATTGTTGTCATGGTGTCTACTGCTATGTTGTTCATGTGAGGAATCTATTCAAAACTTATATCAATGAAAAGGTCCTTGAGACTTTCCACCATCTTCTTGAAAGGAGTAATCTTGTCATCCTTAGTTTTATAGCCAACATTAACTTGGTTGATAACTAGCTATGAGTCTCCATAGACTCTCATCTCTTGTATCTTCCATTGCCTATATGACTTTGGAATGCAATCACCTTGAGGGGTGATGAAAATAATACCTACTCCTTATCCATGTTGGGTGAATGATCCATCAAAGTAAATTTTCCACTAATTTGTAAGATTGATAAGGAACATTGATTCATCAGGGAATTCAAATATCAATGGGTTCTCTGTGTAGGTTGATAAGGAACATTGATTCATGTTGGCAATCACCTTGGCCAATTGGTATGTGATCACTTATCCTTTTATTTCCTTGCGCTCCACATACTCTATGTAAAATTTAGTTAAGACCATTACCCATTTGGCCATTCGCCCAGTGAGAGTTGCTTTGGATAACAAGTATTTCAATGGGTTGATCTTTGCAATAAGCTTGACTTGATGTGACAGCATGTAATGTCTAAAATTTTATGAAGAAAAAACTATTGCTAAGAATGCTTTCTCAATGGATGAATAGTTAATTTTGTAACCCACCTGTTAGAGTAATAAGTTATTCCACTTAATTAATTATATCATATTGGTTAATTAATTAAGTCACTTATTCCTTTAGTTACTTAAGCTAAACTTATGCACATTAATAATTGATTAATTATTAAGTGTGCACACTAGGGTTTCATTTAGGATTTCCCTTTTAGGGTTTCTTGATCTCCTTCATAAGGATTGATCTCTTTGTAATAATAAATTCTTGAATAATAGTGTTGCACATCTTTTTGCAACCTCTCTTGCTTTTTTTATTTTCTCTTTTGTGGAAGGTTATTCTGGTTTGCAAATCTGATCTTGGTTTCTAATAAGGTCGTATCAATGTAATAGATAGCTTTTTTTTTTCCATTTTCATCATGTTGTGTTAGAAGAGCACCTAGTGATGTTGATGTTGTTGAGATATATAGGATCAATGGTTTGTTCAGTATTAGAGGCATGAGCACTGGAGGTATCAATATATAGTCTTTGATCTATTGGAAAGCTTTGCCACACTTCTCATCCCACTTGTAAGTTATTCCTTTATGGAGAAGATGTGAAAAAGGGTGGATTTTATTTGATAATTATACTATGAACCTTTTGATGGACTGCAATATTCCTTGTAACTCTCTCATCTACTTTAGTGTTTGCAGACGTTCCATGTCTAGGATGGCTTTTACTTTTGCTAGATCAATTTATATCCCTCTTTGTGAGATGATATAGCCAAAAACGTTCCTGATGTAACCCCAAAGATACACTTTTTTGGATTCATCCATACTTTGTACTCTTCAAGTCTGTCAAAGATGGGTCCCAAGACTTCTATGTGTTCACTTCTTTTCTTTGATTTTTCCAAAATATCATCCACATAGTCTTCAACTATTTTTTGTATCATGTCGTGAAAGATGAGTGTCATTGCTCTTTGATAGGTCACCCCTACATTTTTTAGCCTAAATGGCATCATGTTCCAGCAATATGTTCCCCATGGACAAGTGAATGTGGTTTTGTGTTAGTCCTCCTTGGAAATCATGATTCGATTGTAGCCTAAAAAATCATCCATGAGTGACAACATTTCATTCCCAACTATTAAGTTGATGTTAGGAGGGAAATCATCCTTTGGGCATGCTTTGTTTAAGTCTCTGAAATCCGTGCATATTTTGATGCCCCTAGTGGGTTTGGAGACTAGTATCAGGTTTGAAACCCACTCAGGATAATCTATCAGTCAAATGAATCCAAAGTCAAGAATATTTTGTAACTCTAGTTTCACCAAGAGTGCTATCTGAGGGTGCATCTTTTTTAATTTATACTTTATCGGTTTGGCTTCAGGATAGATTGCTAAGTGATGCACAACTGCTTCTGGATCAAGCCCTCGCATATCTATGTTTGACCATGCAAAGTCAGTTCTTCGCTCTTTCAGGAATGCTGCTAGGTTTTTCTATTCTTCCTCCAATAGGGATTCAACCTAGAAAGTGATCTTGCGTGCTTCTTTTTTTCCCACATTGACTAGAGTGGCCTTTTCTACTAGAACCACAAACTTCTCTAGATGTATTGCACTAAGGGGGAGATTGAATCCCTCATCCTTGGGCACCTCAAATAGGTTTTCACCCTCGGTGCGTCCTTTGTTTTTACTATTTTAGGATCAAAAATTGCCACAGTGTGATTTTCACCTAGAGATTTGCATGTTAATTACATTTCGTTAATTTTGTGACTAAAGGATTCAATCATCTCTCCATAGTATGCCCCTGTGTCAAGCTCTATGTCAAAACCTTCCTTGTGATTTTCCCATGGTAAGTTGTCATAGAGTCCCATGAATTTTGAGATTGCTTCATTGTTTTCAAATAAATCAAGAATCAATGTTCCTTGTTGGTCCATGTCAATGAGTTGTGGGTATACTAGGCGTATTTTAGCCAGTTGATTGCTTGGAGTGAAGGATGTTATGGATGTCATGAAGAGGGATTTATTCTCAAATAGGTTAGCAACATCAAGGGGGAAGTCATCTTGGGTCATATCACACGATATAGGTAACCAAGAGGAAGCTTTAGCTCGTTTAGCAAAAGTATCTTTGCCAATTACGGTGACCTTGCTAGTAGTACAACCTAGTCAAAGATTCTTTAGTTGTTTCTCAGGAATGATGGGTTCTAGCAAACCATTATTATTTTTTCATAACTTCTCATTCTTGTTATAGCCCCATCCCTTCATTAGTTGTAATCCTTTATTGTTATCTTCCATGGGGAGAGTAGGGATAAGTCATTTATCCTGATATAGTAGTTTGGAGACATCTTCCTCATTGACATCTTATTGGTTCAAATCTCCTCACTTGGTGAAGGTAGTAGTTGTGATCTTGATGGTTTCAAGATCTTTATTGCTAGATGTGGCTTTCCCATGGGGTTGAGGAGAAAGAGGTAGCTCTCCTAAGACAAAGGTATTCTTCATTAGCTTATAGTTTCCACAACCATCATCCTGGATCAGAACTTTGATGTTAGGAATGTTCTGCACAATGGGTGTTTTCATTTTTGAGGTTGATGCAAAGGATGATGGTTCAACAAATGAGAAAGGTGGTATAGGCCCTTCATCATTCTTGGGTATTTGGAGGATTTTATAGAACTTGGCTTCAAGATTCTTGCAGTAGTAAAAAGGTTCAAGATCTCCATGGGTAGTAATTTCTTTGCCCTCAAAAGGAAACCTTACACATTGATGATAGGTTGAGGCTACAACTTTTAGGGCATGGATCCACGGTCGGCCAAGTAGGATGTTGTAGGGAAGATCAAGATCTAACACTTGGCATGTAGTTTTTGCAATGATAGGTCCTACTTGGATGGGTAGTGCAATGATGCCTTGTGATACCTGCTCTTGGTTGTCATATGCTTTAATGGTGGTATTCTTTTCTTTCTCAATAGTATCCTCTAAATAGCCCAGGTTCTTGATCAATTGAAGGGTACAAATGTTTAGAATAGCACCTCCATCTACTAAGAATTTTTTTACCTTGTTCTTATGAATGACAACCTCAAGGTGTAAAGCACGATTATTAGATGGTTGTGATGGTAGGTATTGTTTCGAGAAAGTGAGAATATGATTAGTGATATGCCCCACCATAGCTTGAAACTAATTTGTATCAATATCCTCAGGGATAGATGATTCTAACAAAGCTTTCTCTAGGATTTCCCTATGCATGGGGGATAGCCTTAACAGTTCTAAGATTGATATATGTGTGGGGGTCTTCTTAAGCTAATCTAAGATATTGTAATTATTGGTATTTGATGTTGGAAAAGTAGGTTGTGCCCTAGATTGAGATGCGACTCCTTGGATGGTGATTTTTCCACGTCGTATGGTGACTCCACATTTTGTACTAGGCCCTTCGATGGTGACAACAGTGATGATGCTATCATAGGAAGTGACCACATTGGAATAAGTATGTTGCACATTTGTGTAATCCTTCACTTTTCCATTGTTGTTCCCTTTGTTATGATCTGGCATAGGGTTCTCATATATATTAAGATCCGATTCTCGGCTAGTACTTCAACATATATGGTGTCATTCTCTATAAGGTCTTGGATAATATTTTTGAGCCTCATGTAGTTTGTCATTTTGTGTCCTTTGATTTTATGAAAGTCACAAAGATCATTCTCACTGTACTAGGATGATTTCTCTTGTGGTTCTTGGTAGTTTTTAAGTTGGGAAGCGTTATCAGGTTTGACTCTACCAACTTCATCATGATGGTCTTGATGGGTTCTGATAACTTTTTCCACTTGCATTTCAAATAATTGTTCTTGTTATGCGTTCGTCTTTGTTGCATTTTAGTGTTAGTGATCTAATTGTTCTAAGGAGGTGTTGTTTGTTGCACAATTGGTTGAATGTTAGCAACTTAATTGTTGTTTGGCCTAGGAGTACTTAGGACTACCTTAGCATCTACCACACCATCATTTGTTATGTTTTTGTTCTTAGCCCAGACATGAGGCTTGCCGTTTGAACTAGTTGATGGGCGATTGTCCTTGTAAGCTTGGGTATTCCCTATGAGATTAGAGCTATCTCGATGTTAAGGGCTCTAGGGAAAAGCTCTTCATAAGAGGTGATGCACTACATTTTCAAGTGGAAGAATAGATCTAGATCTGGATTTGCTATGATTATCCCCACTTTTTGTAAGAGGCCACTTGCTCTTACTAGTTCTTTATCTCCATCATTGTAAGAAATTGGTGAAAGATTCTCCTTTGTTTTGTCTGAGAGTGTACAACTCTTCTAAGCTTACGTCCATGTCAAGGTTAAAGGAGAAGTGATTAATGAATTTATTACTGATTTCTTGGAAATTTTTGATATCAAGAGGTAGTTGAGAAAACCAGTCCATGGTAGGACTTGTTAAAATTTGAGGGAAGAGGCACATTAAATAAGAATTGTTATAGGTAACCTCAATACACATGACGTTAAACTCTTTGACATGGTCCATAAGACTTCCTCTCCCTTTGTATTTATCGAATTTGGGGATTTCAAAGTTGGGAAGGAATGGTACCATTGTGATGTTTCGATTGAATGGATAGGGAAATAAATTTTGTGTATGGGGCTTCTTTGTCTTTCATATCCGAAGATCTTGCATTTATTGGGATAATGCCTTAAGTTGTGATGCTAGATAGTCTTGTGGGTTTGATGGAGGAACATATGTTGAGATGATAGATAGGTTTTATGCAGGATTCTGATATGTATGGGTTGTATGGTGGTGTGAGATTTTTTGAAGGTGATTGCAATGTTGATGTATATGTTCCTAATGAGTTTTTATTGACAATGTTCTATTGAGGATTATAGTAGGAACTTTGTTGTTGTTATTGTTGCTATTGGGCATACTACTGAGCTAGTAAGGTTTGTTGTTGTTGTTGCGCCACAAAGGCTGAGTGATGGGCTTGATGTTGTTGTTGTGCTAACGATGCTTGTTATTTTTGTTGTTGTTTTCGTTCCACTAAGGCTGCTTGATGGGCTTGATATTGTTGTTGTGCTAAGGCTACTTTTTGTTGTTGTCATATTGCTTGTTATTGTTGTTGTTGGATGGCATGTTGATAAACTTGTTGTGCTTACTATAAAGCTAAGGCATGTGTGTGTATTGTGGGATCAATTGGTTGTTGGGACATTTGTGATGTATTGTGGGTGTTGATGTTTTGAGCAGGTAGCAAATGGTTGATGAGAGGTTGAGGGTTCCCTTGGTTCAAAATTCCTTCTAAGATAGTGGATTGGTTTGGAGGAATGTAGGTTTTAGGTCCCATTTCATTTTGCATGGTGAAGGGGACCATTGGAAAAGATGAGGATGGTGCCATTAGATTTTGAGATGGTAATGACACACTAGGACCTTGAGTCCATTGATGAAAAAGGTTCCCTTGTCCCATGTCTTGAGGATTTCATTACGTTAGCGATGTGGACAAGGTATTACCTGGGTTGATGGGATTCGTGACCAAGGGATTATTTTGAGATGGGTTGTTAATGGATGGGATGGATGCACTTTGTGAATCCAATGGAATGGATGAACCAATTGGAGGATTGGATAGAGATGTCCCTATTTTCATTAAGGGTTGACTTTGTGTGAGGTTATTTCCTTTCCCTTTTTGATCTACTTATGACACTTGGTCCACACTACCTTGTGTGACAGTGGGAACACTTGTGGTACTCATGGGTATGGATGAAGAGGGGTGTCCTCGATATGTTGAGGTTGTTGTGGAGTAATGGAGTGCAAGATGTTTATATGGATGTTGGGGGTCTTTGGGAATGGGAGGAGCACCAAAGGTAGGTGTCCAAGTAGTGGTTTGGGATGGAGGATTGGTATCGAGGGTACCCACAAGTGTGTTGCTTTCAAATGGAAGAGTTAGACTAAATTCCTTAATAAGACTAGTTGTAAGACTAGGAGTGGATGTTAGATTTGGCCCTAGAGATGGAGTTGTGAAGCCTTGTGTGAAATTTTGTGCAACAAATTATGGGGAAATCAGAGCTACATTTTCCAACTCTTGATGTTCCATGATTCCCTTCCTAGTAAGTTCAAACGTGTTATTCGTAACGTCTTCAATCTCATATGGCCCTGATGGAGATGATGGTTGTTGTGATGGGGTAACTTGACTTCTTGGATCAAATTCTTGAGGATTTGGATCACTTGAGGTGAATGTGACTTCAGTTTTCTCCATGATTCTCTTGTGTTGTGATCTTGTCTACCATAAATTTTGGGTCACCTATGGGAGTTGAGATTTGTAATGTTTGAACTCTCTAGTTGACTGAAATATAGGTAAAAGGGACACTCTAAGTATTTTTGGAGCAATGATGATAATGGGAGATGAAAAGATGGATGATGTGGAAAGTGATCTTTGAAAACGTTTTGGGACAACACTTTTGACTTAGGAGTTTGATGTTTTGATGTTTGATAAAGGATGTTTATGAACTTGGAAATCTTTAGGGTGGACTTGTGACCTGCAAGATAAACTAGTTCAAAGATGATAACTAACTTAAATAAGTGCATGGAAAATGATACATTTCACATACAAAGTAGCCAAGTTAGGGGTTGGTTTGATAGACATTTAAGTCAAAAAGTTTTCGTGTATTCAATTTTTTTGCAAAGTTTGGTGAAGTGAAGGATGAAATTCGATGAAGGGGTGAATGAAATGTTTGACCCAATGTTGACCTAAAGTGAACCTTTGTTTGACAAGACCAGGGTAGTCAGAAACATGCTAGATCTCTAAAGTTTTCAAATCCTAAAGACTCAATGTTTTAGATAGGTTAAAGATCATGAAAAAGACCAGAGTTTTGACCGAAAAAGAACATATACAAGTCTAGGTTGTTCCTTGAAACACGTTTGTAGAAGTTGTATACCAACCTAGTTCTATTTTGTTGAAGTGCTAAAAGTTGTTTTTGAGAGGTTTTGGACTAAGATGACTAAGTTTGAAATGACATCCTATAGACCTTCTCTTAGGGATTTTGATTTTGTGTTAGATCATTTAGAGAAGTCTAAGACTATGAAAGAAAAGAGGATATTTATTGCCATGCGGATGGTGGTAATATGGGCCTTCCAGCCTCAATATTGGTTTGTTCCTCTTCTTTGTCTAAGATGTTTGTGATGTTTCTCCACTGAGTTGATGTTACTTTTGTTTCAAAAGTGAAGCTTCTCAAACTACTAATTATATCAGTTTGTTCTCCTTCAATGAGTTTAAAGTTTGGATGAATGATAGCAAGTGTAAAGTTGGGTTGTTCAACAAGAGCAATTAGTTTCCAAATGGTCATGTGGGGTTCAATTTGTCAAATTTTCTTGCTTAAGTGAGTTTTTGTTACCACAAACACTTATCTTGATTAAGTTTTCAAACTAAATGTCTATGTCAAAAAACATCATGAATTTCACAAGGTCCATTTTGTGAAAATCATGAGGTTGAAGCCATAGTTGCTTATGTTGACTTTGGGAAGTATGGATTGAGATATAAGTCAAGATATTTAGAAATTTCTGTTGAAAATATATGCCTCAATCTCACAGGCTGAAACCTCTAAGAGAGGCAAGTCGATGTGATATTCTTTGGGTCTCGCCGACAAGCAGCTTTGGATCTTGTGGTTTGTACAGGTCGCCGAGACAATGTTTAAGTCATGTCGAAGGAGCTTATAGCTGTGACTTGTGACAGTCATTGCAACCCTATGCCGAGTGGAGATCTCTGGCTGACAGGCCATTCATATTGTATATCAAGGAGACCCTTGGCCGAAAGGCTTATTTCAGTGTGAAATCCTAGCGATGAACAAAGTCTCACCGACAGTGTTTCTGTTGAAGCCTTTGGGGAGAGTCTTGGGTGTTTGGTAAGAAGTCTTACCGATAGGAATGTCTCACCAACAAGATTCAATTAGGGAAACTCAAAGGTCTCGAGGAGAAGACTCAGCGATTGATGAAGGTCTCACTGACGGGGATAGACTTGGAGGCATCGGGGTAACACTAAGGGTTTGCTAAGAAATTTTAGTGATGGACAGAAGGTCTCACCGACGGGGATACACTTGGAGTCTTCATGGTGACTCAAAGACTTCAGAATGAAGTCTTAGCAATGGACAGAAGTTTTGTTGACTGTTGCTTGGTGCTCGGTATGTCTTAAGATCTTGGAGTAACGTCTTAGCAATAGCGATATGTCTTGGTGATAGATGAGCTCTTCGGACTATCTTTGAACCTCAGTATGATCTCCTAGCGATAGCGGTATGTCTTGCCAAATGTTGAAAGTCTTAGTATAACCCTTAATGACTCAGTATGATCTCTCAGCGAAAGACAATTGTCTCACCGAATAGAAAACTCATGTATGTGTGACTTTGAAGCTTCGGTATGATGTTTCACTGATAGCGATAAGTCTTGGCAATAGCGATACATGTGATGATCGTCGGTATAAGGTCTTAACGACATGACAAAGTCTGAGTGATAGATCTCTAGACTCGATGTAACATCTTGGCAATAAGGATGACTCTTGGCGACATTGATAGTTAAGTCTTATGGCATCGGGGAGACACGGTTAGTGTCTCACCGACATGCCAACACAGGTTGATTGCTTTGACTGAGAGAAGACCATCCCACGTGGTGAGTCATTAGCCAATCAGAGGAGCCAAATGGGAACCATTGGAAGACAGTTCATTGTGGCAGTTTTGAGAGGAAGCTTGACTCACAAGAATGACATGAATATAGTCTAGAGTAGAAGATGATGTCTGGTTCGATGGATCGACGGATTGTTGTGTGATTGTATGATCAGTAGATGAATTTTATTCTGTGAAGACTATAACGTGAATTTTTTGTATCAAGTTTGTTCATGGTGAATGTTGTTGTAAACTAACATCAAAAAGATAAGTTAGAACTCTATTTGTAATCTTTATTACTGTAATACAAAGTGACTTCTCTTGGTGTGGTGGGTTTTTCTCCCGTAAGGGTTTTCCCACCTATATCTAGTGTTCATATGTGTTTTTCAAATACTATGTTTCTATTATATCTTTCATGTGCATCTTAATTGAACTATAATTGTAAAATTTAAAAGGTATCTCTGCATTCTTTCCTAAGTTTTCGATGTTAGAAGAGTTGCTTCTACATCTAGCTTTCCTTATAAGTGGTATCAGAGCCTAGCCAGTTGTGTTATCCTTGTGGGTACGTTGAGTTTTTTGTGTCAATTTTTGTTCAGTGGGAGTCTTGTAGAAGTTTTTCAAGTTCTAATTACAGCTTGAGATGGATAGCATGTCAGGAAAGATTGAAATAGAGAAGTTTAATGGTAACAATTTTGCGTTGTGGAAACTTAAGATGGAGGATCTCTTAGTGGATTGTGATCTTTGGATTGTTGTGTCTCGAGTGAAACCTATAGGAATGAAGCAAGAATATTGGGACCTTGCATATAGAAATTCTAAGGGGCTAATAAGGCTCTGTTTAGCAGACTCCGTTCTTTTGAATGTGCATGAAGAGAAGACTGCATCTTCCTTGTGGAAGAGACTGGCATCTATTTATCAGGGGAAGTCTTTGGTGAATAAACTATTCCTGATGAAGAAGTTATACACTTTGAGAATGTAGGAAGGAGATTCTGTTGCTGATCATTTGAATGCATTCAACATGTTGATTACACAGTTAACATCTGTTGGTGTGAAGATTGATGAAGAGGATCGTTGTATGCTGATATTGTGTTCTTTTCCAGATTCATGGGATCACCTTGTGATGGCTATTGGGAGTACAACATCCAATTTCAAGATGGAAGATGTTGTTGCTTCTTTGTTATCAAAAATAAATGAGAATGAAGTCTTATGAGATAGCAAAGGAGGCCCTGGCTGTTAGAGGAAGGTCGAAAGAGAAAGGAAAGAAGAAGGACAAGAGATCTAGATTGAAATAAGAGGGGAGATCAAAGTCTCTTGGCAAGAAGTCCAAGGTGAAGTGCTGGAACTGTAGGCAACCTAGTCATGTCCGAAAGAATTATAAAGAGGAGAAGAAGAAGAAGAAGAAGAAGATTTCTTCCGACAATGATTCCTCTCATAGTGATGCAGACGCCTTCATTGCAGCCTTGGCTACGTAGGCATTAGATGATGTTTGGCTAATTGATTCTGGAGCATCTTTCCACATGACATCTCATAGAGATTGGTTCATGAAGTATGAAGAATACGATGGTGGAAAGGTGTACTTGGCAAGTGATTCAACTTTGAAAATTGTTGGCTGTGGAAGAGTCAAAATCAAATTCCCTGATGGCAGAGTGAAGGGAATCAATGATGTAATGCATATACCAGGTCTGGCTTGAAACTTACTTTCTACTAGTAAGCTAAATGATATTGGAATACAAGTCACGTTCTCTAGAAATGGTTGCAAGATGACTAGAGGCTCAATGGTGCTAGCAAGGGGTGCTCGTATTGGTACCTTGTACAAGTTGGATGCACATGTTGTTCAATGCAACAATGTCTATGTAAAGTCATAGAAGGCTACTCATGGAGGAAAAGAAGGAAATGTTCCTATTTGTGTAAACTCTATGGAAGTTAAACTTCTAGCAAAAAAGACTATGCTCTGGCATCATAGGCTAGGCCACATTGGAGAGAAAGGTTTAAAAACCTTGAAGAATAAAAACTTGGTTGAGGGGCTTGAAGATTGTAACCTTGAATTTGAATTCTATGAACATTGTATATATGGAAAACAGCACCGAGTTTTGTTTTATTCCAGTCCTCATAAATCTTCTGGTTTGCTAGAATATATTCATTCTGATGTATTTGGTCCAGTGAATGTTCCTTCTTTATCTAAGTCAAGATACTATGTATCGTTTATTGATGATTATTCAAGAAGAAAATTTATTTATTTTTTGAAAAGTAAATCAAAAGTGTTCAGTCGGTTTAAGGAATTTAAGAACCTTGTAGAAAATCAAACTGAAAAAAAATTAAATGCTTAAGGACTGATAATGGCAGTGAATTTTGTTCTGATGATTTCGAGAGGTATTGTAAAGACCATGGGATTAAAAGACATAAGACTACACCTTATACTCCACAACAAAATGGAGTTGCAGAAAGGTTCAATAGAATAGTGATGGAGAGAGCACGAAGTATGCTGAGTAGTGCTGGCTTGGAGAAGTTCTAGGCTGAGGCTATTGCTACTGCATGTTACTTGATTAATCGTTCTCCAAATTTTTCTCTTGTTGAGAAAAAATCTTTGGAAGCGTGGTCTGGTAAGAAGCCCTCTTTAAGACATATTCGTGTTCTTGGCTGTGAGGCATATGTTCATGTGTCGTATGAGAAAAGATCTAAATTGGAGAACAAGGCTGTCAAATGTATCTTTATTGGCTATAGTGTTGGCATAAAAGGATACAAGCTTTGGAATCCCGATATGGAGAAGGTTGTATACAGTAGAAGTGTAATCTTTCATGAGCTGAAGCCTTCTACCTTGGATCTGTAGTCAGAGACAAACTCAAAAAACAATAAGGATGTAGTTGGAATTCCTCCTACACCAGAGAAAGAGGAATTCAAAATTGAAAAATGTACCTGAAACTGAGGAGAGCTCAAGTAGTTATGAAAGTTTTGAAGAAGAAGAACCTTAGCCTCAGCAAGTGAGGAGGTCAACCCATGAAAGAAAAAAACCTAATAGGTATGGGTTCTCTTTGATAGATTCTACTTGTGCCTATACTTTAATTTCTAGCACTAATGAGCCTAGGACTGTAAAGGAGGCATTTAAAATGTCTGATTCAGACTCTTGGTTGGAAGCCATGAACGAAGAAATGGCATCATTAGAAAAGATTGATACCTGGAGTTTGGTGCCATTTCCTAAAGGAAAAAAATTTGTGGGCTACAAATGGGTATTTAAAAAGAAGATTGGTCTGGATGGCAGTGTGGAAAAGTACAAGGCAAGATTGGTTGCGAAGGGTTATTCCCAGGTAGAGGGAATTGATTATGGAGAGTTTTTTTCTCCTGTGGCTAAGCTGAAATCTATTAGATTTATTTTGTCACTTGCAGTAGCGTATGACTTAGAGGTTGAACAGATAGATGTGAAGACAACATTTCTTCATGGTGATCTTGAAGAAGAAATCCATATGTCCCAGCCTAAGCACTTTCTTGAAAAAGGTAAAGAGAAACTAGTTTGCAAGTTAAAGAAGTCTCTGTATGGGTTAAAGCAGTCACATAGAATGTGGTACTAGAAATTTGATACTTTTGTATTGTCTTTGGGATTTGGCCACGCCCACAAAAGGATATGAAAATCATGGTAAAACCTATCCTGGGAATTGGACATTCCAGCAAGTGACTAATACCTCTTCATGGATGTTAATTTACTTGTCAAACCAGGGAACATAAACTTTAAATGGAGCGGCACAATATATGCACTAAGAACTGGTTTCAGTCACAATTTACTGAAAAATAAACACTTGGAAAGAAATTTCTATCTATGCAATAATGTAAAGTTCTCTTAACTCAATCATAGACTAACCAAAGCGGAAATCATAATAGCTACAGTTGAGGGACAAACTATAAACTGGCCTTATGCTGCAGGAACAAACACAGGGATGGATTCCTGATGCTGCAGGAACAGTATAAGACTGAGCTTGTGCTGAAACTTCTAAAATGAAATCTAACTTGAATTAACAAAAGATAAACAATTATGCTCCTACAGATACTTACTAAGTGGGCCCCCTTAGCAAGCATCAACTAATTGACACATAAGATTGTGCTCAAAACTCCATCAATTTTTATTCATAACGTGAAATCATTTACATTGACTGTTATGTTTCTGAAAACTAACAAAAACCCTGATTCATATTATCTTTAACTCTTACATAATCTGCTTCTCTTATCTATTCATCTATCTATCTCCTTCTCTAATTTGTTCACCCGCGTAGGAGGAACACTTATTTTTAAAACAGGAGAACAACTAACTAACTAACTCAACAGAGAAAGACGTGGATATGAAATGTATCCCAAAATCAAGGAACAAACTTCATAAATGAGTTATCTGTTCAACCCGATCTAGAGAGAATCTAGCACTCCACTCTTTCTAGATTAAATGTCATTTAAAATCCTTTCCAACGGTTTCGGTCAAAGAGTCTTCGCTAGAGCTTCCTCGAAGTCGTGCAGGAAATGGACTTTACTGCAAGGCCGAGATTGGTTGCGCTTGACTCGATCATACTTTCTTCAATAACCTGCGAAACACAAGGTAACAGATACGAAAGAAAAGGCACATGGCACATACACAATATCCATTCATTAATCACATATTTAAATCTATTTCATCATTCAAAAACTACGTGCGCTATACCAGTCATTTGGGAAGTCAACAGGGTAATAAATACAAACATGTCAACATGATTGGCTACAGGAACATGAAAGTGTATTGCTACAGGATATCCCCCAATAAAAAGGTTTCAAGAGAGTTAAACAACCATAATCAACAGAAGTAATGGTATTAAAAGTACACCATGATATCCAGATGATGAGCATATTTTGGGCTCATCATTTTGCCCCCTACTTAACCCAATGCTGGTCCTCCAGCATTAAACTTTATGGTGGTCTCTCTGAAATCAGTGGCTAAGGAATGACCCTGAAATGGAACTCCAAATTTGTAACAAAAGCCTCTGTAACTCTGCCATCCTTCATACCTACGGGCTTCTAAGTCTTCATTAAGTTTTGTAGCCTGATAGGAATAAAGGGGCCACATTAGCACAGGAGGTCTAAATGTTAATGGCAACCACAATTCAAACCTCTTTTGGAGTCCTAGTTGTATGTATTTGCTTGACCGTTTAAGAGCTGCTGTAAAATTTAGTGGACTATGAGGTTCAAACTTTCTTAACCCAACAATTAATCTTTCCCACCTCTTTTCAACTCCAGAGTATGACAGTCTCCAAAACGAGTATGATTGTTCCTGAAATTCATCATATACCTGTCTCCTGAGATCAAATATTTTCACTCTGGTTGTATCATTATTAATACCATATGCCAAAGTAAGCCAGGTTTTCAGCATTGTGCGGGGGTCTGAACTCTCAGAACACAATGGAACAGGCTCATTCCTTTCGGCTTCTTCATAGGTTTCCCATTTCCTGCCATAATTTGCTTCATTTGCTGCCCAAGACATAAGCAATCTCAAATGGATATCGCCAATATACAGAAGAGGATTCCACTCTGTTTCAAATGGAATTAAGAAGCCATGAAGGTAAAATTCACAAAAAGAATTTTTGAACCAATTAGGGGCTACCTGATATGCATCATAAAACTCTAGCATTGTGAAGAATACGATCCTGATTTCTGAAAATTCTCATCAGTTGAAACCACAAGAACTATTCTTTGAGGCACAACATAAACTCTGGGTGGTGGTCTGCATTCCATAATCTGACCAGTTACCTTCAGCATTTCATCCATCTTTTCTTTTAACTCCTGAATTTCCAGTTTCTGCTTTTCAATTTTCTTTTTCAGTTTCTTCTTTTCCTCCTTCCAAAGACTCTGTTGCATTTCAATCTTGGCCAGGTGGCGGAAATTCAGGGTTTGTAATGTAACCGGTTTCCATGTAGCTTTGACATATTCCAAAAATTCAATTAAAAATATTTTCTTATAAATAACAATGGCGCTACAAGTTGCAAGGGGAATTGAGGCTTCATTGACCACTTCCAATAGTTCAGTCTGTTCTTCCTCTTGCTGCAAGAAAAATTCTTGTTGTTGCATTGGAGAAGACTGTGCTTCCTCTGAAATCTGCATAGCGGCAGCAGCCAAGTCATCAAGACTTGGTACTCCTCTTTCATTATGCTCAACTTCTCTTGTCTCAACTTGTTCTTCTTCAAGAATAACAAATGAACTCTGTGCAGCACTTTTAGACATATTCTGAGAAACATCAGGTTCAGACTCAATAGATTCTTCTGAAATTACAATAACCTCAGGCTGAGGTGAAGCAGGGGATACTTTACATTGTGTTCTTATAGAAACTCTTCTTGGCAGTGTTGTGGCTACAGGAGGTGCTCTCGTAGCCTTCCTCTTTTTGAATTGTCTAGAAGGTTCTGCCTTGTCAGAGGATGATGGTGAACTGGTGATGGCAACAGGTGTTGCTATAGGAGATAATGCTACAGGGGAAGAAGCTGCAGGAGAAGAACGTTGCCTTTTTCTGAGAAGGGAGGTCAGATTCTGGGATTTGCTCAACCCCAGATGACTCTCCAACCTTAGTTTTTCCTCTCTCTCTCCTACTGGCAGCCCTAGTTTGCACCCGGGCAGAGGACTCTGGTGTGAGAGCTGCAGGACCAGGTGCTATAGGAGTAGATGATGCTTGCCCTGTTCTTCTACTAGTGGACGTTATTTCTTCTTTTTTTCTGAGGCCATGGGGTAAGTGCTCTAGGGGGTTCTAGACATTGCAGGCTCTTCTGGGCAACAAATTCTTCCCAAGAAAGAGGTGATACATCTCTCAAAGAGCATGCAATCAACAATTTTATGAGGCCATAGTGAGCAATAGAATTATCTTTCCCCTGTTGGGTTCTATGGGCACATTGTTCTAGAAAGTTTAATAAAAAGTTTAGAATATTAACAACTAATACATGCCTCATATGACTTAGCAATTTGAAGTGGTAAGAATACAGGTAGGAGAAATGGCCTTCACAAGTTAAATACCTAATTATGAAAGCAGCGTATTCTGGGTATGGAGGAGGCAATGACACTCGCTTGCATCCCTGTTTTGAGACCTCCAAAGGTCCATCAGTGGGTATTGAAAATTTTTCCCTTGCAGAGGTAGCATCCAAAGAAAAAAAAATTCCAATGGCTGGGAGCCCGGTTACTTCTACAATTATTTCTTCAGTCGCAACAACTGTTAGACCCCATACAGTAGCCTCCCCTTCAGAAAGGGTTCTCAAAAATTTGCCTGTAGCCTCCTCGTCAAAAGCATCTAAACTCAAGAAGTAATTTAGCCAATCATAGAGGTTGAATGCTTGGACCGTTTAAGGATTTTGCATTAACAACTCATGAGCTACAGGATCATGCCTAACCAGCTGACCACCCATGTTCACAGTTTTTCCTTAGCTGACTCAACTCCTTTTTGAAAATCAAGAATTTCCCATGTTCTGCTCTGGTTTTTTCATTGTTCCGCTGTCAATTTCCTTTTCTTTTCCAAAAATGAACTTTATGAACTTTTTTAAACAAGTAGTTTTTTTTTCTTTTTGAATGTGATTCTCAATGAAAAAGACATGCAATCATATTTGGAAAGTACCAGAAAAATAATAAAGAAAGATTATCTAAGCAGTTGTGACAGCAGTGAAAGGACAAGTTTAAAAAGTGGATTATCCTGGCCCCTACTTAGAGTATGACATGTGTCCTCACATGTACTAGGGAATAGGTGAAAATCGAGTAATAATGACTGATACAGACAATGCAGTAAATGAATATAATGAAATAAATCAAAAATGCGATAATCAAAAAGATATTGCGTACCTTTCATTAAATGTTCATACGTGCTTAGAAAGTTGACGGCTTCGGCATGAGATGACAGTTGGGAATGAGATCATAATTAGGGGTGGTGTGGATGGATGACGTGGATGGATGACGTGGACAGACGAGATGAATGAATGGAATGGATGGATGGTATAGAAGATAAAGAAGTGAAATGTGGTGACAAGTGGAAACGAAGAAAAGGGATTCCCTTAAAAGGAAACCTTTATTATGAGCATACATATGAAAATCACAGAGAAGCTGCAGGAGCAAGGCTAAAGCCTTCAGCTATAGGAAGAGTTGTGACAGAATCCTAAACGAACTGCTGCATGAATTCCTCTTTTGAAACTGGTTTATAGTACAACCGGAGGTGGTGTCCATTAACTAGCATCTTGAATCTAATAGGATCAATTGTAACAAGTTGCACTGAACCATTAGCAAATACATTATTAATTTCATACAGGCCCAACCATCTGGTTTGTAATTTGCCTAGACTGTCCTTATATCGTGAGTCATAAAGCAAGGCCCAATCTCCTACTTTGAACTTCTTCTCCTTAATGTATTTATCATGCCACCTCATTCTCTGATTTTGTATCATCTTAGTGTGTTGCAGGGCATCCTTTCAAAGCTCATCCAAAGCATTAAGCTGCATGATTCTATCCTTTTGTGCATTTGTTAAATCCTTGTCCATCTCCATCGTTGTTCTTAGTCTTATGTTCAAACTCTATTGGCATCACAACTGTTTTACCATACACCATTTCAAAAGGTGTATATCATGTAGCAGTCTTCCAGGTAGTACGGTAGGCCCATATAGCTTCTGGTAATCTTGTGGCCCAGTCCTTCCTATGCAAATCTACAGTTTTAGTCAAAATGGCCTCTATATCCCTATTTGTGACTTCAACCTGGCAATTGGCCTGAGGGTAATAAAGAGTTGATTTCCTGTGCCGTATATTATATTCATTGACTAAAGCTGTGATAAGTGTAGAAGTAAATTGTGTTCCTTGATCTGTCACTATTTCCCTAGTGACACCAAATCTAGTAAATATTTTCTCATAGAGAAATTCAGCCACTTTATTGTCCCTAGCATGTTTCATAGGCTTAGTCTCTACCCATTTTATGACATAGTCTATGCATACAAGGATGCAGGACTTACCATTGGAAGGTGGATCCATTGGTCCTACAAAATTGAGTCCCCATTTGTCGAAGGGAGCAACTACAACTTGTGGAAATAGAGGCATCTCATCAGATCGAGTTGGTCTTCCCATCCTCTGGCATCTATCACACCTCCTGGTATATTTGGCTGCATCTCTATGCAAGGTTGGCCAATAGTAACCAGTATTTAGAATTTTCATCGCTGTTCTTTTGGCAGCAAAATGTCCACCACACAACTCATCATGGATGGCATGCAGTATATCATGAGTGTCCTCCTCTGGTACACATCTCCTCATAACTTGATTTGGCCCTGTATAAAACATGCAACCTACAATCTATGAAAAGTTAAAACTTTTCTCTACCAATAATCTATTTTCCTTAGGGGAGAAGTGAGGAGGAGTTCTTCCTATAGCCAGATAATTTTCTATATCAGCATACCATAGGTGAATAACCTTAATTGTAAACAGGTGTTCATCAGGAAAGGAGTCTTCAACAACCGCAGAGTTATCTTGCCTTTGAAGTCTGGAAAGGAAATCGGCAACCACATTAGCTTTACCTAGTTTGTCCACAATTGTAATGTCAAATTCTTGCATCAGCAATAACCATCTTGCCAGTCTCCCAGATATTGTTGCTTTGTTCATGAGATACCAAATTGCGGCATGATCAGTATAAACAAATATCTGATAACCAGTAATATAATGTCTAAATTTATTGAGGGCATAAATTATTGCCAATATTTCTTTTTCTATAACAGTGTAGTTCAATTCAGCTCCTTGCAAATTTTTGCTTATGTAATAGAGTGCATGTTCTATTGAACCATCCTTCTGCCCTAACACTGCGCCAATGGCATAATCTGATGCATCTATATGAATATGAAATGGAAGTGACCAATCAGGTCCTTTTAGAATAGGTGCCTGTGTAAGGGCGACTTTTAAGTCAAGGAATCCTTTTTCACATTCCTCTGTCCAGAAAAATCTGCATCTTTCTTCAACAGACTGTATAAAGGGCCTATTGTTTGGCTGAAGTCCTTGATGAATCTTCTGTAGTATCAGCATAGCCTAGAAAGCTCCTTACCTCTTTTTTCTTGGTAGGAGAGGGTAACTTAGAGATAACTTCAATCTTAGCAGGATCAACCTGAATTCCTGCAGCAGAAATATAGTGACCAAGTACTATTCCTTCTTGCATCATCATGAAGCATTTTTGACTATTCAGTGATAGGTTGTGATCTTCACATCTCTGTAGTACCTTTTCCAAGTTAGCTTGAGCTTCCTCAAATATTGTACCATAAACAGTAAAGTCATCCATGTATATTTCCATGCAATCATATGAGATATCTGAGAAGATACTTATGACTTCCCTCTAGAAAGTTGCAGGAGCATTACAAAGACCAAAAGACAAAATTGAATAGGTAAATGTTCCCCAAGGGCATGTAAAAGTAGTATTTTCTTGATCCTCAGGAGCAATCTTGATTTGATTGTACCCACTAAAACCATCCAAGAATGAGAAGTACTTTTTCCCTGCTAAATTATCTAGAACTTGATCAATGAATGGAAGAGGAAAGTAATCATTATTTGTTGCCAAGTTGAGCTCTCTATAGTCTACACATACCCTCCATTTTCCTCCTTTCTTAGGAACAATGACCAATGGGGAAACCCACTGACTATCAAAGATTGGGTAGATAAAGCCAACTGCTAACATTTTCTATAATTCTTCTTTAACAATTTCTCTCAAAGCTGGATTAATTCTTCTCTGAGGCTGCCTGATAGGTTTGAAGTCACTGTCAATATATATGCGATGTGTACAGAGTTTTGGGTCTAAACCCCTCATATCCCCATAGTCCCATGTAAAAGCTCTTTTGTGGGCTTGCAGTATTGTGGCTAGGGCAGTTTGTTGGGAAGGAGACAACTTATTATTAATATGCAGACAGCGGCCTGGAGATACTTCTATCTGTTTGGTGAGATCATTTATTGAGGTTGTTGATAAAGGTGGTGTCTGTATATCACATAATAGCAAATCATGATGTTCTCAGGATCCATTTGTTGCAGGAAACATTGTTGAGGGCGGCTGTCCAAAACAGATGGGCTATTCAAACCAGAACTAAACTATAGAATGTGTAGAAGCAAGTTATCTTCACTCTGAAGCTGGGAAAATGGATCAATTCGTAGCATCATCAACTGAGCTAATGAATTGACTTCTTTAGATTCCTCTCCTAGATCTGGCCAAACTGGTTGAGACAAATCTGGCAAAGGTTGTGCAGGTGGGTATAAAGTCAATTTCTTCCTTGACTGACCATCAGAAATTGTCATGTCTCCTAAACGGCATCCTATAAGGGCATCAGTTGTAGCTAACCAAGGTCTACCTAGGATAATAGGATATCCCCCTAGGGTTTCCTTAGTGGACAATAGGTGAAATCAGCAGGATATTCCCAAGATTCAAGGGTGACAATAACATCTTCTATTACTCCATCAGGTGTAACCGTGGAACTATCAGCAAGCTGCAAGACAGTCGGTGTAGACTGAATGTTTGGAATATTCAAACATTCCATAGTGTGCTTGGTCATCACATTAATGGCTACACCAAGGTCAACCAAAACATTTCTTACTACTTGACCATTGATATTGATTTTTACTACGGGACTTCCAGGATCAGTATATTTTGGAATGACAACTTTCCCCAACATAATATCGGCTAACTGTCCTAGGACATGGATAGTTTGGGGGTCCTTTTTCTTTCTTCCTTGTTTCTTTAAACAAGCCTCTTTAATGGATTTCCCATAAATTGGAACATCTTTGATTGCTTGAAAAAGAGGAATTTGAACTTGTACATTCTTTAGTTGCTCCAAAATATCAAAGGTGGGCTCTTCAATGGTCTTGGGTGTAGTAATCTGCAATCTCTGAGGAAAAGGTGGTGTACCCTAAGGCTGTAGGATGGGTTCCTTGGAGGTAGTAGCTGATACAGGTATATCTTCTGCATGATCGGTAGGTTGTTCAGCAGCAGAGTCTGGAATCTCTGTTATTACAGGTGGTTGTGGAGCAGGGAGAGTGGTTCCAGACCTGAGATGGTTATCATTGATATTCAGGGCATAAGCTGGATATGGGTTGGCTTCTGCAGAATACATAGGTTGATGTTGTTGTTGCTGCTTGTTATTAGGATTGGGCGATGGTTGAGCAGGCATAGGCGTTTGTTTTGGAGGGCTAGTATTTACTGCAAAAGCTGTAGGAGGAGGCATAAGGGCTGGAGGTTGTGGCTGCTGAGACTGCAAGAATCCAGATGGTTGGTTTTGCCATTGCTGAGGACCTCTCCATTGAGGGTTTTGCTGCCAGTTACTTGGAGGTGGAGTCCATTGTCCTTGTGGGTGTTGCTAACCTCCTTGAGGAGGTTGCCATTGAGGGCTCTGATAATTAGGCCAGTATGGTTGAGGAGCATTCCAAGATGGAGGTGGACCATATGTGGGTTACCATTGGTTATTATAACTAGAGTAAGGATTACCAAAATTCAAAGGATCTTGAGACATACCTTGTCTTGGAGCCCATAGTCTCTTTTGTGCAACAAAGAAGACTTGGTTATCATCACCTTCTATCATCTTAAAATCGGTAGGTAGCTGTTTAGCCTCCATATTGGCCACCAACTTGCATCTGCAGTCACATTTCTTCTGTCTACAATGTGGACAGAACTCAACCAGGATTGTCTCAGCCTCTTCATGTTTCTTGCGAGCTTGCATGGCATCCAACTACATAGCCATGTTGTTTATGATGTCCTGTTTGAAATCAGACAGCAAGTTTGTGATCTCCATTCAGGAAACTCCGCTGGAAGAAGACTTTCCCACTGTAGCTTGATGACCTTGACCCTTCTTCACATTTTCTCAGGAGTAATTAAGACATATCTTCATGATATCATCCCAGGATGCTTGAGTGATATCTCCACCTCCCATCAGGTCCAAGGCATCTATGCAAGTATCATTGATTCCCCTTAGAAAAAGTAATTTCTGAGATTCTTCATTAAGAGTATGGTCTAAATTCTTTTTCAGTGAAAACAGAAATCTTGATATATAATCCTCCAGACTTTCATCTTCCTTCTGTTGAATTCAGAATATATCATCACCTTTACTGCCACTCTTATAGTATTCCTTGTATTTCTCAAGAAATTTTGTTTGCATGGCTGGCCAACTATCGACAACACCCCTTCCCAAACTCATGAACCATCTGAGAGCTCCCTTCTTCAAGGTAGCAGGGAACAATTTCAGTTTGTGAGTATCTGAAGTGTAGTCATAACTATGACATAAGATATCAAACTCGAACAAGAAGGTCACTGGATCTTTTGTGACTAAGCCATAGAACTTGGGAAGTAATGAAGAAGGAATATTCTTAAGGTTGTCATTGTTTTGTTGAGGAGTAATGAGGAATTCAAAAGCAGGAGGTCGATTCAGTGGATTTCGTGCCATGTTCACCTGACCAAGTATAGGAGCAAATGGATTTCCTTCAGGTTCTTCGTCAAATGGGCCAAATAGCAAATCAACACATAGACCTTCAGCAAATGGGTCAATATCTAAGTCTCCTTCGTTCTCAAATAGGCTATAAGCTGGTTCAGTTTTCTTGGCGATGAATGGTAGGTTGGGGAGAAATCTTTCCTGAGCGTCTCTCCTTCTATGCATGCAATGAAAATGAATGGTATTTTGAAATATTTTGAAAAACATACTATACTGCTACTAATAATGACTATAGTAGGTTCTTAGATTGACACCATCCCCGGCAACGGCGCCAAAAATGGCCACGCCCATAAAACAATATGAAAATCACGGTAAAACCTATCCTGGGAATTGGACATTCCAGCAGGTGACTAATACCTCTTCATGGACGTTCATTTACTTGTCAAACCAAGGAACGTAAACTTTAAATGGAGCGGCACAATGTATGCACTAAGAATCGATTTCAGTCATAATCTACTAAAAAATAAACACTTGGAAAGAAATTTCTATCTATGCAATAACGTAAAGTTCTCTTAACTCAATCATAGACTAACCAAAGTAGAAATCGTAATAGCTACAGTTGAGGGACAAACTATAAACTGGCCTTATGCTGTAGGAACAAACACAGGGATGGATTCCCGATGCTGCAGGAATAGTATAAGACTGAGCTTGTGTTGAAACTTCTAAAATGAAATCTAACTTGAATTAACAAAATATAAACAACTACGCTCTTATAGATACTTACTAAGTGGGACCCTTAGCAAGCATCAACTAATTGACACATAAGATTGTGCTCAGAACTCCATCAACTTTTATTCATAACGTGAAATCATTTACATTGACTGTTATGTTTCTGAAAACTAAAAAAAACCCTGATTCATATTATCTTTAACTCTTACATAATTTGCTTCTCTTATCTATCCATCTATCTCCTTCTTTGATCTGTTCACCCACGCAGGAGGAACACTTATTTTTAAAACAGGAGAACAACTAACTAACTAAATCAACAGAGAAAGATGTGGATATGAAATATATCTCGAAATCGAGGAACAGACTTCATAAATGAGTTATCCGTTCAACCCGATCCAGAGAGAATCTAGCACTCCACTCTTTCCAAATTAAATGTCATTTAAAATCCTTTCCAACGATTTCGGTCAAAGAGTCTTCGCCAGAGCTTCCTCGAAGTCGTGCAGGAAATAGACTTTACTGCAAGGCCGAGATTGGCTGCACTTGACTTGATCATACTTTCTTCAACAACCTGTGAAACACAAAGTAACAGATACGAAAGAAAAGGCGCATGGCACATACACAATATCCATTCATTAATCACATATTTAAATCTATTTCATCATTCAAAAACTATGTGCGCTATACCAATCATTTGGGAAGTCAACAGGGTAATAAATACAGACATGTCAACATGATTGGCTATAGGAACATGAAAGTGTATTGCTACAGGATATCCCCCAATAAAAAGGTTTCAAGAGAGTTAAACAACCATAATCAACAAAAGTAAAGGTATTAAAAGTACACCATGATATCCAGATGATGAGCATATTTTGGGCTCATCAGGATTTGTGAAATCAAAATATGATCATTGTGTTTATTATAAAGTTGAAAGTGATCAAATTCTTATTATTGCTCTCTATGTTGATGATATGTTGTTCATAGGCAATAGTAAGCTAATGATTTTTGATCTTAAGTCTCAGTTGTTTGCTAAGTTCAAAATGAAAGATCTTGGTGTAGCAAGATATATTCTGGGGATGGAGATAACCAGGGACAAGAATAGTAGAAAACTTTGGCTCAGTCAGAGTAAGTATATCAAGACTATTCTAGAGAGATTTTGCATGAATGATTGCAAGCAACTAGTTGTTCTAGTCTTGCAGGGAACGGCTATCTGTTGAAGACTGTCCAAAATCTCCTTCTGAGATGGAGGACATGACCAGTGTACCCTATGCTATTGCGGTTGGCAGTCTTATGTATGCAATGGTCTGTACAAGTCCAAACATTGCCCAAGTAGTGGGAGTTCTTAGTCGGTTTATGGCTAATCCTGGAAGGACACATTGGGATGTTGTAAAGAGATTTTTCAGATATTTGAAGGGCACTTCAGATTTTTCTTTGTGTTACCATGGGAACTTGGTTGAACTCTCAGTAATCAAGGCTATGTGGATTCTGATTGGGCAGGGGACATTGACAGCAAGAGGTCCACCAGTGGATATATTTTCATGTTGAATGGTGGTGTAGTGAGTTGGATGAGTAAGCGGCAGGTTGTAGTCACTTTGTCCACTACAGAGGTTGAATACATGGTAGCTACACATGCCTTTAAAGAAGTGGTTTGGTTAAAACATTTGTGTTCTGACATTGGTTTTGATGTAGGGCAAATAACTATTTTTTGCGACAGCCAAAGTGCAATTTTTCTGGCAAAGAATCCTACTTCCATGCCAGGACGAAACATATAGATGTACAGTACCACTTTGTACAACATGGTGGAGGATGGAAAAGTTAGTTTGGAAAAATTTGATACTCTGGAGAATGTTGCAGATGCATTGATGAAGCCAGTGAGCACAAACAAGTTTAGGTGGTGTGCCAGTTCAATGGGCCTTAGTGCCCATGATTTTTAGTAGTTTTGTTGTGCTCTGGAGGTGCCTGTGAGATCTTCGTCAAGTGGGAGATTGTTGGAAATATATGTTTCAATCTCATAGGCTAAAACCTCTAAGAGAGGCAAGTTGGTGTGATATGCTTTGGGTCTGGCTGACAAGCAGCTTTGGATCTTGTGGTTTGTACAGGTTGTCGAGACAATGTTTAAGTCATGCCGAAGGAGCTTATCGCTATGACTTGTGACAATCGTTGTAACCCTATGCCGAGTGGAGATCTCTAGCTGACAGGCCATTCATATCGTATATCAGGGAGACCCTTGGCTGAAAGGCTTATTTTCATGTGAAGTCCCAGCGACGAACGAAGTCTCCCTGATAGTGTTTCTTTTGAAGCCTTCAGGGAGAATCTTGGGTGTTCGGTAAGAAGTCTTACCGATAGGAATGTCTCACCGACAGGATTCACTCGGGGAAACTCAAAGGTCTCGGGGAGAAGTCTCAGCGACCCATGAAGGTCTCACCGATGAGGATACACTTGGAGGCATCGGGGTAACACTACGGGTTCACTAAGAACTCTTAGCGATGGACAAAAGGTCTCGCCGATAGGGATACACTTGGAGTCTTCGTGGTGACTCAAAGACTTTGGAATGAAGTCTTAGCGATGGACATAAGTCTTGCCGACTATTGCTTGGTGCTCAATATGTCTTAAGATCTTGGAGTAACATCTTAGCGATAGCAATATGTCTTGGCGATAGATGAGCTCTTCAGACTATCTTTGAACCTTGGTATGATCTCCTGATGATGGCGGTATGTCTTGTCGAATGTTGAACATCTCAGTATAACCCTTAATGACTCGATATGATCTCTCAGTGAAAGACGATTGTCTCACTGAATGGAAAACTCATGTTTGTGTGTCTTTGAAGCTTCGGTATGATGTTCCACTGATTGGCGATAGCGATACATGTGATGATCGTCGGTATGAGGTCTTGGCGAAATGACGATGTCTGAGCGATAGCTCTCTGGACTTGATGTAACATCTTGGTGATAAGGATGACTCTTGGCAACATCAATAGTTAAGTCTTGTGGCATCGGGGAGACAGAGTTAGTGTCTCACTAACATGCCAACACAGGTTGATCGCTTTGACCGAGAGAAGACCATCTTACGTGGTGAGTCATTAGCCAATCAGAGGAGTCGAATGGGAACCGTTGGAAGATAGTTCATTGTGGTAGTTCTGAGAGGAAGCTCGACAGACAAGAATGACATGAATATAGTCTGAAGTAGAAGATGATGTCTGGTTCAATGGATCGACGGATTGTTGTGTGATTGTATGATTAATGGATGAATTCTATTCTATGAAGACTATAACGTGAATGTTTTGTATCAAGGTTGTTCATGGTGAATGTTGCTATAAACTGACATCAGAAAGATAAGTTAGAAATCTATTTGTAATCTTTATTACTGTAATACAAAGTGACTTCTCTTGGTGTGGTGGGTTTTTCTTCCGTAAGGGTTTTCCCACTTATATCTGGTGTTCATATGTGTTTGTCAAATACTCTGTTTATGTTAGCTCTTTCATGTGCATCTTAATTGAACTGTAATTGTAAAATTTAAAAGGTATCTCTGCATTCTTCCCTGAGTTTTTGACGTTAGGAGAGTTGCTTCCACATCTAGCTTTCCTTACAATTTCTAAGGATGGAAATCCTTAGGACAAGCATTAATATGAAGGCTATTTCAAAAGGTATCCATACGTAGACCAAAGGGTTTGAAATTTTGAGGAATATTGTGAATGTTTTTTGTAATGCTTTTGGAAACAAGCAAAGTATTAAACTGACTCACAAGCATTTACCATCCTAAGTTCAAGAAGATACTACTTGTTGAATCCCCACTTGGATTTCTCCAAACACTAAGACAATGCGAATAGCTAGAGATTTGATGACACTAGCTCCCCTCCACGACACACACTTCTCAGGACCACCAAATCTCAAATCCCGAAGATCCAAAGACCCTAAGGATTTTTCTATTTCAGCAATTAAATAGTAAAATGTGGGGTGGCTTCGGAATGACCGTTCCTGCACTAGCAAGCATAAAGGTTTTTGGCTTCTAAACAATGGTTCTTAGTAAGGGCTTTCATTCAAGGTGGCCATACAAGCGACAAGATTAGCTCAATATTATTTCAATCAAGAGGCCTCCCAGTCTTTTCCTAAGAAGATATTTTAAAGTATCACACAGATCCTAAGGGTGACACTTGTTGATATGACACATCTGCATCTGTTGTTTATGAATTTCATCATAAACACATTTTTATATAGTGACTTGAAAGAGCTTGGATTTAGATCGTGACCGCTTGGGTTGTTCCCTCCTTTTGAAGTGGGGAGGTAGGCCCTCTAAAGATAAACAAAAGCAAGGAAGTACATTTGTAGTTCAATATCCCAATTCGCATCAAACAAGGAGAGAGCACACACAACTCCTTTTCCCTACACTAGCATGGGGTTCATTTTTAATCCAAATTCAAATATGTGGGTGATTAGACAAAATGTCAAGGAATGTTTTTGATTCTCAAGATCGCCAAGTGGTACAAGAGAAGTGCATACGCATTCAATGACAAAAATGTAAATCACAAAACATAACAAACACTCGTTAATTTTAACCCTCAAAGCAAGGATGAGTTTATCTTAAGCACCAAACGAAGTGTTAAGTTGTTTTGTTCAATTTTAAACCCAAAGTAAAATGGCAAAGTGAGGGTTCAATTTTATTCCCGTTTGAGCGTTCTTTTTAAAACCCAATTGAAAGCTAGTGTGGTCCTAAAGAATACAATGAAAAGCATGATAAATAGGTTATAATTTCCCTAAAAGTGTCAAAACACTTGTTACAATTATAAGATTTAAATACAAGATGCTTCTTCACTTCAACTTTTGTCGTCCAACCTGCAAAACCCAATTAGCCTAAAAACCAGAACAAAGTTAGAGGCATGTCAATGATCAAATGAAGTAAAAAAATTAAAGCACATGTTGAAAATTGATCATTGTTTTGCTTACTAGAGAAGGGTGTCACTGTTCATGATAGCATTGCAATAAATCACATGAGCATTGCTCTGGTGAATTTGGGTGTCGCTCTGCAAAATTCCAATGACGACGATAGTGTCATGATTTTGGAGCATCATGATTTACAAATTCTCGATACCTCTAAAAGTATTTAGTGTCGCTATTTATTTTAATCAGTGTCAGGGTATTAATTAGGCGTTGTTGTTTCTGATGATGATAGTGTCACTATATGGTGATGCCTAGCAAAGGCAATGCTAAAATTCCCTTGAGCATTGCTATATCCTACAAGAATTAAAAAAAATAGAATTTGAGATAGAAATTGATTAAATTTGATTGATTTTACCCTCCTAGCGCTAGAGTGTGACCGACAGATTAGCATGGGCCGCTTACGCTTGATCCATGAAGAATTGAAGCATAACTAAGCCACTAACGTCAATCTCAGTAGGATCAATCAAGTGTAAATTAAACCAAGCATACTAAACTACGAAAGATTAAAAAAATCTACTCTAATCCATTAAAACCTATCCCATTGTGGGAGTGGTGTCGTTTTGATGTGGAACGACAACCCTTTCCCAATCCTATGGATAAATTAGCTTGTTTCAACCAGTTTTGTTGAAGAAAACTAGTGAAACCATTGTGATACGTGTATGAAAAAATGATTTTAATCTAAATGAGCATGATCAAAGCTAATTTAACATGATTTTATGCTAAAATGATCTAGATGTGTGAATGCATAGCTAATATAAATGGATTCTAAACTAAAAGATTCAAACCCTAATTAACAAATAAGCTAAATAGATGCATTATGTGATCATGGAAGCCATTAATGGAAGCTAACCTAATATGCAAGCAATTAAACTAAAAATATGTTAAATATGTGCTAAAGATGAGTGTGATTGTGAGTGATTTTAACAACATAACTTTGATGTTAAAAGATGGATCAATTTATCTCCAAATAGTGACTTATTTATAGGAGAGCAAATGAGAAATGGAGGGTTGAGATCAAAAAGGCTAATCAATGGTCAAGGATGGAAAAAGTTGGAGGCATGGATCATGGATTCTCATCAATGGATGAGATTTTAATCAAGGGTTAATTTCCTTCAAACAAACACACTTTTGACCTATACAAGAGGTCACAAGTTAACTTGCGCAAGAAGTTTTGAGTTAACTTTCACATGAAGCTTTGTAAGAATATTCTCTTTTTCAAATGAGTGAGGAGAGAGAATATTCTTCAGAATATTCTCATGGGTGAGGAAAAAAGGATATTCAGAAAATCAAAAGAAAGTTTAATTGTGCAAAAGGGGGAGGAATATTATTTTGGAGGAATGTGTAAAAGAGGAATATTCCCTTGCAAGTGGGGGGGAAATTAGATTTAATTAATAATTGATAATTAAACAATGTTAATTATGCAATTAGGGGATTAGAAGAATTAAATGATATTCATTAAATAAAGTGATTTAATGAAAAGGGGAAAAGGTGATGACATTTAATTAAATAACTTAAGGTTATTTAATTAAATAAGAAGATTTAGAGATTTAAATTAAATAGTTTGATTTATTTAATTTAATGAGATGGAATGTTAGCATGAAAAGGGATGAATTAACCTGATTAAATTAATTAGGTTAATAGATGCAAATGACATAATTAATTAAACAACTAGGCTAATTTAATCAATTAAGCGAAAATAGGATGGGTTTCAAGATAAAATGATGTTAGTATACCAGATTCGAGTGCATGATATCATTCAGGACATTTTTAAGTGTCTACACTTCTAATGTGGGCACTAAAACTTCTTCAAATCAAGGAAAATCTAAGAAGGAGAAGGTTAAATGTGCTTATTGTAAGAAAATTCGTCATGATGAACATAAATTTATGAAGAAATAGATTAACCACCTCACACATCCTCTTGAGAAGAGCAATAAAGGGTTCATTGAATCTCCATCTTCATCAAACCAAGAATCTACTAAAAAAAAGGAAAAAGGCCATGTAGACAAACATAAAGGAAAATATCTTTGCGCTTCTATAGGAATTGGATTGGGGAGATGGCTTCTAGATTTAGAAGCTTCTCATCATATGGTTCCTTCACAGTCCATGTTCTCTTCTTTTGAGCCTTGTATTATGTCACCTATTTTGATGGGTAATAATACACGTATGAATGTAATTGGGAAGGAATTTTTTGATATCAGGGATGACACTTTCAATTATGTATTATGTGTACCTTATTTTTCTAATAGTATTCTTTCCATCTATCAAATTACTCATGGTGGAGTAGGCAAGATTGTGGAATTTACTCCTAATTTAGTTTTTATTAGGCATTTGGCAAGCATAAATATTACTACTACTGGGGTGGTTCATCACGCATCTCGGTTGTACACCTTTTCAAATATTTTTATTGATGATGGTTTTGATCCTTTGGACAATGATCACACTTCTAGTGTGGAATTTGATTTTGAGGATAAATTTGGTTAATTGAACTTGGGTATTCTCACAAGTGATCTAGTTCTTGAACCTTGCATTTCATCTCCTCCATATACTATTGATACTTCAAATTCTAGTGTTGATTTTTTTTAATTTTCTAGTTATTATTTGTAGCAAGACATGCATTGTCTTTTAGATTCAACTTTGTGGGATGATCTCTTGATAGGTATTTCAAACTTGTTTATAGAGATGCATATTGTAGATTTGGGAGACATTATTGATGGTATTCGTATTCTCTTTGATGAAGTTCATTCCTATTTAGTTGTTGTGAGGGAATACTTTGACCCTCTTGTTCATTTTGTACATGATCATTCATCACAATTTGGCATGAGTTTTGATACTTTGGATCAACATTTAGAGGAGACATCTTCAAAGGAGATACTTGAGTCTTCTGATTGTGTTCTACATTAGTCTCTAAAATATTTTGAGTTTTTTATTTATAGAAATGTGGCCTAGAACACTTGATTTGACTATGAGAACCTTCAACATCAATATGGGGGCACTTGAGCTAAGTTCAGAGGCTTCATAAATCTTGATTTTTCTTCCTAAATATTCCTTTTTGGAGCAAGGATTTAAATTGCATACAACTTTGGTTTTGTTTCTTCCTAAGGGGAGGAACATTATTCAATGATTGTGGACCATCTTCTACATCTAGTTTCATGCATCTTCGATTGGATTTCTTTGGGGGGGGGGGTGTCTTGGTCCTTCCAATTCATTTCTCTCTCTATTATGGGGGGAATTCTTAATCTTTGTGGGAGGCGGGTTCTTCTTCTTTGGGGGGGATTTTATATGTACATGAGTACCTAACGTGACCTCATTTTCTAGGACCCATCATATTTTAAATCCTCCTAAGTTGCACTTAATGGGGGCATTGGTGTAGGTTTTTATTTTCCTAGTATTTATTCTTCCTTAGTCCTAGGTTTTTCCTACACTTTTATTAAGCTTTCTTAAGATAATAAAGTGAGTTTACTATTTAATAACTAGGAGATAAGGAGATAAGGTGACAAGGTTTCTTCATCATAAAAGGGTGGAGAATTTACTATTTTTGGTCACTCCTTATTGGTTGGATTTTCTACCTCCATTTTCTCCTTAGTTATATATAAACTCATTGCCTAGCTTTGTTTTCATACTTTTGATACTTTGGCATACATGCATATTGATGCATGTGGTCATTATTCTATAGCTTTTCTTTGAGCTCCTAATATAATCTTGTCATCTTGACATTTTCACATCTCTTGGAATTTCAGGTCCATAATTGTGTTATTTTATTTATAGTTCTATAGTTCATCTCTCACATAAAAAGATCTTGGTTATCAAATTATTTCAAATTTCTAACAGACTTATCACAATTACTATCCCAGATGTAAGTCCATTCATGCATAGGAAATAATCTCTTTTGGGCATCACAAGACCTAATTTGCATGTGAGGAGACCATATATTCCTTCCACTATAAAGCATGAAGTGGCATAGCAAAGAATACCACTTGAAATGAACAATGTCATTATTATCCTTAATTACACACAAAGACTTATGAATTCCATCAATAATGAAGGCTCCAAAATCATAGGGTTTGTTCACATCCGTACTCTGAATATTGTTTGTTAATACCATCATATTAACTGGAATTTGAGCTTTTCCATCTATCCCCAAAACTTGGCGCAGAGCAAAGTAGGTTTTGATAAAGTAATCCCCAAAGATATCATAATTGAATAGCTTTAATTCTCCACTAAAAAACCCTTTCACTTCTTTGTTATGTCATCTAGGCTTGAAACTTGGTAGCCACTTGACTCTGTAGCTATCTCTCAATCTTTGATATTCTCTTATGAGCGCTCCAAGGTCAACTATCAATTGAGCATTCTTATCCAAATTAAATACTTCACAAATATAATTATTGTCAAAGATTTCTAGAAATAATCCTTTTGCATTACAAAATGCCCTCTTATCCAAGATATATAACTTATTTTATGGCCTTGATAAAATCAACATTGATGGAAATGTTGGGCACCACTAATCTTCCAACCCCTAGTCTCCAAATAATGCATATTGGTCCATCAGCTAGATATTTTATGAACCCTTTTTTAAATAAGGTATATCCATAGATGGGAATTATGGCATCTCTACAACAATCATTTTATCAATAACCCTACCACCCAAAATTATAGAGCCTTGAGCAATTCTAGGTCTCGTAGATGACCCAAGCAATTGTGCCATTATATCTTCATCTAAGCTCCTTTTAATTCCTCATGATGTTTTGATCATGACTACTATGGTTAGGGTTTTGTGTGGTTACAAAGATAAGGTATAGGTTTTTTAGACCTTTTACAAAATTCTTAATTTTTTTATCTAATGACTAATCCAAGGGCCTCTTCAAATTTCAATGGCTAAATGCCTTCTTTAACAATTTAGAATTAACCTTTGTGAAGACACAAATTTAATAGGAAGGAATAAAATACTTGCTTCTTTGTCACCACAATAAACACTGGAAAATATTCTAAAAACCCTCATGGAGCAATAATTCAATAAGGTCTTGACTATAAAACTCCTTTTACAATTTGGAGAGCAAATATAAGCATAATTATGCCAAAATTTTGAAGGAAATTGGCAAGTATAGGCCAAATTTTCCATTAATACTCGTATGTGTGAAGGCGCACCTTGCATGTAGTCATTCTTTAATTTTGAATGTGGGCCTTTGATATTACAAAAATTGATGGCTATCACGATCATTTGAATTATGTTACCTAAAAATAATAACATTACTTCACCATTGTACATGACACGTGTCATCATTTTGGGATTTTGTGGGACATGAATGAACAAATAACATTATCTTGTGAACATGTTAATTCAAGTGATATAGGGGAGATGTCCTAGTTACCACCCCCCATCCAATTACTGCTCACTCCACCTCCCAAAAAAAAATTCACTTTGACGCATTAAAAAACTTTATTTTATCAAATAAAAAATTGCAAAAACACAAATGATTGCTCATAACACAATGTGTAATTGACCAATGTAGATATTCAGCTACACATGCATTTGTATTTATAATTCAAGTCAACTTGCACAGAAAAAGGCTCGTTTATAATTAATTTAAAACTTTTACTGTTACAAATACCCCCACTTGCAAAAGGTGCCACCCTCATTACATATTATTTTAATAAATACTCATGCACACTTAATGGTGCTTTACATGACAAAATCACAATCTCCTATCAACTCTATGGGATTTGAAATGCACATTCTTCCACACTCTCCCTGGCAGCTACATGTATTAACTTCATTTCCTATAGGTACCTACACAATTAAATACTAGTGTAAGGCTCCCCAAATAAACATCAAATCCAAATATAATGCAGAATTCAGTCATATCATCTTTAAAAACCTACGTAACTAGAAGCTACAAATTCAAATGCTCAAACAAATTCAAATTTGAAACACAACAACCAAATTGAATGCATTCAATTGTTAAATTCAAATTCCTAAATAAGGGGGAAAGCAGCCAGCGGCATTCACAATTGCTATTTGTGAACAATTATTCTCTACAAACCTCAAAGCATCAATTGGCATCCTTTGCACATTCCTCCAATATCCTAAGTTTCAAGTTGGTACTTTTTACATTCTACTTATAGTTATTTTCATGAATTGTGCATTTAACATTTATATTTATGCAGTGTCTTTGTATATGTTATAAGTAAATGAAGGTCTTTTTTGGTGACAGGTTTTTCCTTACGAACCCAATTTAGTAATTCAATAATCCATGTGTTCATTTACTATTTTTGGTCATTTCTCAGGGTTTATATTTGTCATTTATTTCATAAAAGGCTCCTTTATATTATGTGTCTCATGTTCTTTCTGCAAATCGATAAAAGCATGTTGAATCATCTATTAGACTCGTTTATATTCAAATAAGTGTACACATTAGCTTGCATTTTCACGATATATGTGTGTCTGTATATATATATATATATATATATATATATATATATATATATATATTGTTTGTTTATTTACTATTTTCATTTATTTCTCAGGGTTTATATTTTTCATTTATATTATTTGTCTCTTGTTCATTCAACAAATCGATATAAGCATGTTTAATCATCCATTAGACTCCTTTATATTCAATATAACTATACACATCAGTTGGCATTTTCATTACACATGTATATATGTGTATATATGTGTATTATGTATTTAAAAACATATACACAGATATATATACATATACATACATACAGATACATAGATATAAGTACATATAAATGCATATATATACCTATATACATATGCGCACACACACACACACACATATATAACTCTATTTTCATTTTACCTTTGTTTAAATACGTATCATTTGGCTTTCTAATACAACAAACTAGCATTTGTTTACTACAAAATGTGTTACTATTTTTCTACTTTACATTGCACATACAACAGGCCACCATACATATATTTGTCATTTATTTCATAAAAGGCTCCTTTATATTATGTGTCTCTTGTTCATTCAACAAATCGATATATATGTGTGTGTATCCTTTGGCTATCCATATATATCTTTACATATGTTCATTTAGCAAATCGATATATAAGTGTGTATCCTTTGGCTATCCTTTCAAAATGCAAACAATGGTACTTGTTAATCATTTTCTTCTCCATCTTTCAGGGCCTGTGGAGGGTTTATTTGCTGATTTAAAAATTATTATTGCTTGTTTATGAAATAAATCATTCCTCTTCAATGCCTTTTCGCCATGTGTTGTTTGATTTTGTCGGGTCATGGTGTTGGTTTTTTCCCACGGATTTTTTGGAGCTAAATGAATATTTCCTACTCTTCATTTATTATACACCATATATGTGAAAACCCTTGTTTGGTTTTTTCCAAATACGTGTGCTTAAGGAATTAATCCTATTAAACCCTTGCCTAGTTTATTCAAAATCTATCTAAAAATGCACTTATATATTCCTGTGAGTAAAGAATTATTATCATGAAACCCTTGGTTACTTTTTTATGCATACTTCTAAAAAGCCAAGTTTGTAATCGATCTACCTCTGTTGAGATTTCTATCCTATCGTTGTTAAATACAACACATCTCCTTTCATTTACTGTAAAATGTGTTATTAATTATTGTTAAATATTTTACCTATGTTGAAATATCACTACTTTGTATCATATATTCTTTACTTCATAGCTTATGTTTTCATTATATTCTTATATGTTCACACATACAAATATATCTTTACATATATACATGTATACATATAAATACATGTATATATGTGTATATATATTTTTATATGTATACACACATATATATACGTATATGTATAGATATATTTATACATGTATATGTTTAATTATATGTATACATACATATACATACATATATATATGTATATGTGTGTATGTTGCAAGTATGAATGAGTATGGTGGTGTTGTCATTAATGTTGTCATTGATGTCAACACAGTATAGGTTGTTGCAAAGAAAGGAAACTAGTGATTGCAGGTTGTGTGTGTATAGTTGAGATACTTTAGAGATGTTGTGAGTACATGGAGATATCTTTATGGTGTTGCAGGTATGCTGATATGATGAGTTACCAAGTGTTTTTGAGAAAATTAATAAATAGTGAAGTCAGAGTTGTGTGTGTTCAAAATGTGCTCCAATTTGTGCTTCACATTTATTTTGTGTTGATCCTATGCTTTTTCGGATTTGAAGTGTTGTTTATGGGCATACTTGGGTGATACATCCTGGATTAGAGATTTTGGTTTGATAAAGAGTGAAAGTTGTGTTCACCGGTGTGTGAACTGGTCTTGCAGAGTTGGTTGTTTATGGACTAGGAGAAATATTTTTGCTCTGTAGTCCTCTATTGGTTCATTTTAGATCTTGCGGATCTGGAAAATGTCCTCTAATGGTGTTATCTATGTTCTATCAAAGGTGTTTGTAGTTTGGTGCTCCGGAAGACAAGTTTCAGAGTTGTGTGTGGATGTACAGTCTGGATGGACTAATGGAAAGTGTTCTATTATGAAGGTTGTTGCATTTGTTACAGATGAATCTAAAGGCATATGAGGTATGTCCCAGTGTATGGTGAAGCATTTTATGTGGTCTGCATGTTATCCTCTTGTTGCAAAAATGTGTACTTCAAAGTTCATTTGTGTTTTAATTAGGTTTGGATGACCTAGTGTCTACACGTCATGTAAAGGATAAGTATCAATTAAGGAAGCATGTGATTGATCTGAGATGTTGTTTTGGGTCTTGGTTAAGTGTTGGTTTTGATCTGTAATTAGAGGTTTACAAAATAACTTGTAAATTAAATCCTAATTACAATTTTTCCCCGATACAGACAGAATTGCATAATTATTTTGCTTAACCATTGAAATTATAGACTAAGTTCACTTAATACTTTATAGAACTCAATGAAATTAACTAATTACTAAAATGTTGTAATTAGAAATTAAATGCCAAATCGAAAATACTGGAAAGAAAATAAGAGAGAATGTAAGACAGGAGATAGAAGAATAATAAGACAAAAGATAGAAGAATCAGACACAAGTTGATAACGGAGTTCGTCCAATTAGGGCTACGTCTCTGGGTCCGCTTCTCAATGTTGGACCACTTTTATTAATATCGCCAAGCACCTAAAGATGCCTTCTTACAATATTCAAGCTTCAAAAACCTGCACAAAATTCCTCACAATCTCTCTCACTTTTACAATTTTGGTGTATAAGAAAACCTTGCAATTCTTCCTCTCAAAAAGAATTCAACTCTCACAAAGGAATTATTTCTCCAAGTAGACTTGCTCATTTTCAAGCCAAAACTCTCCCCCTTTTATATAAATTTATTTGCTAATATGGGCTAAAACCATATTATTTGTAAATATACCCATATGTCCTATTACAAGAAAAAAATTCAATAATATCCTCCTTTAATAATTTTTGGAAGGATAATATCCCCTCAAAATAATTCTCTTTCCATTTGAATAGTTACGAATGGATTTATTCTCTATTATTTAGGGAATATTTTATGTAAGGTTTTATTTGATCCCTTAATTTAGGAATACAATTCCTAATATTTCCGTGTAAAAGAAAATATTCTAGGCCTCTAAAAATATGGGATAACTTAGGCCTCTAGGAAAAAGGGATTTAGCCTTATTCTAAGGCTTTGAAAAAGCAATTAAATATTTTAGAGAAAATGGTGGGTGGTGATCCCACCATCCTCTCCTCCTTTTAAGTTTTTCCCCTAAAGACAAGGGAGACTTCCCATATAAGGTGGGATACCCCCTATTCCTTAGGTGGCATCCCACTTTATATATTTTTTTTCTTTAACAAATATGGTTTAATCCATATTTATGCTATGTCATATACTCTTGCCACGTCACCACTTGCCACATCACCATGCTAACGTCATGATGACGTCATCATTTTGACTGGTCAACTCTTTTTGTTTGCAAACTTTGACCGACTCTATTTTGCTCATACGGACTCTATTTTTGAAACTGAATATAGTTCCAGAATCGGCGCGATGAGCTCTACAACTTGGTGTCATTTTTGTCTCATTTTGAGACAATCAATTTTCTACCTTTTGAACGCCTGATTTGCATGTTTGACTGGACCTTTGACTGCGCATAACTTCTGCATACAAACTCCTTTTGAGCCCATTCAAGTTGCGTCAAGACCATGTCAGCGAGCTCTGTGTGATGATGCTAGTTTAATGAGATTCTAAGATTGTGAAATTTTTAGGTTTTCCAGGATCCACCTAGATTAGGTTTGGTATGCTCTCATTCTCTTCCATTGCGTGAATGTTGTGTTGCCAACCTAATTTGAATTTGTAAAATGAAGAATGTGTAGCCAACCTTGGAGAAATTTTCTAAGGTTGAAATGGTATAAATACAAGAGTGTGTGAAAGTGAGTTAAGGCAACAATACTTTAATGTGTTAGACTCTGGAAAGCAGTGAGCTGATGGTGTCTGTAATTCTCTGACTAAGGCTGTGGATGTGTGTAATTTGTTGTGGTGGATTTTTCTGTTATCTTTTGTATTTGTAGGCAGTGAGCCTCTTTATAATTGGTTTTGGAATTACTTTATATTGTGAGTTAATCCTCACTGTGGTTTTTCCCTTATTTTATTACGTAAATTTGGTGTTTCTTGTGTTGATAATGCTCTCTATTATTTGCATTTCATGTTCATACTTAATTATAGAATAAAGTGGATGTGAAGTTGATAAGTGTTTGAGATTTGTGATTAAGATTGGTGACAATTGACTCACCCCCCTCTTAGTTCTCTTGTGCCTTTCAACAATTGGTACCTATCAGAGCTTTGTTTCCTCGGAGAAGAGCTTAACCACTTGAGGTAGATTCGATGGCACACAAATTGTCAATCCTTGTGTTTGATGGATCTAAATACAGTGACTGGAAAGTGGAGATGAGAGGTTACTTGATCTCTTTTGGTTACAAGACTTGGAAAGTTGTTGAGACAAAATATGTTGCACCACCAAGTGGTCCTTCTTCTGCAGATGATATTTCTGCCTATGAGGAAAATGAAAAAGCAAGGTATGCAATCTATAGTGCTTTATCTAAGATTGAGCAGACAAAAGTTATTTCTTTGGGCACTGCTTATGAAGTTTGGAAAAAGTTGGAAGATATGAAGGAAATGATAGAGTCAAATTGTTAAAGATGCTAATAATTAAGCGCAAATATGAGAACTTGAAAATGGAAGAAGGTGAAGATATTGCAAGCTATTTTAAGAGGGTTGATATTGCAATAAATGAAGTCAAAAATCAAGGTGGTACTCTAATAAATGAAGATGTAATGGAGAAGATTTTGATGACCCTACTGGAGAGTTATAGTGATAAAGTATTTGCCATTGAGGAAGTGTATGACCCTAAGAAGTTCACTAAAGAACAACTATTTGGCACCTTGACTGCATTTGAAATGAGGAAATTTGGAAAGGAAAAGGAGAAGACATAATCAACCTTCAAAGCCACTAAGACAAATATGCTCTGGATAGTGAAGGTTCAGAGGAGTTTTAGCAAACTTTACAAGGAAATTGAAGAAAGGTACTGGTAAGTACAAAGGTATGTTACCTTTCAGATGTTTCAGTTGTGGAAATATTGGTCACTATGCTTCAAGATGTCCAAATAGAGTTGTAAACAAGAAGAGAAGAGACAATAAAGACAAAAAGGATAAGAAGTTCAAGAAATTGTACTATGTTAGAGAAGATGCTAGAATTTCTGATGATGAATTTGATTTTGAGGGTGATAATGATGAATGCTTGTTTCTAGCCTTAGAGAATAAATTAATATCTACTAATCTAGAAGATGTGCAAAGGAAAGTGGTTCAGAGAACAAGAAGGAAGAGATGGAAGGTACTTTGGTTATTGCCTTTCATGCTAGACAAGATGAATACTATTGGGTGATTGACAGTGGTTTCTCAAATCACATGACCAGAGACAAAAGTAAGTTTACTAAACTTGAAAAGTATGATGGTGGATTAGTCATGTTTGGAGATGATTCTGGTGCAAAGATTGTTGGAAAAGGAACAATTAGTTTTGATGGAAAACATAGTATTGATGATGTCTATTATGTTAAGGGCTTAAGGCATAATATTTTGAGTGTTGGAAAAATGTGTAGCAAAGGATTTAAGCTTGTGTTTCAGGATAATACCTGTGAGATCATAAATGAGTCCAGAACTGCGGTTGCTGCAGGAAGAACATATGGAAACATTTATCAACTTAAGGGTTTTGATGGTGAGTGCCTTGTATCTCAAGTTAATGAAAGTTGGCTATGGAACTAGAGGATCAAACATGTAAAATTTGACAATTGATCAGGATAAGTACGAGAGAAGTTGTCTGGGATCTGCTTAAAATCACCAAGCCTACCAATACTCTTTGTAGAAGTTGTCAGTTAGGAAAACAAACAACATGCAACTTTAAAGGAAAAGAGAAATCAACTACCAAAATGCTAGAATTGATTCATACAGACCTCTATGGACCCACAAGAATAGGAAGTCTTAATGGCGACAAGTATTTCATGCTCCTTATTGATGATTATTCTAGAATGACATGGGTTACTTTTCTCAGGGAGAAAGCTCAAGATCTGGATAGATTTAAAGTGTTCAAGGAAATGGTAGAGAATGAAGTGAATATAAGAATCAAATGTTTAAGGTATGATAGAGGTGGAGAATTCACTTCCAGTGAGTTTAATACATTTTATGAAGAGCATGGCATAAAGAGACATTTTTCTGCTCCTAGAACTCCTCAGTAGAATGGATTGTTGAGAGGAAGAATCAGACTATTCAAGAGGGTGCAAGAACTATGATGAAAGGGGGAAATTTACCTGATGTCTACTTGAGAGAAGCAATCCACACTGTTGTTTATATTCTTAATAGAGTTAAGATCATAAGTAACAACACAAAGACTCCTTATGAGTTGTGGACTAGAAAAATTCCTACTGTTAAGTACTTTAAGGTGTTTGGAAGCAGATGTTATATTAAAATAGATGATGAGAACCTTGGAAAGTTTGATGCTAGATGTGATGAAGGTATTTTCCTTGGATATTCAACTAGTAGAAAAGCTTATAGATGCTTCAATAAAAGATTGAGGAAGATTGTTGAGAGTGCAAATGTAAAACTTGATGAAGATATGCATAGACCAATTGAAATAAGTGAAGTTGAACCAGATGAACCTATCTACTTACGAGTACAAGAACAAAATAAGGAAGAATATAACAAATTGAAGAAGAAGAAGAAGAAGCTCTGCAGCTTGCTCCTAAGACTCCAAAATATGTACAGAAAAATCATCCTGAAGAATAGATAATTAGAGATAAAAGTGAAGGTGTAAGGACAAGAAGCAAAGTGGTGGCAGCTGAGGTAAATCTGTGTTTACTTTCCAAGATAGAACCTAAAACAGTGTGTGAAGCATACAAAAATGAGAATTGGGTTAGAGCAATGAAAGAGGAGTTGCAACAGATAGAGAAGAATCAGACATGGGAACTGGTTCCTAGACCTATAAACAAGAACATAATTGGTACAAAATGGGTGTTCAAGAATAAGTTGAATGAGAATGGTGAAGTTGTATGAAACAAATCAAGACTTGTATGCAAAGGTTATTCACAGGTTGAAGGAATAGACTTTGAGGAGACATTTGGCCTAGTGGCAAGAATGGTGGCTATTCGGATGTTCTTGGCATTTCCTGCACAGAAAGATTTCAAGCTATACTAGATGGATGTTAAGTCTGCATTCCTGAATGGGGAATTGGAAGAAGAGGTGTACATGGAACAATCAGAGGGATTCAGTTATCAGATCAACTGGACATGGTCTGTAAGTTGAAAAAGGCACTATATGGACTTAAACACACTCCCAGAGTATCATATGCAAGGTTGGACAAATATTTGACACAACAAAGGTTCAACAAAGGCTCCATAGATAGTAATCTCTATTTCAAGGTTGAAGGAAACAAAATGTTGACAGTAGTTGTGTATGGTGGTGATATCATCTTTGGAGGAAATGAAGGTATGTGCAAGAGATTTGCAAAAGAGATGCAAAAAGATTTTGAAATGTCTATGATTGGTGAGTTGAATTTCTTTCTTGGACTTCAAGTAAATCAAATTAATAAGGGAGTATTAATTTCAAAAACAAATTATGTCAAAGAGTTTTTGAAGAAGTTTGGAATGGATGACTCCAAACCGGTCTGTACCCCTATGGTGACTGGATGCAAACTAAGGATGATGATTCTCCTAAAGTTGATCAGAGCATGTGGTGGACTGTTATATCTTACTGCTACTAGACCGGATATCATGCATGCAGTATGTTTGGTTGCCATATTTCAAGTAGAACCTAAAGAAGCACATGTCACAGCTATGAAAAGAATATTCAAATATCTAAAAGGCACTCTGGATTATGGCTTGTGGTATCCTAAGGATACTGATTTCACTTTGAGTTCTTACATCGATATAGATTGGGTTGGTTGTGTGGATGACCAAAAGAATACAAGTGGTGGTGCATTCTTTCTTGGAGGAAGATTGGTTTCATGGATAAGCAAGAAACATTATTTAGTTTCTTTATCCACTATAGAACCTGAGTATATTGCAACAACATCTTGTTGCACACAGGTATTATGGATGAAGAAAACATTGAAGGACATAGGAGTGATATATGATGATCCTATCCCTATCTTTTGTGATAATACAAGTGCAATAAATATTTCAAAGAATCCTGTAATGAATTTAAGGACAAAGCATATATCTATCATATATCATTTCTTGAGAGAAAAAGTGTTGGAGAATGAAGCCAGACTAGAGTATGTGCCTACAAAGGATCAGATTGCTAATATATCTACTAAGGCTCTTTTGAATGATATTTTT
The DNA here is from genome assembly GCA_007258455.2 of Sequoia sempervirens. Classification (NCBI taxonomy): domain Eukaryota; kingdom Viridiplantae; phylum Streptophyta; class Pinopsida; order Cupressales; family Cupressaceae; genus Sequoia; species Sequoia sempervirens. The sequence goes on from VDFB02075321.1 coordinate 446,734,181, forward strand.
TAATATCTCAGGGAGAAGTTGGGGGTTATTTCTCCTCCTTCTTTGAATTAGGTGCACATGGAGGTGCATCAGTCCAATGGATCTATAGATTCTTCATTTGTTTGGACTAATGACTGGGGTCTACTCCTCAGGGGGAGTAGGAAGTATCATTGTTGCAGTATGAGATGTGTGGGTGCACTCCTAAGAGGGAGTGATCATAATTTTTGTTCTTTTCCATTGATGTCAAAGGGGGGGAGAGAGTCATGTAAAGAAAACAAAAGCTATAAGGAAAAAAGAGTGTAGGAATGTTGTGTAGGTTGTCTAATCTAGAAAATAAAGGAGAGTGTGTATTGCATCTTTGGTGGTTTTTCACATCATGTGTTTCCATCAATGAAAAAGGGGGAGATGATGCAAGTACGAATGAGTATGGTGGTGTTGTCATTAATATTGTCATTGATGTCAACACAATATAGGTTGTTGCAGAAAAAGGAAACAAGTGATTGCAGGTTGTGCATGTATAGTTGAGATACTGTAGAAATTTTGTGAGTACATGGAGCTATATTTATGGTGTTGCAGGTATGTTGATATGATGATTTACCAAGTGTTTTTGAGAAAATTAATAAATAGTGGAGTCAGAGTTGTGTGTGTGTTCAGAATGTGCTCCGATTTGTGCTCTGCATTTCTTTTGTGTTGATCCTATGCTTGTGCAGATTTGAAGTGTTGTTTATGGGCATCCTTGGGTGATATATCCTGGATTAGAGCTTCTAGTTTGATGAAGAGTGAAATTTTTTTTCACCGATGCATGAACTAGTTTGGCAGAGTTGGTTGTTTGTGGACTAGGAGAAATGTTTTTGCTTTGCAGTCCTCTGTTGGTTCGTTTCAGATCTTGCAGATCTAGAAAATGTCTTGTAATGTTGTTATTTGTGTTATATCAAAGGTGTTTGTGGTTTGGTGCTCTGAAAGATGAGTTTCAGAGTTTTTGTGTGTGGTTGTATAGTTCGGATGGACTGATGGAAAGTGTTGTGTATGAAGGTAGTTGAATTTGTTGCGGATGAATCTGAAGGAATATGAGGTGTGTCCCAATGTATGGTAAAGCATGTTATGTGGTCTGCATGTTATCCTCTTGTTGCACAAATGTTTACTTCAAATTTCATTTGTGTTTTTATTAGGTTTGATCAACCTAGTGTCTACACGTCATGCAAAGGATAAGTATCAATTAAGGAAGAGTGTGATTGATCCGAAATTTTTTTTGGGTCTTGGTTAAGTCTTGGTTGGTCCACTCTCATTCTCTTCCATTGTGGGAATGTTGAGTTTCTAACCTAATTTGTAAAATGAAGAATGTGTAGCCAACCTTAGACAAAGTTTCTAAGGTTGAACATGGAATAAATACAAGTCGAGATGTTATGAATTAGGTGTATCAGACGAGCCACAAATGTGACAAGCAAGAGTGTATGAAAGTGAGTTAAGGCAGCAATAATTTAATGTGTTAGACTCTGGAAAGTAGTGAGTTGATGGTGTCTACAATTTGTTGAATAAGGCTGTGGATGTGTGTAATTTGTTGTGGTGGACTTTTTTTGTTATCTTTTGTATCTGTAGGTGGTGAGCCTCCCTTTTGGACAGTGAGTCCTATCTTTAGGTAGTGAGCATTGTATTTTAGGTAGTGAGCCCTTTGGTAGTGGGCAAGCCTCCTTGTAATCGGTTTTGGAATTACTTTATATTGTGAGTTAATCCTCACTGTGGTTTTTCCCTTATTGGGTTTTCCATGTAAATCTGGTGTTTCTTGTGTTGATATTACTCTTTGTTATTTCCATTTCATATTCATACTTAATTATAGAATAAAGTGGATGTGAAGTTGATAAGTGTTTGAAATTTGTGATTAAGATTGGTGACAACTGATTCATCCCCCCTCAATTGTCTTGCGCCTTTCAACAGTGTATACATATAATTACATAGATAAATGTATACATTTATAAATTTATGTACATATATATTAATATATATACATACATATAACTACGCATATATATATATATATGTGTGTGTGTGTGTGTGGAAATATGTATACATGTAACTATGTAATTATATGTATACACAGATACATGTATATACATATCTATACAAATACATATACATACATCTATATGTATGTATATATATATGTATATATATGTAAACCCTCAATGGTTTGCTATTGTCTGCTCTCCACTGTGTGAGGTAACGACAAATATCATTATCTTTTCATAATGCAAACAATGGTACTCCTAGGTTTGTTGGTTGTTTCAATAATGATTACTACTTTTTACTGCTTTAAACATTGTTTATCTAACATTTTATGGCTTACAATGTACATGATTAGTGATAATCATGGAACTAGGGCAGAAGAGGAAAATATCAAGTGGGAGGCGCTTAATTAAAGTACCTAATGGAGTGATTTTCAATGTTCCATATGTTGTTGATGAAGAGTCAATAGTCAACATCAACGAGGATGTTATTTCTCAAAATACAAACTAGACAAATGAAAATGATGGTTTCGAACTTGTTGTTCATAATACTGAGGTAGAAATGGAATCGCTTGTGCATGTTAAAGAGCTAGTTGTTGACCATGTGACATCCCCATATCTGTCCATGAAAAATTGGAATATACATCACATGGAAAAAACAATTGTAGATGTTGAGGACAATCAAATATCAATTAGAGGTTCAACGATCAAATGGGGAATCCTGCCTAGCAGTTTGAGGGCGTGGCTCAATGGTGTGACATCCAAAAAAGGAAGGGGTGACGAACAATCCTATATAATGAAGAAGAAGCTAAAATAGTGCAATGGTGTAAAGACATGGCTAATATTGGCCATGGTCTTCAAGTCTCACAACTTAAGTCGACAGTTGCCCAAATGGTTGGAGTGAGGCCTAACCCATTCACAAATGTGATACCAAGGAGGTCATGGTGGGTTGGATTTCACAAAAGGCATCTTGATTTGACAATTTGAACACCAGAAGGAGTGGATACAGACCAGGCTATAATGCTACACCCCAAAATAGTATCTTCCTTCTATGAAAACTTGGAGGAGTTGTAAAAAAAACTAATTATGGGCCCAAAAAAATATGGAACTGGGATGAAACAGGTGTGCAAGTTGGCAGAAATTATGCAATGAGAGTTATTGCAAAGACGGGGACCAAATGTGTTCCACAATTAATCTCTAAAAGTAGAGAATGGATCACTGTTCTAGCTTGTGTTAGTGCAACAGGTCAAGCTATACCTGTAGTGCCTTTCACGTTGCTTCCATTAGTCTAATACTCATTATGATATGTTATGCACTATGATACCTTGATATGCTTGTTTTACTGTGTTGGATTGGTTTTGGATGATAATTGATCAGGCTTTGGTGTTCATGATTCTTTTGACTTATGCTTATGTTATGATGGATATATGGATTTATTGTATGTTCGGATTAATTTGACTATGTGTTTCATGTGGACATATAATTATGCTTATTGTGCAATAATTCATAATTGATCTATGTGTTTACGATGTAATTATTTTTATTTCATGATGTGGTTATTGTTTGAGGTCTTGGTGGGAGGGATGGTGTAGCATTACTCGTTTGCAAGCACCTTGCTATGTTGTGAATTCCTCTCATAGTGTATTTGATTGGTTAATATATACATGTTCGATAGTTTGTCTAATGTAGGTTGCAGGTACTAGGCATCAACTCGACCTGCACTATCAAGTATGAACATGCCTTAAATCCCAATAGAAATGATGTTGAAAACATAGATGAATAAAGGTCCCCTACCCTTGCCATCATCCTCAATGAGGATGAGTACCAATTTTGTTACCCCCGTCAATTTGGTTACACTCTTGGTTTGTGGTTTCGTTTTGTGTTTATCCTTGTTTGGTGAATTGTGATGTTATGTAGTTGTTCGTTAATTATGTTGTCTAAAATTTTGATTGAGTTTGAATATTTAATTAATTGTTATCTTGTGGCAAAATTAATATTGAGTTGCCTTGTTTAATCGATTTAATTAAATTAAATAAATTTATAAGGTTGTTTAAATTAATTTGGAGATTAAAATAAATAATTAAATAAATCAATATTGAGATATGGAAAGTATATGGTTTATTGTCAAATAATTAAATTAAATTGTTATGTATAAATCATTGTTATGATTATATCTAATGATAATTGATAATTTTATTATCATTGGAGTTTAATTATTAAATGTGGAAAAATAATATAAATTTCAATAAATAAATAAGATATATTTTTGAACTAATTGTGAAAGCAAGTTTTAAAATGGAAAAAGTGGAGGGCGTGCACATGCATGACTACAAATTGAATTGTGAATTAGAAACTTGTTATTTTGTTGATTTTTAGATTTGAAAACTAATCACTTTCTTGGATTTTTTTTATATTGGTCATTTTGGAGAGATTGGAAAATAAAAGGAAAATTGTTTTTGTTTTTGAACAATAATTTTGCTTTGCAAATATTTTCTTTATCAAATAAAGATACAACTTTTGGGATATTGAAAATTATTTTTGGCAATGTTAAATTTTTGAAGATTGTTCTGTTAGAATTGTGAAACAAGCACAAAACCACGAGCCACGGGATCAAACAACAAACAAATACACCTTCCACGCAAGAGATCTACAAACAAATATGTGAAATATTCTTCAACAAGAAAAAGCTACAAAAGAGAGAGAATTTTCAAGAAGATATGAAAGTTACAGATATTCTCCCATTGAATAATTACATTGAGATCAATCCTTAAGACAAGAGATCAAACCCTAAAAAGAAACCCTAGTGTGCACACTTAATAATTAATTATTAATGTGCCTAAGTTTAGCTTAAGCAAACCTAAAGTGATAAGTGACTTAACTAATTAACCAATATGATTAAATTAATTAAGTGAAACGACTTATTACTCTAACACCCCCCTTAAGATGAACTTAGGGAGTAGCTAAAACACTAGGAAAAGATGCATAAAAGAAAAGATGGGTCCCGACAACAAGGCCAGATCAGGTACCCATGTACAAATGTAAAAGATCTCTCACAACATGAGAAAAGGAGAAAATCTCATGGGAAAAATTCCTCTCCAAAAGAGAGAAATACAAGTGAAGGTCTAAGAAGCCTTCAAACAAGGAAAGGTTGTCCCAAAAGATAGGAACAAAGAGAACACCACATAAGCATGAAGAAGTTGCAAATAGTTGTTGCAAGATAATAGCTACGGTGCCGAAGAACCTCCTCTGAAGATAGGATGATCAGGATCAAGAAGACAACAATATGCATGAGTGCCCCTAATGACACTACTCGAATCAGATGGCAAAAAAAGGCAAACACCTGGAATGAAGATACAAATGGCACAAGTACCAATAGTTTTAAGAACATTGATCAATTATGGATGGAAGATTCCTTCCAAGGTGAAACCAAGGAAGCACTAGCACGAACAATATAATACCCCCCATAATGCTGACTAGGAGAGCTTAATAGATCCACTAAAATGTTGTGTAACACCTTGTAGTGCATGAAGGAGAAGAAATAACATCTGAAAGTGCACAAGAAAGCACTTGCAACTGAAAAAGTGGTGTGCAAAACAAAGCACACATGCATGAGGCTGGAATCATATGGATCCACTATTGTCATGGAGGGACACTCATCAAACAAAGGTGTGATGACAGAAACAAAGGTACTACACAACCCCCCCATGACACTTTATAATACAATGCGGGTACAAAATATGGCACAACTTTATGTAGAAAATCCCTAAAATACATGTACAATAGTATGGCACTTTATCTCAGTGCGTTTACATAGAAGATTGCTTACAAATGATGTTTACAATGCCCGAATAGGACAAAAAACTATAAAACATAAAGAACAACAAAAAATGAAGCATCCCGTGCAAACAAGTTCCCAAGAGCTAATATGACTAGGTTAGAATTGTGAAACAAGCACAAAACCACGAGCCATAGGATCAAACAACAAACAAATACACCTTCCACGCAAGAGATCTGCAAGCAAATATGTGCAATATTCTTCAACAAGAAAAAGCTATAGAAGAGAGAATTTTTTCAAGAAGATATGAAAGCTACAGATATTCTCCCATTGAATAATTACAATGAGATCAATCCTTAAGAAAGGAGATCAAACCCTAAAAATAAACCCTAGTGTGCACACTTAATCATTAATAAATAATTAATTATTAATGTGCCTAAGTTTAGCTTAACCAAAACCTAAAGTGATAAGTGACTTAATTAATTAACCAATATGATTAAATTAATTAAGTGAAATGACTTATTATTCTAACATGTTCAACGTTTTGGAGAACGGATTTGTTGCTACAAAAGAGATCATTTTTGTAAACACGTAAAATATACCAACTGATATTGTGCATCTGATCTCGACTACTAACATCGTTTCTTCCAGAATCATCCCTCGATCTAACCATTTAATCAAATCTCCTTATCTGATTAAATTCATCAATATTCCTCTCTTAATTAAGTAAATCATTTTATCTGATTAAGTCAATCTCGTGTGTTAATTAAATCAATCTATCTGATCTAATTATCTGTATTTAGTTAAATAATCAATTTATTTGATTAAATCTCTAAAGTCTATCCATTGAATTAAATAAATTAAAACCTTATTTAATTTAATCTAACATTATCTCTTTTAATTAAATAAATCAAAAACCTTTTTTAATTAATCTCTCATCATATTCTTCTCTTATTTGATTTAAATAAACCAAATAAATTTGAGTCAAATAGGTCACATCATCTAACCTCTCTCATTAAATTAATTAACCCTTAATTAATTTAATCCCATCTCGTGTCCCATCCTCTAGATAATGCAAGTTGCACATGAAAATAGATTTAATTTATTAAATCTCTATTTTCCTCACAATGGCATCTTTTGGAATATTCTCTCAATTTGAATTCAAAATATTTCAAGTCAACATGTACATCCAACAAAGCAATAAATTCATCTTACATGTCCTTTGCCTTGAGCCAAGTGGCATTTATTGCATTTTCCCTTCCCTCTTACATGTCATTTCAACAAATTTGAAATTCAAAATTATGCATTTATTGGCACATTTCTCAAATCTTGCACATCTTTCATCCATTCATAGATTGACAAGTGGCATCATGCCATTGGATGAATGTTAGTCCCACATTGCTCAAATTTGGACATTCCTCCATCTTGGAATTCTATAAATAAAGAGTTCATATCCTCATTTCATCATCCACAAATTATGCAAAGTTACCATGCTCAAATATCTCTTAAATCTCATCCATTATCATTGAGTTCTTAGCTAGTTTTTTTGCAGATTTTGGCCTAGAGCTCTCATCCTTCATCAACAAAGTGGATCAATCTCATCAACATATCAAAGCTTGCATCTTAGGAATTGGGAAAGGGCAAATTTTCACATCAAATTGGCACCAATTCCCCCATGGGATCATGAGTTTGCATACTTAAATTAAGATTTAATCTATTTTGTTCTCTTTATCATGCTTTTCATTATTTTATTTCTTACTTTGAGTTTGTAAATAGATTTCATGGGGAATCCTTGTTTTGGCTTTCAATCTCTTGTTTAACTTGTTTATTCTTGTTGTTTTGCAGGTACCAAGGTTGGGGTTCACACATTTGGTGCTAGAAGGAGGACTGGATATCATTCTTTTTCATTTTTCCCAATTTTTTTGCGTTTTTCCTTACATATAGAAAATTCTAACGCTGAGAGCTCAACGTCGTTGTTTTGGCCCCGCTATCTCTTTAGCATCACTATATAGCACCACCCGTAGGAGACTCAAAGTGCGGCACTGGACTCGTCCTGCCAAGAAAATTTGAATTATGAACTCTACTGCTGGACTCGGTGATTCATAGGGAATTTTCAAAAAATAATCAAACTGTGACGTTGGACGAAAAGTGCGATGCGGTTGAGCTCTCTGTCCCGATACAGAGCGACGCTGACTGGCAAGCGACACTGTGAGAGCACCGCTGGGAAATCAAACTGCAATGCAGTTACGAGTTGCGATGTTGGAAGGGAGTAAAAGGGAAACTTATTTTTTAGCACGTGTTATTTGATTAATGGATAATTTGCTCTCTGTTTTCTGCTTTTTTGTCTCTGTATTTTCCAAAATCTTATTGGTTTTTCTTCGTTGTAGGTTGGAAATCGAAATCAAAGAAAGGAGAAGCATGAGAAGGATGCTTCATCAAATCAAAGTGTTTTTAAACACTTTGTTAGGACACTGTTATCACCTCTTCTTTAGGACACTAATTTTCGTTTGGTTTTAAAAAGAATCTTTTTATTTCTTGCAAAAGGCTAAAATGAACATTAGGAACACAACTTACTAGAGTTTGTTTATTTGGTTAAAAAATTGAACAAAATGTCTATCATTTGTCTTTTGGTGCTCTAAAACAAACTCATTATTGCTTTGTGGGGTCTAAAATGAACATGTGCTACATTGTTTTGTGAGAGCTTACTTGAACTAACATCATTGAAAAAGGATGTATGCGCTTCTCTCGCGCTTTATAGCGATCTTGAGAATCCAAAGGCCTTTTCCATGATCTTAGGTTGAGACAAAGCAATCACCTTCACACTTTGATTTGGGCTTAAAATCGAACAAAATCTTGTGCGAGTGTGAGTGAGCTTATTACATGTGTTCTACCTTTTGTTTCTAAACAAGGGTCAATCGAACTATGAATAAGTTTATTCACTTTTGTCTATCTTAGAGGGCCTACCTTGGGGAAAAAATACTCACCCAAGGGAACGACTCAACTGATAGCACTCTAAAGCCAAGAGTATTTCCAACTAGAATATAAATGTGGGTATTGGAGTAAATGCCAGTATCACACGGTTGATTCCGACGACATGGATCCGAAAGGGGACTCTGACCGTATGGGTCAATCTCCATGAACGGAAAGTCTGAAATAGAACCCTTGTTTTGTAGTGACTAATTGATCTATTGAGCGAGTTTATCAAAGTGGTGCATTGGAACTTAGATTTCAAGAAGTTACTTGCTATGTCCGATCTTGGTTGAAGTATAGAGGTTAAGACTTCATTCTTAACATACCTTTATACTCTTTCCTTGGTTGCATGTAAAATCATCTGTTCTTCTACAAAGGGCATGAGGCAAGCCCACCAAGAAAAACGTACCAATTGAGCTAGGATGTTATATTGCTTGTGAGTCATAAACACTTTTCTTGATCGAAAACAATGGAAAACAAATATTTTAAACTTGAGCATCCAAATCTTAAACCCTTTAGGAGAAGCAAATATCCTTGAACGAATTCATGTTATTGCTTGCCCTTGGGATTCATATCCTTAGAGGCTTCTAAGCATTTGGATTTCATCTCAATTTTCTCCTACTGAAGTCAACTTTAGGAAACCTTTGCCTTGATTTCCTCAATTTTCGCATAATGCATTTTGTGGGATGAAAGAAAATTTGGAAATTAGACATTCAGTTTGAAAGCTAATCAAGAAATGTTTGTGGTAAAAACAATCCATTAAGCAAAGATTTAATCAATTGGACCCCACACATGAGCTTGGCATCTTTTTGTCATATGGTTTTCGTGCAAACATTGGTCTTTTGATTTTGAATTACTCTTAGACAAAGGCATGTTCTTCACTATCTTGGTCTTGTAAACAAGTCCTTCATAGGTTCATTTAGGATCAAATCAAACACTTCATTCATCCAAACATTTATCATCCCATCCCACCAAACAACTTTAGAGCTTTGGAAACGTCATTCTAGACTTGGGTAAATCATCAAAATTAAAATCACTTTGTTTAGTTAGGTGTGTGGGAATGCATCCTTTCTCATACATTTAATTGAATTAGCAATCCTTTGAACAAATTCATCCTAAGATAACATCTAACATCTTAGGGTTTACAAGTTCATTATCTAATCAAACCCTAAGTCTAGCATTGATCCAAAGTTCCTAAACGTTCATCACTCATATCATTTCCCCTTCATCTCATCATTGGTCCTAAGAACCTTATAGGTCACTTTTGCAACAAGGTCAAAACACAAGAGGAACATGGAATATAAACTTGGTCCATACATCATGAGTAATCTAAGTCAACCAAACAATTAAATTCGTACAAAGCTGATTGATTATCAACACTCGCATTCATACAATCCATACATGGGATCATTATCCCCTACAAACCTTAATGGTACAACAAATGTGAGTATGCCTAGTCAAAATTTTGAAACACCTTTCTTGATGGTAGATTTAAATCCAAGTCCAAAACTACAAATCTAACCACCAAATAGTCAATGCATGAGCCTTGAAATGAACAACGTCATCCCACCAAATCCTTACATGCCAAATGAGAATGTACCAAGTACAAGTTTTCCAATGAATCTGAAAAACTTTGGGATAAATATGTTTGCAAATCATAAAAATGTTGTTCAAAGTCCAAACATGATGATAACGACTCCATGCAATAATCCAAGTCAAGGTAACACCATGCAAAATCAAAGTTACTTAAAACAAGGAAATGTGATTCCCAACATCAACAATGTTCAATTTCACCCTATCATGCCAAATCTGAGTGTCATCACAAATCAAAATATTGTCCAAAATCAAACACCACAAGTATGCATCCCAAAATTGCTCGAACAAAAACCAAATCAACTATATCAAGGGAGTCAAGATCGAAATCAAGATCAAATTTGGCGAGATCAAATTGCTACACTTACCAAAATAGTTGAGTCATTGCACCAAGAGACATCTCCACCACCATTACCCATATCAACATCATTCCTTGGTTTAGGGATTCCCCCTTTACCTATCACCAATCACTCCATCCAAATCACTCCACCTAACACCAATCAAGCCATCACATCAAATTCGTTGAATATACCATTGACATCGCAACAACACATGGTATCCAATCAAACAACAACATCGATCCTGACAAATCAAAACACGGTCTCCCAAGGACCTATCACCTCATCCATTCTAGCCATCACGATCACTTCAATCATTCCAGCCACCACTCTCACACCCATCACATCTCAACCTCTCACTACCACAATCACTTCAACCATATCTCAACCACTCATCACTACATCCAACACGATTCCAAATCCACCACCAAAACCAAACGCAACAAGACAATATAGCATTACGCTAAAAGCTCACCAGGCCTACCAAAAGGCCATCCAACAATATCTGGCCACGCAACAAGCAAGACAAGCTCAACAAGTGCAACAAGCCTCTCAAGCTTCCCAAGCCTCTCAAGCTACCTAACAAACACAAGCTCAAACACAAAAAATGACAATTGTTGAGAACAAGGATCAAGATCAATCCATCACTGAGCACCTTGAAACTATGTCTACTTCATCCAATGATCAAATCAACATATGTCAAGAGTCACTTCTCAATCATGATCAAAATCCACCAACAATACCCAACAATGATCCAATTCAAGAAATTTCAACATCATTTGACCCTATGGTTGAAGACATTGGAAATCCCTCCACCACAATTGTTGAAAACAATGATCAAGATCTATCCATCAATGAGCACCTTGAAGATGTTTCCACCCCATCTAATGATCAACTCACCATACATCAAGAGCCAATTTTTAGTGATCTATTTCAAGGAGTGTTAGGATTATTTGATCCTATTGACATAATGCACAATTCATTTGCTTATGATCATGTTCAAAATGTCTCTACATCGCCTTATGAGTTAGAGGACATATTTCAAGAACTTATTCCAAATCATGATCAAAATCTTTCACCAAGGTCTAACAATGGTCCCTTCCAAGAAATTTTGACCCCCTTTGACCTCATGGTTACAGATGTTGAAAGAATCCTCAACTCAACACTTGATCTAAGTCCACTCAAATATCAAGAAGATATTGAGCCAATTCCCATGCCTAACGAAGAAATCTAAGAATCCTTTATAAGCCATCCATCCTTTGAAAATAACCCCTATCAAGAACTTGATCCAAAGCATGACAAAAGCAACTCCAAAGTCATTCAAAATCAAGAATTTGTATCTTCAAGATACTACAATAATCTAATGGACACTCTCCTATCTATGCAAGATGATCATATCTACATAGCACATACTCCTCCATCTACCCATGAGATGATTTCTATGGAGGGACACATAGATCATCTTCATTCAGAACATGATTCCTTTACTCCTGATATTATTACACAAAAAGATTAGGTTATTGATTCCTACAGTCAAACAAAGTTGTCAACAACAAGATCAGATATATCCAAAATCCATATTGAAGACATCATGTATGAAGATATCCAACATTATCCACTCAAGGAAACAAGTCAGACAGAAAGTATAATCTAGAGTTAGCAGAGCAGAAAATTGAAACAATGTCATCTACAGTGGTCATTTTTTAGAGCATGTTTATCGAACAAGACATCTCAAAACAAGCAAAACCAAAGCATGAAGGTACTACTTCCACAATATTGGGGGCAACTTCATCTCGTGCAAATTTCAACATAGGGAGCACAAAGAGTCCTTATGGTGAAACCAATGCCAATACTACAACCATCCACGTCATGAATCTTCATCCACCCATCACCCCATCCACGAATTGGGACCAACATCAAAAGAAAGAATCGAATCAAAGTACGAAGAACATTATCAAAGAAAAAGAAGTTGGAAAGCATAATGGACAAATCAAATACAAATGGATACCAAAAAATACAAAGAAAGATCATCCCTATCAAACTCCATTAGTCAAAAAAACTATGGGGCAAAATAAAAAAGGGAAAAGTATCCATCAAAGATGTCCACAAAGCAAAAACAGGCTTTTCAAGCGACGTACAAAGTATATCAAGTAGTTGGTCCTAATCACACACTTTCATATCCACCCATCATTGCTCATCTTCCCAAGTTTGGAGAGTCAAAAGTTCCAAACTGTCAACCAATCCATCTCTTATCCCTAAACACACTCCATCCACGCCTCCATGCATGATATCAGTTCACATTGACCATGTATTGGCAACAACCCTTCATTATAAGGATTTCAAAGGCACTCTATGCGATGTGAAATTCAACAAAGTTTACCTAGTATTAAAGTAGATCAGAAATCCCAAAATTTGCATTCAAGTGCAAGTATCTTAGCAAAGCAGCTTCTTCAAGTAGGATATCGATACATTATGAAAAGGGCACCTACATCAGTAACACCTTGTGATTCAGCATGAGCTTAAAATCTTTCAAAATTAAAATAAAATTAAAAAAATATGAAAATCCAAAAAAATAGAAAAAGGATTGAAAACAGTAAAGAGAAAAAATTGTCCTCTAGGGAAAACCACTACGGTGGCACTTTGGGCAAGACCATGATGAAAACCTGGAAAATAGGTGTCATGTGTAGAATCGAGCATCTATGTGCGCCAGTTCAGGAGGAAGCATCTCATCCCATCCATAATAAATCCATCATTCCATCCATCTCATCCATAATAAATCCATTCATCCATGAACCATTTATCCAATCCATTTTCATCCATCTGGATCCATAGTCTGAGTTATCTTGATCTTGATGAAAGTTTAGGGCACACTTTACACTTGCTTATGGTAAACATCTTGACATGGTTCATTTTTATTGATCCTATCCTATGCAACATTATCTGAGCCATGAAGCATAATCCAAATAAGCATTCTTTATCTGAACACCTTATCTTATCACAAGATAATCCTTGACATCCTTTGCATGCTTGCCATATCCATCCATGCATACACTTATTTGAGCATCCACCCATCACATTCATACATTGCTAGACATTGGGGGCAGATATGTACATCTTGCTTCAAGAATAAATCTTGATCTATATCATCCAACTTATGTGGTGATCCGAACATTGGAAATTGTCAAATAAAATTGGTCCACCACTTGTGAGTAAAAATCCAAATCACTAACCCATGGCACATTTTGACGAGCAGACATTCCATATCAAGCTTCATCTTTCATTGAACATCAATCCAAGTAATCACTATTAGTCACATCTAACGTGTCCTTCAAACATCACACCAAATCATTCGAACAAGTTGTATTCCAAATCAAGCTTCATCAATCCTGATCAATCAAAATCCAATCAATCCATCATCTTGAGATATCCATCCTAATCCTTGTGTTTCTTAACACTATCCTTGCATTGTTGTGCATCCTCAAAAATGTTATCATCATCATCAATCCCATCAACATGTCAATCCTTGTGTTGCTTAACACTATCCTTGCATTGTTGTGTATCCTCAACAATGTTATCATCATCAATCCATCGATCTGATCAATCAACTTTAGCTTGGTTTTCAACAAAATCCAAAACGGACACATATCCATATCCAAATCGTCAAAATCATGCAAAAATCCAAAAGCATCCAAAACATATCAAAATCCAAAAAATATCTATAAAACAAAAAAATCATAAACATGATATCCAACTACGTTGTCTCTGAGCTAAAACGTAGGCAAGGCTAGTCATTGATCAGTCCCCGAGACATCAAAATCTAAAAACATTCAAAAAACATCAAAATCAAAATCCAAAAACATTGGAAAATTGAAAATCAAAACATTTGAAAATCTTGAAAATACCAAAAACAGCCTCAAAACATTGCAAAACTCTAAAACAATCCAAATATTTGAAAAAAATTCATCCATCTCATCTTGATTTCACTCAAAATAATCAATCATCCATAATAAATTGATCGTCACCTTCATCCTTTGGCAACGTAAACAAAAACAATCACAACAATCAGCAAAAGCAAGCTTCAATCGTAAAATAAAAAGGTATCTTTAAAACAAAATCAAAGTCTTGATCACTTTTAAACATGTCAATCAACTTTATATCAAAAGCCTATCAATCAATTTATCAACCCATCATCATCTTATACAATGCATGTCCTAGGATATATCGTTCCAACAATGGGCATCATTTTGGATATCACTTTGGATTCTTATCCTATCAAAACAAATCCCTTTGGCTAGAGGTATGAAGAACATTGGTTTGTTTATGTACTTGATCTTTTCTTTTGGTTTATCTTCTTGTGCTCATTCCAAGGACCTCTCAATGATGTCCCCAACAAAGGGATTTAGAGAGATAGGAATGGGGCAACAATCATTATCTTTTTATCTGTTGTGCTTGTTGGACGTTCTTGTAATATAACCTTGGCAAATACTTGCTTTGTTAGGTGTGTCCTAACAAGGTTTTCGTATGTCAGGTGTGAACAAGAATACTCTTATCTATTTGTTGAGTCAAAGTCCATCACACTAGGTGCAATGCCATCTTGGTTCTTTATACCCTGATGCATTGTGCCTACGTGTGTTATCAAATAATAAGGTAATTAGCCCTTTTAAAATCCCAACTCCTTGGTAAGCAAATCATCATCATCATCTCATGTCTTGTTCGAATCTCTTATTTTCTTCTATCTCTTGCTTTTCGTGCTAACATGGTACCATGACAGTTAATCATAAATCATCATTAATGCATCCATCCTGCATCCAAAAACCATACTGCATAATGAATATCATATCATATAGAAAACATTAATCATACCACATGCATTCATCCCCATCATTGCATAATATAGATTGGTTATTCTAAACATCTCATAAACCATACATTTATCATCTATTTTCATAATCATCCATGTATCATCATATCAAATCATGTGCATCCATCATATCACCCAAACATCATAATCATCTCATTATCAATAATGTCACTATCATGGTACAGATCAGGATCAAGTGGGTGTAATATATCAAAATAGGCATGAGGCTAGCCATGGCTGATGATTGTCTACATCATCAAATCTGTCTACATCAAATATTCGAGTTGAACTGATCTTGAACCTCTTTGTCGAGATCGAATTTCAAATCAAACCCTTCGCCTCGATCTCCTCATATGATACCAAACAGAATTCTTCATTCCGTTAGGCAGCAATGGGCATCCAAAAAAATTAGAGAATTTTTAAACTTTGATCTCAAGATTATTCTATGAACCAACGCAACAAGTGCATCGCTTCAAAGAGGGGCAAATGTAGAGACGAAATATATGCATTGATATCGTGACACTACAACTCTCGATCTACTAACATCGCTTTCATCCTGAATTATCCCTTTGTCTAACCATTTAATCGAATAGCCTTATTTTATTAAAGTCATCATAATTCTCCTTTTAACTAAATAAATCCCTTGATTTAATTAAATCATTGTCTCTATGTAATTAGCTAGGCCATTTCATCTCCCTATCTTTGTTTAATTAAATAATCTATATTATTTGATTAAATCCCTAAAGTTCATCTAATTAAATTAAATAAATCAAACATTTATCTAATTTAATCTAACATCACCCCCTTTGGTTAAATAAATAAAAAAAAAAATTATTTAACTAGGTCTAAATCATTCTCTTCTCATTTTGAGTTATTTAAATCCCAAAATCTAAGTCAAAATAGTCAAATCAACTAACATCATTTAAATTAATCAAATCATGATTAATGCTAATCCTAATCACTCAAATCCTCTAGATTTTCCAACTTGCACATGAAAATCAATTTAATTGTTTTATAAATCACCTATTTTCATTCAAAAATACAAAAGGGAATATTCCTCAAATTTGAAATCTCCCCCCAAAAAGACTTGTCCATCCAACAAAGCATTTAAGGCTCTTACATTGTCTCTTACATGTCTCCCACTTGGCATTTAACTCATCTTTCATCCCCCCTAAACATGTCATCTCATCAAATTCAAATTTCAAACTTGCACATGGATCAAAAAGTGCTCAACCTTCATCCTATCAAATGTTGACAAGTGGCACCTTGCCATTGGTTGAATGTTAGTCCCACATTGCTTCATTTTTGGCATTCATCCATCTAAACATTCTATAAATGAAGAGTTCATCCTTCATTTTATCTATCCACAATTTGAGTAAACTTACTATACTCAAATTTAGAGCAATCTTCATCCATCTTATTAAGTTCTATAGCTAGGTTTTTGCAGATTTTGGTTTGGAGCTCTCATCCTTCACCATCAAAGTGGACCAATCATCATCAACATATCAATCTTGCATCATAGGAGTTGGGAAATGGCTAATTTCTACATCAAATTGGCACCAATTCCCCCATGGGATAGTGGTTTGATTGTTTTGAATAAGATTTGATAGTTTTCATTTGAATTATTTTCCTATTTCTTGTTCATTTCATTTGAATGAATCTTATGGGGAATGATTGTTTTAGACTTGTTTATGGACTAACCTTGTGTTGTTTACTCATGTTTATGTAGGTCTAGATCAAGCATTCATAGTTTCAACACATCTTCTCCATCTTTGAGCGTTGAAATCCAGGTTGATTTGTATTTTGTTTTCTTGAAATTTCTTCTTCGTTTAATGTAGAAAAAATCTTGCCTGTTGTTGTAGTTTGAAAACAAATAAAAATATGGGTTGCTTGTAATATTTGTAGAAATTGAAAATATACTGATTGACATCATGCATCTGATCCTGAATTACTAACATCATTTCTTCCTAAATCATTCGTCGGTCTAACCGTTTAATCAAATTCCCTATCTGATTAAATTCATCAATATTCATCTCTTAATTAAATAAATTATTTTGTCTAATTAAGTCACTTTCTCTTGTTAATTAAATCAATCTATTTGATCTAATTATCTCTATTTAATTAAATAATCAATTTATTTGATTAAATCTTTAAAGTCTATCCATTAAATAAAATAAATTAAAACCTTATTTGATTTAATCTAACACCATCCCTTTTAATTAAATAAATCAAAATCCTTATTTAATTAGCTTCTTATCATATTCCTCTTTTATTTGATTTAAATAAATCCATAAATTTGAGTCAAATGTCACATCATCTAATCTCCCGTTAAATTAATTAAACCCTTTGATTAATTTAATCTCATATCATGTCACATCCTCTAGATAATGCAAGTTGCACATGAAAATAGATTTAATTCATTTATTAAATCTCCATTTTCCTTACATGGCATCTTTTGGAATATTCTCTCAATTTGAATTCAAAAATTCCAAGTCAACATGTACATCCAACAAGGCATTTAAAACCTCTTACATGTCCTTTGCCTTGAGCCAAGTGGCATTTATTGCATCTTCCCTTCCCTCTTACATGTCATTTCAACAAATTTGAATTTCAAATATTGACATTTATTGGCACAAACCACAAATCTTGCACAACCACCATCCATTCATAGCTTAACAAGTGGCACCATATCATTGGATGAATGTTAGTCCCACATTGCTCAAATTTGGGCATTCATCCATCTTGAAATCCTATAAATGAAGAGCTCCTCTCCTCATTTCATCATCCACAATCCAAGTAAAGTTACCATGTTAAAATACTTACTCATTCTCATCTATCATTTGAATTCTTAGCTAAGCTTTTTGCATATTTGGCTTGGAGTTCTCATATTTCATCAAAGTGGATCACTCTTCATCATCAATCAACAAAGCTTGCATCTTAAGGATTGGGAAAGGGCCAATTTTCACATCAAATTGGCACCAATTCCCCCATGGGATCATGAGTTTGCACATCTAATTAGGATTTTAACCTTGTTTTTGGCATTTGCATTATGTTCTTCACTATTTTCATTCTTAGTTTGATTTGTAAATGGATTTCATGGGGAATCCTTCTTTTAGCTTGTAATTCCTTGTCTAACTCATTTATTCATGTTGTTTTGCAGGTACTAGGAAAAGGGTTCACACAATATTCTTTTGTGGTATTTTGTTAGACAATTCACATGCCTTGCTCATACCCAATTAAGCTTGTTTGAAAGTTTCTGCAACCCTTTTTATAGACTTATTCCTGATGCAACCTCCTTCTATCTCTTCATGCGCCTGATATAGTGTTTTTTTTTTAAATATAACATTGCTGAGTAAGTCACCTCCTCTTACTCCTACGCCAAACTTATGGTATATCTTTCTTTTTTTATTGATGCTTGGAGGACTTCGCATGCATATAGAAGGGGTAGTAAATTGAATTAGTTTTTTTATAGGAAACCTCTAGTGAAAGGCTATGAGGTGTGATTTTCTTGCTGCACTTGTTTGGATGGAAACTCATAAAAAAAAAAGAACAAGGCTTTCCTTTGACTTAGTAATCATTTCCCTAGCCCTTGTTCATTCGATTTTACTTTATGAATATATATACGTGTGTGTGTGTGTGTGGAGATATTTATATAGCTATTTTCCTGTGTTTAAGTTTGGTCAGTAGGTTGTGAACTTAGCTTTACACCTGCCAGATGCCTTTACTTGAAAATATTATAGTGTAGGCCTATTTTCAGATTGTTTCATTTAGCATCACCAATAATCTCACCTCAAAACATTGTCGATGTTTAAACTGATGAAAAGGCTCACATCTCGTAGAACAATTTCTCTTGTAACAAATTAGTTCGCACCCCTCCTATCATGCTCTCTTCATAAATGCTTTTCTTATTTGTTCATGTTGGCATTCCATGAGATCACTGTTCTTTGAGGAGTATTATCAACTTTCAAGTGGCTTGCTTATGCTTTCCTTTTTTGCATGTATAATTTTTTTTTTTTTATGAGGGATGTGCATGCCCTATTCTAACGCCTGCATTACTTATTATGGCAGTAAGCAATTTTCGTGAACATCCATGACCATTTACTTATACCTCTTTCACTGTCTGATCTTGAAGGATCTTTGATTTTGTTTATTTTTTAGTCGACTTATATTATTTATACTTATAATAATGCATATAAATGAATTATGATATAGAGTTTAGTATGTGGAGAATTTAAAATTATATATATATATAGATCTTGAAGGATCTCTAATTTTGTTTATTGTTTAGTTGACTTATATTTGTACTTATAATAATGCATATAAATGAATTATGACATAGAGCTTAGTATGTGGAGAATTTAAAATTATATATATATATATATATATATATATATATATATATGAAGGTTATAATGAGAGAATAATTTTGCATAAGTAAATGAATGAATATGTGTGACGAGTAAATCAGGTAATGGAATAGGTCAATTGATTTACTTCAACTCAATTAATTAGAAAGGTTCAATTTATTTCTTAGATGGATAGATAATCTCTTAATTGAAATATGGATTAAATGGGAATTACATAATTATGTTAGATAAATGGAATTTGGAAATTAAGTTGGGGAAAAGTGATATATATATAGATAATTAAAATATTTCTTTAAATAAATGAACTAGTTATCTTTGGGATGATTATTGTATGTTGATGGCTAGTATAAGTGTTAATAGTTAAATCGTAAATCTACCCCATAGTCAGTTATTGAGTACAATTGTGAATAGTGGCTAGAATTGTGAATTCATGAGTTGTGGAATAATGTTCTTCATGGATGTAGTTTTGACTGATCTTTTGTATTGAATTTAATGTTTGATTTTGATATAGTTGTGTTTGACTACATGGTCAAATAATAGTTTAAGTGTAGAGTAATTTTGAAAAAAGGGGGTAATTTTGGTTATGGTTTAAAGTGGGAGTCATTTTGCCAAAATGGTTAAGGTGGGCTTCGAAAGGATTGGGGACTATAGCTTGAGTTTTGGTTTCATTTTTTTGGTCATTTCGAAGGTGGATTGATTTTATACTTGAAATATGCTCATGAGGGTGTTAGCCTTGCACTATTTACTTGTGATTATGATTGGAAAAAAAAATGAGTGAGATGGTTCATGCCATGCTTGGGAAATGTGATTCTTGTGACTTCGTTTCGGTGTGCAAGATGGCTTAACCTGTTGGAAGTGTTTAGGTCTCCTAGTTGTTAGGAGGGGGAGTGGCTCTCAATGGGGACCGACGCACAAGGTGGCGTCAAGGTAACTCATTGGGAGTTTCATAATTAAGTGATAACCTGAATAATTAATTGGGGGGATAGGTAATTTACACATTAATCAAGAAAATTGGAGTCCTCACCCATGCCTACAGTGCTTGTTTAGGCTAAGGATGGGGTGAGAAGGCCTGGTTGGCAAGGTCAACTTCCTTGTCTTGATGAAAGGATTGTTGGCTCCGCATGTATCACCTTATGGGGCCAACGTCTAGTGAAAGGCTGTTAGGGTAACCATAGATGGGGGTCGGTGTCTAGACTGTTAGGGTAACTCAGGTATGGGGGTCGATGTCTAGATTTTCAAGGTAACTCATGTTAGGACCATGCAATGACACTCCTCCCTATAGCAACCTTGTATGCATTATTTGTTTTCCCTTTGTTGTTCATGTACCTCTGGAAGTGGTCGTACTTTATGTTTCATTTGATACTCTTGTATGTTGGAGTCATGTTAGCCTTGTCTGCTTGATTATTTGTGTAGTGGGCCCTTATTGTCATCTCCTAGCACGAGGAGTGGACCTTGGGGTTCCACATGGTCAGGTGGATTGTGCTATGCACTCCATTGGGTTCCCAGTTGATGTTCGTGAACATGGATGCGGTACTTGATGTAGAGATTCTAGATCTTGTACCAGACTTGAGTTATCATTGATGTTATGTAATGCAATCATTTTAGTTGTGTCTTATCATGTATTTGATATATCCTTCCCATTTTTATAAGGGAAGCTTTGATGTAATTTGTAAATAGTGTAATGATTTACCCCATGTATGGGAAGTTGTATACGTATTCATTGGTTCGTATTATATGCTCTTGTATGGTGTTGTATCTATGGAAATATGTATATCTAATTCTCTTAATGCAGGAGATGTAAATGAACTCTTGTTAGTAGTTATTTTACGATGTATGTTTAAGTTGGTTAATCATTATGTTTGTAATGTTGTCATGATACCCTAAAGGACATAGTCAATGCAAATGTATACGTTGATTCAATTTTTTTTTTAAATTGTGCTATAATTGTGAGTTGTTGTGTTGTCCTTTGGGGTTTGCATGGCGGGGCATCATAATACCTAGTTACTATTTGTTGAAGTCCAAAAGGAACATTAAGAACTATATTATTAACTGTGATCTAAGGGCATGCATGGCAATCCAAGAGCATGCTTGGATTAAAAAAGAATTATTTGTGGAATGGTTAAAACACTTTGCAAGAAATGTACTAGGAGGGGTGTCACCAACAAATAGACTTCTCATCTTTGACGATCATGGCAGCAATGTGACATTCAAAATGATCGAAGAAGCATAGAGTATGGGAATATATTTTCTCACACTTCCAACACATTGTAGCCACAAATGGCAACCCCTTGATGTCAGTGTATTCTCACCATTTCAAAAACTACTTCAAATAGCATAGGAGTATATGGCTCTTTGCACATCCTCAACTTGACATTGGAAGGGAAGAGTTGGCAACACTTGCTAGAAAAGCTTTTGCACAAGCTTTGACTCTTAATAATATTGCAAGTGGTTTTAGAAGAACGAGAATTTGGTCATTAGATTGACATGCACTTGACTTGGATATGGGGACCAAGCGAAGCTTTCATGGTTGAAGATGAAGGAACTGCTATGGGAGTAGAAATGGAGGGTGAGACATCTAAGGATGAGGCATAGTTCATGGCAGTGGAGACTTGTTTGAGGATAGCAGGTTGGAATGAGGAACAAATTGGACAGTTTGTGGAAACCTTTACTACAAGAAATTCCCCAATTCCAACAAATGAAGAGGGATATTGCACAAAAATATATTGAGGTAGCAGAAATTGAAGAACCTGTATTTCAAACAACATGTAATCAGGCAACAAAAAATGAAGAGAGTCTCAATCTGCCATCTAAATTTCAAGATGCAACTTTAAACCTAGGGGTGCATCTGAATTTCAGTCAAGGGGATGAAGGAATGTCCATGCCATCACCACCACATGTTGATCCTAAAGAGGTCAACCATTAATTCATGACTGAGAGAAATTGGGATGCAAATGATGAAGTGGATGGAGTGGAAGGTAATGACTCAAGCGACGAAGAAGTTGACTATGTGCCATACACACAAGTCGATGACCAACAACTAGCAGGCAAGAGAAGCATTTTTTTGCAACTCCCAACACAAAGGTTGCACCAATCATCGAATAAAGGTCACAATGGGGTGCTATGCCTAAGTAGACAATCTCAAATTTTGACATCAAATGATTTTTTCAATTTGTTGAATGAATAAGAGGCACAAAAATGAAGAAGCCAAGAATTGCAACAAAGGAAAAGTGAGCAAATTTCAAAAAAGAAGACAGAAAGAGAAGCAAACCTGGCATAGAGGGAGGTTAAGAGATTGGAGCATGTTGCAAAAAAATAGCAAATTGTAGAGAAGAAGTTCAGGTAGCAACAACAAAGGGAGATTGAAAGGGAGCAAGCAAGATTGCTCGACAATTGAAGGAAACCCAAAAGCAGGAAGATAAAGCAGAAGGAAACAAAAGTAAGAGTATTCCTACAAATCATCTTCCAACTCAACATCCAATTTTAAAGGACATGATTAACATTTTGTCTCCAACCTTTGCTGCTCTTAGCAGCCTACAAAATGGGTCTTCTGCAGGCTGCTCTCAACAGTTACAGCTCATTCTAGAGGAAAATCAGGTATTGCTTGCTTGTATAACAATTGCCATGCAAAACAATCTATAGTCATTAACATCTTCTCCAGTTGATGCAGAATCATTTGATACCCAAGGACACACCACTTCTTAATCAAATCTTTAGATGTCTGATTAGGATTATTTTGGTGAACTTTTTGACTTCGATGTGTGCTAGTGTTTTTTTTGTAAAACTGAAGACTCCTTGTCTTCTTTAGAACTTTGTCTTAATCATGTTTTTTTTGACTTTACAGTATTGGAATTTCCCAACTTCGAATATATATTTCATGTTTGTGGCTATCATGTTTGTTGATTGAAGTGAATGCGTAGTGGTGTTCAATGTTTAAGCTTTGGCCATTAATGTGTAGATCCAGTATGTTATAACTACACTCAAATATTGACATGTATAAATCTATATATATGTATGTATCCCTATATATATGTATATATATATACATATTCATGTATATGTATATGTGTGTGTATATATATATGTTTATAGATACTAATAGACATATCTATACATACATATATATAGATAAATACTTACATATATGTATATATATACATTGAGTTGCATCATGTTCAATGGACCTTCTGAAAAGCATAATAAATTTGATGATGTAATAAATATTGATTTCAACAGTGGGATTTTCTAAGTTCACAAGGAGGTTATGGAATGGGAAACAAGGGAAGGAAATCTTAGGATTGCCTCCAAATATTGGATAACATTACTGCTTCAAAGGAGGTTATGCCTAGGCATGTTTTGAGAGTTGTCCAAGTTAAGGATTTATGCTTTTTACAACAACAAAAAAATAGCAGATCTATTATAGGAACATTGAGAGATTTCTACAAATGTTGTAGCATGAAGCTTTTTGTGATTCCAAATCGGTTTTGTGTTGATTGTATTCATTTAACTATCATTTTGTTGGATATGTGTTTGTTGTATTAATCTAACTAACATTGTTGAAAATGCACATGAGAACTTCAGATCATGCACCTTCTTTGTATGGATCTAACTATAATTCCTTAAGAGAGTTTTTGTGTATGACATAATAAATGAGGTTGTTTGTTTCATAATTAGAACCTAATAGTTTATAGAGAATTATTTATAATATAAGAGGAAAATGAACTTTTGTGTTGTGCAAGGCTTGGGTTGTTTATGAGAATTAAAAAAATGCTATCCTTTTGTCTCCTCTATTCTTTCTTCTCTTTTTACTATTAGATTTTTTGAGGCTGTTAGTATTGTTCCTATGTAATTTATTTCTAAGGGACTCTATTTAGTTTGTCTTCTAGAGTTCCATATTGTAGTAATAATGTGGCTTTATAAGATTGTGGGTTGATTCCACTCAATATATATGTATATGCATACATATACATAGATATATGTATGTATACATATATGTGTATGTGTATATATATATATATATATATATTTGAAAATTTAAATGGAAATTAAGAAAATAATGTAACTAAAATTGTAAATTATTTAGCATATAATATTGCAACAAATCCATAAGTTAAATGAATGTGTGTGTGTGTGCAACATATCCATAAATTAATGTATTTGAAATTGTAAAATTTTCAACACTTACACTTGGAAATCAATCTAATTGTAAATTGTAAGTGTAAGTTTACAATGAATAAGAAAAATAAACATTATCAATGATCACAATGTCTACCGGGTCACTACCAAAGTAAAGTCTTGAAAGAATTTACCTAAATTGTCAGCTTACAATTTTACATGCTCTTTACAACCTCCTAGCCATTTGACATGCCTGCCAGGACAAACAAATATAATAGAACAAACATAAATGGACAATAGTTAATGAAATAAATAAAAAGACATATTAGTTACTGAACAATAAAGAACAATAATTGAAACTTAGAGCCATATCAACAAAAAATCCTTAATTATGTGGTGTGTTGACAAACACATTTATTGAATGCCCACCATGAACATTGTTGCACCACCTTTCCTTGTTCTCACGTGC
Organism: Sequoia sempervirens; assembly: GCA_007258455.2. Lineage (NCBI taxonomy): Eukaryota > Viridiplantae > Streptophyta > Pinopsida > Cupressales > Cupressaceae > Sequoia > Sequoia sempervirens. Next base: position 446,759,645 of record VDFB02075321.1, read on the forward strand.
CTACAAGAAAATATTTACAACCAAGGGTAGTAATGAACAAACATCATATGACCTTTGCAATAATGCATATACAACAACACATAATTAAACAAAAACTTCAACATCTTAAAAGTTCCATATGGAAAACATATATACGTGAATAGAATTGTATACTAAGATATATTCATTATTTCTCATCACCCTTGGATATATGAGGAATGTGCAAATGATGCCAATAAATGCTCTATAATATGGAGAGGATATTAGCAAAGGAGAACAATTGTGAATGTCGCTAGTTGTTGTCCCTCTTATTTAGTAATTCAAATCAGACTATTGAATGCATTCAATTTGGTTGTTGTGTTTCAAATTTGAATTTGTTAGATCATTTGAATTTTTAGTTGCCATTTACATAGGTTTTTTAAAGGTGTATTGACTGAATTTTGCATTATATTTGGATTCGATATTTATTTGGGGAGCCTTATATATCAGTGAATTTCTGCATGTTTGTATGCATGCATATAGTCATAGAAACATAAGCATGCATGCATACATTCATAGAAACATAAGCATACATGCATACATTCATATAAACATATACATACATATACATTGCAAAAAAACACTGATATAAATTGCAAAACATAAAAGGGCCCTAATTGTGTCACTATTAACATGCAATTATAACTATTTTATCATTCATATCCACTCAAAAGTCAATGGGTCTAATTCATGTTAGTACCTTAGAGGTTTATTTTGGCGCCCATTAAAAATCGCACCTACACATTAATCGCCAAACATTAGCACCAGACACCAAAACACATACACCCCAATTAAACTTCATTTCGGGTTCAATTATTGCATATGACTAATTTTTTTAGGGTATCCCACACATTTCCATCATTTCACTGTGCGTTGGCTAAAAGGTTCTCTACAGAAATGGAAGGTATATATATGCATACACACACACACACATATATATATAGATATATAAATATATATATGTATACATATATACATGTATACATATACATATATATATA